>SJYO01050590.1:17702105-18201335 GCA_006410555.1 Capra ibex | reverse complement strand
CTCTTTTTTTTTTTTTTCTCACCCACCCCCCCCCCCCCCCCCCCCGCCAGGTCTCTAGAAGAAATTTCCTACGTATAGAAAAGTACATTGATCACAGTAGAGACTAATACTCTGAAAATCTCAATCTATTCGAAATCGCTAGTTATCCAGTCACCAAAAAGTTAAACAAAACAAAGGTGGGGGTCGTATGGACACCTGACGTTGTATAAGGACAACGAACTTTACTAATTAGTGTGGTAAATATCCTCTTTCTTCCCTACCTTTCGTCACCTCCCTCCCTCGGGTCCTCACATACTATTCTTAGAGTCCCGTACGAAACTTTTGTAAGGGAGGTCTTGTACGACAGGACGTAGCGACGGGTCGGACGCCCCTAGTGACCAAGGGGTCGTGGTCGTGAAAACAAGATACAAATACTCTTTTGTCCCTAATCCACTGAGTGTCATCCAGAGTGTTGATTGATAACCGTTCAAGTACCAGTACATTGACACACAGGTTTGATTTCTTTGGGGAAGGGTAAGAACCAAACCCTTATTTGGAAATATTGTTCTCATCAAATCTTAGGGTCTTCCTATGGTACTCTTCCAGAGGTTTTAGTAGATCGGTTCCAGTGACTTGGAACGAACGTCCTTCCAAAAGAAACCGTTTGGGTAATAGGTTGTAATACGAATATAAAAAATTAATCTAAGGTTGGTAATTTTAATTTTAAACCTTATACAGTACATTTAGTCTAATGACTAAATAAAATTTTCTATAGGTCTACTAGATGTTGTCGGTCGGACGTAAAAATATTTGAGTCGAAAGGTCTCCACTCTTTGTCAATGGGTAAATCGTTCCCGCACTTTGGAGGTCAATAGAAGTGTTGGGAACATGGGGTACAATTCTACATGA
This sequence comes from Capra ibex, assembly GCA_006410555.1. Classification (NCBI taxonomy): domain Eukaryota; kingdom Metazoa; phylum Chordata; class Mammalia; order Artiodactyla; family Bovidae; genus Capra; species Capra ibex. The sequence continues at coordinate 18,200,447 of SJYO01050590.1, read as the reverse complement.
CAGTCAGCCGGTAAATAGTGTCGAGAACTTAATAACAAAAAGAATGTCATCTCAAATTCATTTTCATTGTATAAGTACCATAGATAAAGAAATATTTTTTACTTTTATTTTGAACCGGGTTTTCGGGTGTGTAAAGGTTTTTTATATATATCATTTTATCACAAAAGAATACGAATATTAATTACAAGAACGAAAGTTTATGTTCGTCTCACATAACATTTTTGAATAAGAGTATGTGAACCAAACACGTCTACTGGGTGGTCTACTATTCGGGACATCCGTTGTCGCAGACATTTAGATCCAGATCGAGACAGGGAAACACAGTCACTTTCAAACCTTCTTGTTCCATCCCCAAGAACTCTTCGGACCTGTCCTTAGATAAAGGACTATAGATCGTGTCGCAACGAAAAGAAGAGGGTGCTTACCAATTTATTATCTTAGAGACTTAACACAGAAGGGACCACCAAGACGATTAGGGGACTGTAAAGTGGGGGGAGAAAAACAAAAACAAAGGAGACAGTATGACTGTACCTACTGTCCAACATTTAATAGGGAGAAAGGTGTGACATAATTTTAGACTTGTACTTTCGATGCCAGTCTGGAGAGAAGACAATATTTATTGTGTGTAGATTGTTGTGGGGTTCACTCCCAGATTGTTGTGGGGTTCACTCCCAAAAGGGTCGACAAAAAGGACTCGTCGACTAACAATCGGACTGAATCGCGGACTATCTATTTTAACTCCTAATTTGAACGGAAAATTTGATTCTTTAATAAGATAAGATTGTTATAACAAGTATAATTTGAGGACACGGTAATTTGGACAGAGAAAATTTACCTACCCGTGACCCACGTAACAAATAAGTTAAATTAACGTCCCTCCCTTTTTTTTCGGGAGTATGTTTCCTTTACCAACAAACTTGACCAAAAAATGGTCAGTGTTCAGCACACTTACTCACAGGTTAATTTATCACCGAGTGATCCTGAGCAGATTATCATTGTAGACAATAGAATTAATTTGTTCAATGATATATTTCCGCGAAAGTACCGAGTGAAACAATCTCACCCAAGACTGGGTCTTTGAGCCCCTTCCGAACAAGAGAAACCCCCTAAAATAGCAGCCCTCACGAGGGTCAACCGGGGTAATACAACATCTGGACTGTCCCAGACACTAGACGTTTGGAGGTGTAAACAAGTTCGGGTGTCTGGGACCCCTTCACCTCGGTTATTTTATCCTTCTTAGGACCCGTCCTCTCGAAACACAAGTGAGACGAAATGAACCCATAGTACTGAACCTCCCTCCAACGGTCCCCCCGTCCCCTCCCCACATTCACTACCTCTTCCTTTTCGGTAGTTTACACATAACTGATAGGTAACCACGGTCCTGGTTCCTTGTGGGGACGGAAGTCCTTCCCTGGGTGGTAGGACATAAACATAGAAACTTTAGGTTTTAAGAGACTTTTGTCCTCCCTATAAAAAGAAAAGAAAAAGAAGTATGATTAAAGAAACAAATAAAAACCGTTGAAACATCGACTGAGTAGATTACCGTTGGGGTTTGACTCCGAGGTCTGAAACAGAAAAATAAAAAAATAGAGTACAAATTAACGTCTTTATTAGTACGTAACTAACCTACCAACACGTACACACGATTCAGTGAAGGCAACTCAGACTGAGAAACGCTGGGACACCTGGTATCGGACGGTCTGTGGAGACAGACACCCTAAGAGATCCGTTCTTATGACCTCACTCAACGGTAAGGAAAGAGGTCCTCTAGAAGGGCTGAGTCCCTAACTTGGGAGTGGAGAATACAGAGGACGTAACCGTCCGTCCAAGAAATGGTGATCGCGGTGGACTCTCCTACCAATGTACGGTTATAAACCCCCTTACAATAGAGTTTATTTGATACACGGTATCATACAAAGAATTATAATCTTTAAGATTTAAGATTTAGTGTTAAAACGGGATCCTAAAAACTACTCTCTAATATTATGATCTAGTATTATAAAATAGGAGACATTTCTCCTATTTTATTTGACTCCGAGTCACCATAATTCGTAGAACGAGTTCCATGTCCACATGGAACAAAATAACGTGAACGGTCTATGACACGAAAAATACTTGCCTTCCAAACACCGTTGGGAAGCAGTTCGTCTAGACGACCACGACAAAAGGTTGTCGTCAAGAGTGACGTACAGAGATACAGTGTAAATATAAAGTCTGAAAAGGTAATATAAATACTACTATGAGACACTAGTCACTAGAAACTACAACGACGACCGACTTCCGGGACCACTGCCAAGTGCAAAAGTCGTTGTTTAACAGAATCATAAAACTCCCTACATGGAAACGATTGAGAAAGTCAATCAAGACTAGTGTGACATAAACAGCAATTACTTTCTGTAAGTCGAGAAGAGACGGAATCCCGGAAACGGGAACGGAAAAGGAACCTAGTTTTTTGTGGAACTTGTCAGAAGTCACAGACCGAAGGAGAACAGGATCTAACATCGGTTGTATAATGAAGAGGACCTAAGTATCTACTCTATTATAGTCTTTCTTAAAACCTATCATACCCCTTTTCAAATTATAGAAAAGTTTTTCACGGAAAAATGTAAACACGGTAGAGGGATTCGAACAACTAGGACCGTGAGACGGGAGAGACACCTACCTCTACAACTACCTGTGTCGACTTGGTCGGTTCGGGAGAGGAAGAAGTCCTTGATCTTGAAGGGATATCCGTCTTATCCCAATCTCGTCTCAGGAAACTACCGTCGAGGGACCCCTCTGGTGGAGAATCTAAGACAAAGGATGTAGGGGTCTCTATAAATAACACAAAAAAGGGGGGACTCGACAAGTCATCCACGAGTAGTCAATAGATAAAATATTTGAATTATCATATATATGTAGTCAGGGTCAGAGAGTTAAAAAGGGTTGGGGAGAATGGGAGAACCACAGGTATGTAAACAAGAGTCGTAGACACAGAGATAAAGACGAAACGTTTATCCAAATAGACATGATAAAAAGATCTAAGATGTGTATACACAACTATGTGTTATAAGTGAGAGAGAGACTGAATGAAGTGAGACACACTGTGAGTGAGCCAGGTAGGTGAAGAGACGTTTATCGTGTTAAAAGAAGAAAAAATACCGACTCATCATAAGGTAACATATATAGATTGTAGAAATAGGTAAGGAGACAACTATCTGTACATCCAACGTCTGGATGAGATACTAATTAACGATACGAAAGGTCCGGTAAAAACAAGTCCTAGAAAAGATCAAACTCTCGATGAATTATAGGAAGGTTTTTCAACGTATTCAATTGGTTCCAGACAAAGTCAATGAATGTTGGAGTATTGAGATTGACTATATTCGTTTGTCTACCTAGTAGATATTCGTCGAAAAAAAAAAAAAGTAAGTCAAGTCAAGTCAAGTCAGTGAGTCAACACAGACTGAGAAACGTTGGGTTACCTGATGTCGTACGGTCCAGAAGGACAGGTAGTGGTCGAGGACGTCAAATGAGTTTGATTATAGGTAACTCAGTCACTACGGTATGTTTATAGAGTAGGAGACAGTAGGGGAAGAGAAGGACGGAAGTTATAAAGGGTCGTAGTCCCAGAAAAGTTTACTTAGTCAAGAAGGGCAGTCCACCGGTTTCATAACCTCAAAGTCTAAGTCGTAGTCAGGAAGGTCACTTATAAGCCTGACTAAAGGAAATCCTACCTGACCAACCGAGAGGAACATCAGGTTCCCTGAGAGTTCTCACAAAAGGTTGTGGTGTCAAGTTTTCGTAGTTAAAAAGTCGTGCGTCGAAAGCAATACCAGGTGAAGAGTGTGGGTATGTACTGATGACCTTTTTGGTATCGAAACTGATCTATCTGGAGAGAATCGTTTCATTACCCAGACGAAAAATATACGTCAGATACAACCAGTATTGAAAAGAAGGTTCCTCGTTCGTAGAAAATTAAAGTACCGATGTTAGTGGTAGACGTCACTAAAACCTCGGGGGTTTTTATTTCAGACAGTGACAAAGGTAACGAAGGGGTAGATAAACGGTACTTCACTACCCTGGTCTACGGTACTAGAATCAAAAGACTTACGACTCAAAATTCTGTTATAAAAGTGAGAGGAGAAAGAGAAAGTAGTTCTCCGAGAAATCAAGAAGAAACGAAAGACGGGATTCCCACAACAGTAGACGTATAATTCCAATGACTATAAAGAGGGTAGTTAGAACTAAGGTCAAATACGATGTAGGTCGGGTCGTAAAGAGTACTACATGAGACGTATATTCAATTTATTCGTCCCACTGTTATATGTCGGAACTGTATAAGGAAAAGGATAAACCTTGGTCAGACAACAAGGTACAGGTCAAGATTGACAATGAAGACTGGACGTATGTCCAAAGAGTTCTCCGTCCAGTCCACTAGACCATAAGGGTAGAGGAAGTCTTAAAAGGTGTCAAATAACACTAGGTGTGTCAGTTTCCGAAACCGTATCAGTTATTTCGTCTTTATCTGTAAAGAGACCTTGAGAGAACGAAAAAGGAACTAGGTCGCCTACAACCGTTAAACTAAAGACCAAGGAGACGGAAAGGATTTAGGTCGAACTGATAGACCTTCAAGTGCCAAGTGTATGACAACTTCAGACCGAATCTCTTAAAACTCGTAATGAAATGATCGCACACTCTACTCACGTAGACACGCCATCAAACTCGTAAGAAACAGTAACGGAAAGAAACCCTAACCTTACTTTTGACTGGAAAAGGTCAGGACACCGGTGACAACACAAAAGGTTTAAACGACCGTATAACTCACGTCGTGAAAGTGTCGTAGTAGAAAGTCCTAAACTTTATCGAGGTGACCTTAAGGTAGTGGAGGTGATCGAATCAAGTATCACTACGAAGGATTCCGGATGAACTGTAACGTAAGGTCCTACAGACCGAGATCCACTCACTAGTGTGGTAGTACCAATAGACACAGTACTTCTAGAAAAAACATGTCAAGAAGACACATAAGAACGGTGGAGAAGAATTATAGAAGACGAAGACAATCCAGGTATGGTAAAGACAGGAAATACCATGGGTAGAAGCGTACTTTACAAGGGAGTCATAGAGATTAAAAAAACTTCTCTAGAGATCAAACAAAAAAAAAAAAAGTAATTTATACGGAATCTTTGAACCCTTTTTTCACTTTCAATCAACAAGTCAGTACAGGTTGAGAAACGGTGGACATTGGGCAGTGACCCGAGGAGACAGGTACCTTAAGAGGTCCGTCCTTACACCTCACCCATCGGTAAGGAAAGAGGTCCCCTCGAAGGGCTGGGTCCCTAACTTGAGCCCGGAAGACGTAACGTCTACCTAAAAAATGGCAGACTGTTAATCTTCATTAGGAAATTACTGTAAACCCATAACTAGAATCAAGAATTTGTATTAATGTAGAATAGGGTAAACTTGATCTGTTGAATGATAGACCTCATAGATTTTGGAAATTCCCGGTGAAACTTTGTAAAACAAAGTGTTTTCGTAAACGTAAGTTGAATAGTCCAATGGGTGGACTAATCCATGCCGTCGATCCTGATTACCGTAACAACTCATATATCGCACCATCCTAAGGGACCTTGATTTTGTTTACGTACGGGAGGTCTCTTAAGAAAAGAGATCTTCCTCTCGTACGGGACCTCAGACTACGACGGTGGGGGCGACCACTCACGAGTCGTAAGTCCAAGACTACGACCACAGACACTTCAAGAAACCCTCTTTTGAAAACCGACGGAAACACGTCTGAGTCCAACACCGTAGACATAGGAGGGTCTGACTCAGTAATATGAAGGGACGAAGTAACTAAGAGTGACTTTCTCTAAACCTTTTACCCCAACTTGCACGGTCTTCTCAAACCCTTCGGGGATTGTGTAGTCATCGAACAATATATTCGTAGAACACGAGTCGTCATTCTGGACGGAGACAGATACTACTACTCGTCCAAGAGTGGGATCACTGTAGGTCTGTCCAATGAAACGGGTGCAGACACACACTGTGAACCCGGGTCTCTCCGACTTTATCTGGGAGAAAGTCGTTTTGTGTACAGGAAAGGGGACTGTCGTCACTACTTTGACCCCGTCTTATAACTTCCGTCGTACCCTGGAGACTGGATCCGACAGTAACTTTGAGGGGACCGTCACAGATCACCCACACCTTTTTCTTATCTATGAGGTCATAAGAACCCACTTAACTAAAGTTGAGACGTACCTCTGGAAGAACTTAGGGTTCTACCAGATTAGAGAAAAGAGTCTCGAGTACGTGAAAAGTAAACTTCGGTGTTAAAAACCAAATCTCAGGCTGAGGATGTGATCTGATGACTCGGAGTACTCCTGTTTGAACGGACGGAACGAGTAACACCACAGAACTGGAAAAATTGTATCATAAACCGTACATTATCTATGATTTACCCCCGAAGGGACTACCGAATCGTCATTTCTTAGACGGACGTTGCGTCCTCGGTGTCCTCTGTACCCAAGTTAGAGACCCAGTCCTTCTGGGGGACCTCCTCCCGTGCCGTTGGGTGAGGTAATAATAGTGGACCTCTTAGAGGTACTCGTCTCTTCGGACCGCCCAATGTCAGGCATCCTAGTGCTTCTCAACCCGTAGTGACTTCGCTGAATCGTACGTACGTGCGTGTCTACGATTTAGTCATGAATATTGAAGGGTGTTACTTTCAAAATAAGGAAGTACACATATATGGTCTTGTTGTTTATACCGAGTAGAGACATACTGTCAAGGAAAAAAAAAAGAAAGTAACGTTTAGGAATAAACGTTCTCAGTTTTAACATCATACACACTTATATACGGAGATCACTGAAGTGGAAGATTTATGATAGAAGCTTTCGTCAAACAAAACCTTACGGTCTTAAAATTAGGGATTTGTTCAGTGCACACAGTGTCAAGGAACACGACCCTCGTGAAACTACTGACTTGTTTGATTTTCTTTGAACTGTCTAAATTGTAGTCGATTTCATTGTGGACCCCCTAAGGGTTGGAAATTGTCTACGGACCCCTCAAGACCTTCAGTGGGTTGGGTCTTTCCGGTCCGAACATGGGAACCGTACTTCGGGGTTTAGGACCTCTCTTTAGGACGACGGAGACATTATTCCTCGAAGAATTTCGTCTCCGTTTTTAGGAGTGTTTGTCTCTTCTTTCTATTTCTTGTATTCTTGATCAAAAAGGGTCTTGTCGGAATAGATTTTCCGAATGTACTAAAACGTCTACATCTACCTGGGAGAAGGGAGAGACACGAGTATCGAAGAACACTCAAACCTTGAGTCAGGGTCTGTGAGAGTCTTGAACTCCGATGACGTCACTGGACTAAACTATACTTCTCTCGAACTAAACCCCTTGTCTTAGGCACCGGGTAAAAAGGGTAGAGGTACTCGTTTAGTGAATTTAAGAACAGAAATTTTACGTGAGTTATTATTTATAGAGGTCACAAGACCACTTTGAAGTAGTCTACCGTTTCACGAAATCTTTACCATTTCGGGATATCTCTAAAATAAGATTTCTAAAATTTACATATGTGTAAAAAAATTACCGTGAGAGTATGGACAAAATATCGAACTGAAAAAATAAATTTTAATATATCATCTATAGTAAAGTATTACCTTCGGACCTCGGACAAAAGTAAACATCAGTAAAAGTAAACATTGTCGAACTAGCATACAGTAATATACTCAAACAGTCAAGGGATTTCATAAAGTTTAAAATTTGTTGAGTCATAGAAGAACTTTTTTACGATAAATTGAGTGACGGTAAGTGTAATGGATGAATTTTAGAGACCCTAATACTACTCTTAATATTATTATTGAAACCCTTAAAGACTCGTCGGTATAAATCCCGTAGAGATGGTTGTATTAATGTTATTGTCGGTCGTACACAGTTTACGAATTATGCACGATCCACATATGAAATACACTTAGAGAGGTCTTGAAAGGTCGAGTAATAATAATACGAGAGAATGTGAACTTCCTTGACTTCGACGAGTCGTAAATGATTGAATGGGTATCGGAAAGTCTACTCATTCACCGTTTTGGTATCAAGTAAACATCAATGGACTAAAGTTTTAATGTATGTGTGGTAGCATACTTATAAGGTGTACTAGCGTTCGAGTGGTGTAGATCTAGACTGGACTGGTAGAGTAAGAAGGGAATTTACACAGAAGGGTTATATGTGGTAGAGATACTTCCCATGGCAGTGGATGGTCTGCCGGGAGTGGTATTCGGAAGGGGATGTGACGGGACTTTGGTGGGAACAATTCCAATTACTGGGAAGTGTTTTCACAATTACAGTTTAGATTACTGATCATAAGTAAGAAGTTGAACCAGAGAGAGACGTCGTAACCTGTACCCATATCCAGTGAGGAGGATCCCACTTAGGAAATAAAAAGGGATATAGGTCGCGGGACCGAATGAAAGATATGTCGTCAATGAGGAAGAATCACTTCATACAACAGAAGAGTATAGATGTTATAGGTTTGACTGGGTCCTGGGTTACAAGTCCGGAGGATAAATAGACAAGGGAGAAGGATCCACAGAACAGAAGTAGATCAAGTGTCGGAAGATTCGAAAGATTTACGAATCAGGTCAGTTCTGAAGATATTTGAATTCTCATCATATAAGTCACCGTATCAGTTGTAGATGGACTAGAAACGATATGTAAGGTCGGAACGTCAAAACTGGCATTATGTACTTGGCAGAAAAGGGAGTCAATTTCCATTCCTTTCAACAGTTCGAACCAACCCAGATGACTAAATTTACTGTCTAGAGGTCTGGTGGACCTCCTTTAATTAACCAACCACCTCGGTAATTAAGTAGTCAGGTAAGTAAATTTATAATAAATCGTTGTTATAGTTGAGTGAGGTCATAAGAACGGACCTTTTAGGGGTACCTCTCTCCTCGGATCACCCGACGTCAGGTGCCCCAGCGTTTCTCAACCTGTGTTGACTCACTGATTCGTGTCGTGTCGTCGTTATAACACACGGTCCATGATACGATTCTGAGATCTATTTTTACAATCTCGGTGAATAGATTCGTTATTCACTAGAGTCTAGTTTGACTATGGATATCTTGGTCGAAAATCAAAGGTATTATGCATCACTTACCTTCTAAAGACTTACACTCTTAGTAAGTAAGAGTGAAAAGGAAAAGATTTTATACTAAATTAAGAAAGGTCTCATTCCTTCACCTCTAAATAAACATACAGTATGTTCTATTAACGTCTGAATCTTTGGACTGGACTCCCTCTAACTCAAAGGTAAGTCTTTAGAATGGAACTAACCGATGTGTAGTGGGTCGGAGGAGACCAGGGAGACGAGTTACAGTAGTACAGTCGAACAGAGGATCTCCCTTTCTCCTTTGAAGTGACTTTACTTGTTCCAGAAAGTGGAAGAGGGAAACCCAATGTACTTCTTCGATAAATACTCGTAACAGGGGGACACGGGTCACCCTTGAACGTCTTCTAGTCAATGATGTCTACCTGTCATACAGACGAGAAAAAGGTGTATAATTTAACAGTGACACAGTTTACAGAATAGTAGTTTATACCACGACGTTCCTTTAACGTTAATATAAATAGTCCAAAAAAAAAAAAAAAAAAACGAGACTGGAAACCTAAAGTAAGTCAGATGTCTCTTAGGGAGATCCACCAAGTCTCTTGTACACAGTAGGTTTAGTTATCCCGGTTGTTACGGACTGAAGAAGGAGGAGAAAAGTGACTCCCCCTCCCGACTAGTACATAACCTCAATCTTGACAAGTACGGATCCTACCTATCACTTCTGGATGTCGGAGCCACGTAAATTACAACGATACATTATTGAAGTATCCGTACGTTAGATCCAGATCAGTCATTAATGTTGTTATGGTATACCTCAAAAGATCGCAAAAATAGGAGAGACGAACTATGATTAAAATTCGAAGACAGAGACCTGTTAAAACAAATCAAAAAATTTAGAACCGAAAACAAGAGATTAGAAAAAAGAGAGTGGTATTCTTCAAGATAGTATTCTTAATTCATCCAATATTTTGGATCCAAATTGATATCAGAGAAAGGGAGAAGGATAGTGGACCTTATAAAACTTCCTTGTGCACCGTCTATTCTCACCCGACTAAGAGATCGTGAAGTTGGAATAAAATTATAACTGATTTCGTTTTGATCAGTACTTCCACTTAGACGGTACTTTTCAGATTATTTTGTAAGGTATCAAAATTGTTAGAAATTTTTTATCATCCGTTTCCTCTGTCGGTCCACGAGTGATTTTAGATTCTTGACTTTTAATTCGTAGTGTGTATTACTCACTGTAATCCACATTTTAGTCTAAATTTCTATTTTATAAGGGATCCTGAGTTCAGATTATATTTAGAATACACAATCGTACTGAGACGGTTGTAGTATCATTTACCATAAACGTACACAGTTAGTCTACCTCACAGAATCCACAAAAAAGAGAAACGTTCAGTGTTTTATTTGTGTTCGAGTCGATAAGAGACTACTGAGAAAAGGAGGAGACCCGTTTTTTTTTTTTTTTTTCAACATCGTTGAGGTCTGGAGTTCAGACGTCTATGAATTTTAAGGTCTTCCTTTCTCACTCTTAGTAACAAGTCTTTTAGGGTCTTATTCAGAGTGACGTCTAACAACTCGATCAATCTAGTACACTAGTAGGGACTGGTTAGTGACACAGGTCTTCTTCAATTTAAGAGACTAGTCATATTCGGACCGAAGGTACAAAGTGAGGTTCCAAATCACCATTTTTGGACTGTTATAATATAACGACTCTGACCTTCTCCCCACCGAAAAGTTTACGAGAAACGATCTATCTCTTGATCACCTACGGCCCGTATCGATAGATATGTTCTTCTTTCACAGTTTTACCTTCTATGACACATACCTTTTATCATACCTCCAAACAATATTTTGATCCTTATTTTGGTGGTATACTGGGTCGTTAGGGTGAGGATTCGTATATGGGACTCCTTTGGTTTTAAACTTTTACTGTATACATAGGGTAACAAGTAACGTCGTCATAAATGTTATCGACCTTGTACCTTCGTTGGATCTACAGGTAACTATAAACTTACCTATTCCTTTAACACCATGTATCCGTGTTACCTTATAATGACTCGGTATTTTTCCTTACGTAAATTCAGTCAAGATTACTTCACTTACTTGGATCTTGGATAACATGTCTCACTTCATTCAGTTTTTCTCTTTATTTTTATAACATAAGATTATTCATATATACTTTAGATCTTTTTATCATGTCTTCTTAAATAAATGTCCCGTCGTTACCTCTTTGTCTGTATCTCTTATCTGAATAACTGTACTCCCCTACTCTCCTCTCCCACTCTACATACCTTTCCCATTGTACCTTCAAATATAATGGTATATATTTTATCTATCGGTTCTCCTTAAACGACATACCGAGTCCTTTGAGTTTGTCCCCGAGACATAGTTGAATCTCCTCACCCTCCCTTTATCTCTACTCTCCCTCCAAGTTTTCCTTCTCCTATATACATATGGATACTGACTATTTTGTTATTTTAAGACATTTCGTTAATAGGAAGTTAAATTTTTATTTATTAAAAAAATTTTTTGATTCTTTTTTTTTTCTTCTATCACACCCTTTCACCTTGGGAGTACGTGACAACCACCCTTATATTTAACTACGTTGGTGATACCCTTTCTTATACCTCTAAAGAGTTCTCTAATTTGTATTTTAATGATACACTATGAATATCCATATAGGAATTTTCTTAACTTTTATACTTGAATGTCTAATTGGTTCTTTTTTCTCTCTTACTCTTACTTTATAAACCTTTTACGATTACTTTCTATGATTATACTCTTACTTTCTCCTCATAGTCATGTCTAGGGTACCTGTCCTTTTCTCATTAATTATGGTACGACCTGAGTCGTGGGTCTTTAAACTATTTGATTTACTTCACTCGGACAACGATCTTATGTGTCAGAAGTTTTTAAGTGTGTTCTTCTTTAGTTGTTAGACTTATAGACAATTTCTATGACCGAGCTATTATTGGAAGGTTTTGTCTTTCGTGTAACGGATCTACGTAAATGACAAGTGAAGGTGGTTTTGTAAAGTCCTTCTTTAATATGGTTATTTGAATATCAGAGAAAGTCTTCTGTCTTTACCTCCCTTATGAACAATTAAGTAAGAGACTCCGGTCGTAATGGGATTATGACTTTGGTGTGTTTCTGTACACTTTTCTTTCGTGTGGGCTGTGAACTTGTTGAACCTTATCTTGTCACTCTCAGATGAATACATTTATAAAAAAGTTATTTATGATGTCATAATGTACCAGTTACCAGGTAGACTCACGCGTCTAAATCTTAGTACCTACACTTCCTTGCTATTACCCTGGACTCGTAAACATCTAAAACAGTAGATACCTGTCCGGACCTTGGTCAGAGGGTACCTACGGTACTCTACTGACACGTCTAGTCATAGAGCACTTATATCTACGTTTTGAGGAGAGGGGTGACCACGTAATATCCCTATTTCCTGATTCTCCATGCTTAATAATACATATTTTATTCGATGTTCCCATACAATATGTTGTATCACTTATATCGGTTATAAAGTAACACTTATTTTTTTAATCGACAGTTCCTTTTTACTCTTTATATATAATGATTCACTTTCTTCGGTTATACTTTTTCATCTTTAACATACTAAGGTTAATATACTGAAATATCTTTTCCGTTTTGATACATCCGTCATGTTCCTAGTCACCAACGATTCTATAACTTTGTACCTTTAAGCAGTCGCTTTGAGTCTGATAACTTAAGGGTACCGTCGGTCGGAACTTAGAAGGAACGATGGAAACGTTACACCAGGAAAATATGTAATAGTATTTGTTAGAAGTAAAAAACTTAATAGAGACAGTAGTGAGGGGGATCATGTTGACACCACTATTTCACATGGAGTCCTTCGTAATACTACATTATATCTTTCGTTCTTCAGGGAATTCTTCGTCTTTTTCACACCCTACGTTCTTACGTTCCCTCCGTCTTTCTTTGAGTCCTATCCCCTTAGTCTCTTCAGAAGTATTTGCTGTTGTGGATTCTCCATGGAACCCGAAGCGTCCACCGAGTTACCATTTCTTAGGAGGACGATCAAGTCCTCTGTACTGGAACTAGGGACCCAACTCTTCTAGGGGACCTCTTCCTTTACCATTGGGTGAGGGTATAAGAACGGACCCTTTAGGGTACCTGTCTCCTCGGACCACCCGATGTCAGGTACCCCAGTGGTTTCTTAGTCTGTGTTGAATAGTTGTGTTGTTGTGGGCACCGCCTAAGTACAACTACATACCGTTTTGGTTATGTTATAACATTTCATTTTTTTATTTTATTTCAGACTTTTTTTTTTCTCCATGGAGTGTACTATTCCTTCGTTACGTAAACGTCTCTCCCATTCTCTTCCGTAAGGAATGTAAGGTACTCAGTTCACTATTTTGATTTTGATCTGAAGTCCTTAAATCTAAAATACTTAAAGATTTAAGGATGTATTGAGGTCTCGTTATCCGTATTCTTATTTTTTCGGGAACGTAACGGATCAAGAGAACGGGTTAAGCAAACTGTTTCAACACGGGGATCCTCTGTCTTGTCAGTCGTCAGAAAACCCATAGGTGTATGGATGTCTGTTTCTGTATGAGTATTAATCTTGATGACTCCGTAATTAACTTTAGTTTCCAGAGTTGTACACACGGTCTCGGAAGGAGACCTAGTATGACTCATTTTATATATTCGTCAATTGCTATCGATATTTGATAAAGAAGGAAGTGTCCTTATTTATAGTAATTTCCTTTGATACTGCTATAAAACTGTAGTTCTTTTCTTATAATGGGAAACTTCAGGAAAATCCAGTTACGTTAATCGAAGATCCCCCTTTACATAATTTTTTATTTCTCGACACACTACCAAAGTCTCGTTCGAAAGTCTTCCGTTATATAAAAAAATAGGTATTATACATATCTCAAAGAAACTTTTCGAGAAATTTTAATATTTATGGATCAGTATAAAGTCACACTACTTTGGTCTTTCAGGAGTTCAGATACACTCCACAAATACTTAAGAAACCTAACTAACACTGAAAGTATCGGGAAAAGTGTAACTATGGAGAGTTGGACAACACACTTTTGGAAACTCCTCGTAGGGACCAAAATCTTAACCACATCTGTCAGATTGATAATAAAATTATATTTAGTGAAAGAATGGTAATTCAATTTATGTATGGATCGGGTCAGAAGTAAATTAACCCTCTTGAGTTACGTTTCTCAGCCTGTGTTGACTCGTACGTACGTGACATGGGGGAAATAAAAGTCTAAGTATAACTAAACACTGACTAACTAGCGTTTCTTTAGAGGTCGAGTAGCTTTTACTGAACCTTAGACAGTCTTAGGAGACCACAGAAGATCCCCATTTAAAGGGGTTTCCGAAAATTGTGGATAATTAAGAAATAGAGTGGTTGAAACTCTCAAACGACAGTCAAGTCTCCTTTATATATTCTTTTACAATTTTGGTCGAATTTATTGAAAGATCAAGATAAATTACAACCATGTTGAAGTTACTTTTATAAAGTTCAGTCGTAAAGTTTAAGTGATGGTTCCGAGTCCATTATAAAGGGCCTGAGTTAGTATACCCGTTCTTTGGTGACGACGCTGTAGAAGTTTCAGGAAACTTTTGGTCAGAGTACTATAGAAATCTTCTTTATAAGATTTTACTTTACTTCTTGAAGTAAAAGTCTACTAAAAGAAATGTAGACAGTGGAAGAACCCACACTCAAGCCTTAAAATTTTGTGAAGAGAAAAACTTGGACATCTCTAACAGTCTCCGACGTAGGGATCACCTTTAACCAAACTCCATTAAGGGTCTTTTTGAAAACAACTCTGCGTGGCGACAGTGAAACCAAGTATCATCTTGATCCTCTTACATTATACATTACTACTGATTTCGGGGAAATTTTTTATTTCGAAAAGAGAGAAGAGAACAGGTGTCTGTCAAATTATAGATATCTGTGACTTACCCATTACTGGTATAGAAGTGAAAGACAGATATATGTTAGAGAGACTTTGTTTGTTTGTTTTTTTAAGGACTCCATTGAATGTTCAATATATGTTATTCTGAAAACCTTATCGTCTCAATCTCAAAAATGTTCTTCCCTCTTCATATATAATAATCACTAAACCAATTTGTTTATACTTATAAAGCTCGAAGGATCATTGGATCCTTCTCTTTAGTTACTCGATGTTTACAAGTAATAGACTTTTTATAATAACTGTTATCAAAAGAGGGTTATCGGTTAATATTTATTTATATAATGAAATTCGGTCATCGTCTAACTAACGTCATTAACAGGGGTTAACAAAATATGAACGGATATAAGTACGGGCAACTGTTAAGGAAGGGTAAAACTGAGACAGGAACCGATACGAAGCCGGTCATCTTACAATCATTTTAACTACGTTCGTTTACGAAATTTTCACCAACGTGTAATCTGGAAAAGGGAACCACAAACAGTGATGGGACGTTTATTTTATTTGTGTCAGAAGACCTACTCCTTTTCTTTGTCGGGTCAGTGGGGTGGAGAGGTCGATAGTGAATCGACTAGGTGTCTGGGTACTCTTTAACAAAAAATTCGTTGAACCACAAAATTCGTTGACTTAAACCCAAGATAAACAATAAGTCACTATTGATTGACTATGTCTCGGAGTATACTTTCCATAAATTATTCTCTTACTTATCGAGTCGTTGATATCCTTTTAGAAGTAATATTTTTTACTGTTGGGAACTCTCGTAGTTAGTTAACTTAAGTCAGTGAGTCAGCACAGGCTGAGAAACGCTGGGGTTCTTGGTGTCGTGCGGTCCGGAGGGACAGGTAGTGGTTGAGGACCTCAAGTGGGTTTGGGTACAGGTAACTCAGCCACTACGGTAGGTTAGTAGAGTAGGAGACAGTAGGGGAAGAGGAGGATTGGAGTTAGAAAGGGTCGTAGTCCCAGAAAAGGTTACTCAGTCGAGAAGCGTAGTCCACCGGTTTCATAACCTCAAAGTCAAAGTTGTAGTCAGGAAGGCTACTTGTCGGTCCTGACTAGAGGAAATCCTACCTGACCAACCAAGAGGAACGTCAGGTTCCCTGAGAGTTCTCAGAAGAGGTTGTGGTGTCAAGTTTTCGTAACTAAAAAGTCACGAGTCGAAAGAAGTGTCAGGTTGAGAGCGTAGGTATGTACTGGTGTCCTTTTTGGTATCGGAACTGATCTACCTGGAAACAACCGTTTCATTACAGAGACGAAAACTTATACGATAGATCCAACCAGTATTAAAAGGAAGGTTCCTCATTCGTAGAAAATTAAAGTACCGACGTTAGTGGTAGACGTCACTAAAAACTCGGGTCTTTTTATTTCAGTCGGAGACAAAGATGACAAAGGAGTAGATAAACGGTACTTCACTACCCTGGTCTACGGTACTAGAAGTAAAAGACTTACAACTCGATATTCGGTTGAAAAAGTGAGAGGAGAAAGTGAAAGTAGTTCTCCGAGAAATCAAGGAGAAGTGAAAGACGGCATTCCCACCGTATGGAACTTTCGTATGGAATGTATTTTTATTTTTATGTCTAAAAAAAAACAGAGTCACGGATGATGGATTTTATAACAACTCAAGGACGACTTCCATCGTACCGGTGGAGACTTGGTTTGATGTAGTAATCTTTGGTCGGTAAGAAAGTCAGGACGTTTCGATGGGACGTATTATCGACCCTTTCGTTTCCGATAATAATGAAAGAGTTTATGGACTTTACACCTAACGTCTGTTACTTTAATGGTCCGACACCAAATCGAAACCACAGTACAAAGTCTCCACTTTTATTTTGGTCCACGTGTCATATTGGAAACTCTCTATAAAATATGTCCCTTCAACCAGATCTTTCGCACGGGATTGAAAAAGTCAGGTAATGTGTGAACTTTCAAAACACAAAAACAAAAGTCAACATGAAGGATATTTTTAGGTGACGGAAAAAGAAGAGGCAATTTCAGATAAATTCGAACCCTCGTTATACGACCGTTTTTTATATTGTTTTTTAACGTTACTTTTTATATTCAACATACTGTCTATAGAAACTTGGAACTTTTAATCACTTAGACACCTGGAATTTTTAGTAAAGTTGGTAAGAAAGAGTAAGAACTTAAGGGACATTCTTTTTGGATTGAACAAATCGACAGAAGACAACTTTTATGGAATTGATCATCTTTGACCACTGGAAAGTACTTCTTAACATGGGGAATCCCCTTAAAGTAAATAATTTTACAAATAAGTATTTATCTGAACAATAGTAACTCAAAAAAAAAAATAAGAAAACGATGGTAAATAAAGAAAAAAAAAAAAAATTATAAAATTTTAGAAATTAAGAATGTACGCAAGGGTTTGTACTTGGGGGGAGGGTGGAGGGAGGGGTGTTGTAGAGAGACCCAGTAGGGGTACGTGGTCGGGGTTCGTTCGACGTGGGATGCAGTCTGTACCTGACCGCTAAGTTAAGAATGTACTGTCATATGTACAATCTTAAGGGTAAGAGGGTTTAGTAGGGTGGGAGAGGGAGAGGGAGACTCAGGTTTTCAGACCATATGTGTAGACACAGAAAAAAGGACAGAACGTATGTCCCAGCAGTAACGGTAGAAGGATTTAAGGTATATATACACAATCATATGACATAACCACAAAAAGAAAGACCGAATGAACTCAAAATTTTGTCGAATGAATAGTAACTCAAAATTTTGTCGAGGGACCTTACCACATCTCCTTTAGACTCCAAGGAAAGGAAATTGTCAGGAGGCTTACAGACTTCTGTCGTCGAAAGGACAGGGGTCGAAGTGGGTTCACCAAACAAGTGGTGCCGATTTACACAGTCACAAGAGACCAACGTTAATCGTTTTTATTGTCGATTGAGTTCGTTCGTTCTTAAAAATGACCCTCATATAGTTCCTGAATCTTTTAGGTACCTTCTTCTTCTAAACGGGTGCAACCGACAGACCCCAAGTCAAGTCAAGTCAGCGAGTCAGCACAGGCTGAAACGCTGGGGTACTTAGCGTCGCGCGGTCCGGAGGGACAGGTAGTGGTAGAGGGCTTCAAGTGACTCTGATTATAGGTAGCTCAGGCACTACGGTAGGTCGGTAGAGTAGGAGACAGCAGGGGAAGAGGAGGACGGGGGTTAGGGAGGGTTGTAGTCTCAGAAAAGGTTACTCAGTTAAGAAGCGTACTCCATCTGTTTCATGACCTCGAAGTCGAAATCGTAGTAAGGAAGGTTTCTTTAGGGTCCCGACTAGAGGAAGTCTTACCTGACCAACCTCAGATCCCCTGAGAGTTCTCAGAATAGGTTGTTGTGTCAAGTTTTTACAGTTAAGAAACCACGAGTCGGAAGAAGTGTCAGGTTGAGAGTGTAACTATTTACTGGTGTCCTTTTTGGTATCGGAACTGATCTGCCTGGAATCAGCCGTTTCATCACAGAGACGAAAATTTATACGATAGATCAAACCAGTATTGAAAAGAAGGTTCCTCATTCGTAGAAAATTAAAGTACCGACGTGAGTGGTAGACGTCACTAAAACCTCGGGTTTTTTGGTTTCAGATGGTGACAAAGGTGACAAAGGGGTAGATAAAGGGTACTTCACTACCCTGGCCTACGGTACTAGAAGCAAAAGACTTACAACTCGAAATTCGGTTGAAAAAGTGACAGGAGAAAGTGAAAGTAGTCCTCCGAAAAATTAAGGAGAAGTGAAAGACGGTATTCCCACCACAGTAGACGTATAGACTCCAATAACTATAAAGAGGGTCGTTAGAACTAAGGTCGAACGCAAAGAGGGTCAGGTCGCAAAGAGTACTACATGAGACGTATATTCAATGTATTCGTCCCACTGTTATATGTCGGAACTACACGAGGAAAAGAATAAACCTTGGTCAGACAACAAGGTACAGGTCAAGATTGACAACGAAGGACTGGACGTATGTCTAAAAAGTTCTCCGTCCAGTCTACCAGACCATAAGGGTAGAGAAAGTCTTAAAAGGTGTCAAATAACACTAGGTGTGTCAGTTTCCGAAACCGTATCAGTTGTTTCGTCTTCATCTACAAAAAGACCTTAAGAGAACGAAAAAGGTACTAGGTCGTCTACAACCGTTAAACTAGAGACCAAGGAGACGGAAAAGATTTTGGTCGAACTTGTAATCCTTAAAGTGCCAAGTACATAACGACTTCGGACAGACCCTAATTCCTTGTTCTTTACGTCTTCAACAAAGAAATACCCCCAGTAAACTAGTCCAACGGTGACGACTTAAATTATTCGGGGGTGGTAGAAGTCCAAGAAACGAGACGATAAGATCCCCTTACATCAACACACACTGGTAACATCGTAGGCAGGTTTGGTGTCCCCTGCTCTTTCGGGGACTGGTGTTGGGGTGGTCCAGTTTAGGTCACCCTTTCATACACACGAGTCAGTGCACACTGAGAAACACCGGGGTACCTGACCTCGAGCAATGCGAGGAGACAGCTACCCTCAAAAGGTACGTTCTTATGACCTTACCCAACGGTAAAGGAGGAGGTCTCATAGAAGTACTGGGTCCTTGACTTGGACGTAGAGAACGTAGAGGGAGTCACCACCACCTAAGAAATGGTGACGTGGTGAAGGAGTTTTCTTTTACCTCCACTATAATGTTCCACTCAGGTCTACAATCCATCAGTTCATCATTGTTGTTTCTTTACCACTTGTGGTAAGAAAGTAAAAGGAGACTTCTCTAAATCTCAGGGTAGAGAGAAGAGGGGTAGATAGTGACTTACAGGATTTGTGTCAAAGTAAAACATTCCCGACAACTTACCACCATGGAATCGTGGTTGACGTCAGACTAGTCTTGTTTTATCTCACCCAGGTGGGTGAAGGCGTAAGACCTACAACACATAGATAGGTACGTTGGGTCTTAATACAAGTGTCAAAGCCGTCGAAGTAATAAGACAACATAGTCTGACTCAAATCCAGTGGACTTTAAATCATTAATTAAAAGAGTCAAAGAGATTAGATACGGTACTAGTAAAGAGAGGGGAGATCCAACTTATGTGAGAGGACGAAAGACAAAAACGGATTGACTGAGAACGAAGTCTAGAGACACCGTAGTAATGAACGAATCTGAGTTAGGGAGAATAGTAATTGAGAATTTTTTGATACACGAAGAGTTAATATCGTGGACGACGACGACGACGATTCAGCGCAGTCAACACAGGCTGAGACACACTGGGGTATCTGTCTTCGGGTGGTCCGAGGAGACAGGGACCCTAAGAGGTCCGTTATTGTGACCTCACCTAACGGTAAAGGAAGAGGATAATACTATATTAAAAATGTAAATACTTATACGAATAAATGGAAGGTTAACCAGATCTTTATTTCAGATTTAAAGAATGATGTACCGGACCGAGTTCGGAATCGGTGGTTTGAGTACAGAATGGGGGAAGGAGGAAGGGTGATCGGAAAGACAAGGACCTTGTGTGTTTAGACAGTCTAATTACAGACATAAAATAAGAACGGTGTATAATGAGTTACTTTAATATCGTAAGTATATAGACGAAATAATAAAGAATAGAGGGAGGAAAGTGATTTTATAGTCGAGGACCTCTCGTCACTGTAGTAAACAGAATAAATGACGACATATAAGTCATGGGTCTCTTCTTGTCCCGAGTGTCACCTACGAGTTCGTCACAAACAATTTAATCATTTACATTCTTATCAACAGGTATCCTATTTATCAGAAGAGGTTTTCTTAAATTCAAGGTACTCCCGTCTCTTGAGTAGTCGAACCGAGTGGTAACGAAAGGGTCATGTAACGTACTGTGTCTCACACAAGAAAAATGGATATATAAATTACTTATTTTCTTGTAGTATAAACGTAAAAATTATAAAAACTTGGAAGTATCAAGTCAAGTCAAGTCAGTGAATCAGTACAGACTGAGAAACACTGGGGTACCTGACGTCGTACGGTCGGAAGGGACAGGTAGTGGTTGATGTCTCGAACGAGTTTGAGTACAGGTAGTCCAGTCATTACGGTAGGTTGAGAGAGTAGAAACCAGGAGGGGAAGAGGAGGACACCAACACTAGGTGTGTCAGTTTCCGAAACCGTATCAGTTATTTCGTCTTCATCTACAAAAAGACCTTGAGTACGAAAAATTACTAGGTTGTCTACAACTTTAAACTAGACACCAGGAGACGGAAAAGATTTAGGTCGAAGTTGCAGACCTTCAAGAGTCAAGTGATACTTTGGAAGTGTCTCTGTAAATATTAACAGAGATAATTTGCGGTAAATAATAACAAAAGTCGGATCGTAAGGTCTACCACCTCTAGTAAATCCTCAAATTAAGACGATACGTGTCACACCAACGACGGAAGACTAACATGGGACTGACTATTTGTTATACCCTCGAGAGGAGGAATGGAAACACAGTAGACCTCTTCGTCAATCATGTAGAGGGGACAGAAGTAGGTTCATTAATTGTTAGAGTGACCTCTTCAGACCGGTTCTACCGTAGATGGATTCTTTTAATCTGACAACGGATGACTAAAAAGATCCCGGGAGTTAATACTTGTAGGTTACACTCATTTAGTGTGAAGTTTAATCTAAGTAAAGGGTGGTTTAACCGAATGGTTCACACAACTGACAAGTAAGTGGCAGAATATTCTTAGCCCTCTGAACTTAACTTTAACGGTTCAGACGACTATTCATCAAGTAACAAAGAGACTGAAATTGTTCGTACGTTTTATAGATCCTCAAAATAATTTTATTTCTAACACTATATCTTGTAGATCCGACACCTGAACTCTAAGACGTAATGAATCTTCGTAAGTCTATATTGTCACAACAATACCAACTAGGTGTTGGTTTGAAACGTATTCCTCGATCTATTCGGACCTATTACTATTATTTGTTGTTAGAAGACGTTCACTTCCTGAAGTATCAAAAGTTTCGTTATAAAACATTTAATAAAAAATTATGAACGTCACTGGGTCACGAAGTAAATATCTTCTCCTTTGGTAATAAATCTTTTGAATATTAAATAGATACTAAGTTGTAGATTAAGTATTGTTGCTGATCCTTAAATTGGTACAAGGAGTGAAGTCCTTGACACTAATAAGATGGAATCTGTGATGAAGTACAGTACCGACCCGGAGGAATTAGGTAGGTAAGTGTCACTGAAATAAATACGAAGAGTTGTGTAGTCCGTCCTATCCCTGGCTCCTCTAGTGTCACTTACTCTGTCGTCAGAGGGACACAAAAGACTAGATATTTGACTTACCACGGAGGGTTAAGGTTACAAGTAACTAAGACAATTTCCTGTAGTATAAATATTTTACATTAACATCTTAATTCCGTAATAGAATTCGTAGTAGAAGATGGACGTACCAGTATTAATTATTCGGTTTACGTCGTCCAGTAGTTACGGTATGATCTGCAGAAGGACATAGGAAACAGAGTGGCGTTAGTTATCACAGACGTAGAAATAGGCGCGGGGAAGAGTGCACACACACGAGTTAACGAGTCAACACAGGTTGAGAAAACACTGGGGTACCTGAGATCGAGGGGTCCAAGGAGACAGACACCCTAAAGAGTCCGTTCTTATGATCTTACCTCTCGGTAAAAGAGGAAGTCCTCTAGAGGGGTTGGGGCCCTAACTTGGGCGTAGAGGGCAGTGAGGACGTAACCATCCACCTAAGAAATGGTAGACCCTTCGGGACGAAGTGGAGTATAAGTGGAGTATAATAAGTGAATTAATAGGATCCTTTATAAGGGGGGGTACGACAAAAACCAGTAGGACCGGTGTCGACGGATCAAATCTCGGAGAAGTAGAGACCAGATCAAGTTGTGACGGGTTATCGTAAAAGACATTACTACCTCAAAAAGACATAGACGTGATAAGGTTATACAGTCGATGAGTGGCGTACACAGATGACTGGTGAGAGTTCCACCCATTCCGTTTGCTCCTCGACTTAAATTTAAATTAATTAAATTTACATTCATTGGTGTATCCGAATCGCCGACAGAGAACCCGTCGTATGTGGACCTGAGAACGTCCCCGGAAGCCGGACCAAAGTGACCGAAGGTAGAACATGAGTCGAAGTAAGAAGAATGAGTGAGTGAGTGTACTAGAAACTTTTTATGTCTATATTACCATAGGGAGAGTACGAAGTTCAGGAAAAGGGGTCCCATTTAAGAAACAACGTTCCGATGTATGTCCGAAACACTGGACCAGGGAACGACTCAGTAGGTCGAGAGAAATACGGAGTCTCAATTACGGACTGATAGTCCAAGACAACAGTGTAGGTACGAAACGTACATACATAAATTAAAGATGTTCGGGAAATTTTTAGTCAAATAGTGGTACTTTCTTGAAAGAGTTAATTAAGGGAGAATCCTGAAGACAGTTTACAAGAGTCATATCGGAAGTATATGTATATAGGGGAAGTTCTTTCTTTGGTGTGACAGATTAGGTAATAAATACCTACCACTACCACTACTTTAAAAATAAAAAGTGGTCGGACACTCAAAGAACTTCCGTCCCTGATAAAGGATAAGTGTAAATAACGGGTTCTTGGATAATCCTAATCATTAGTGTGTATCTGTTACTTACTTACAATTCTATCTTTTCTCTCTCCTTTTTTCCTTTCTTCTTCATTGGGTCTATTATATTTGTAAAAAAATTAACCGAAAAGTAATAAACCTTTCACGTTAAAAGGTCAATTGAAATAAAAGAATAGTAATTGTCGACCACATTTAGGTTCAACCTGTACCACAAACCTTCCGAAAGGACATTTGTTCACTACAAAACTTAAATCAAATTTGGTACATTTTATTTTCTAAAATACAGGAGACGTATCCGTCTAACAAAGTTACTCGGTTTAGAGAAAAGTGACTTCACAGACTTAGAAGATGTTATAACTGACCACTGTGTTAATACTTGAAAGGTTCGGTCCTTTGTGATTTAGGTTGGGGTTGCAAAAAGTCTTTTCCTTTGACGTGTTCAGTTTACGGGTACTAATCCGTTATTCACTCACGACTGAAGTCAGTTTGAAACATACATACAGTAGCAACAATAAGTCAGTGCTTCAGCACAGATTTAGACTGAGTACCCGACATCGTACGGTCCTAAAGGACAGAAAGTGGTAGAGAACCTAAACGAGTTTACGTACAGGTAACTCAGTCACTACGATAGGTTGATAGAGTAGGAGACCGTGGGGGAGGAGGAGAACGGAAGTCAGAAAGGGTCGTAGTCCCAGAAAAGGTCACTCAACCGAGAAGGGTAGTCCACCGGTTTAATAACCTCAAAGTCGAAGTTGTAGTCGGAAAGGTTACTTATAAGTCCCAACTAAAGGAAATCTTAACTGACCAAACTAGAGGAACGTCAGGTTCCCCGAGAGATCTCGGAAGAGGTCGTGGTGTTAAGTTCTCGTAGTCAAGAAACCGTGATTCGGAAGAAATACATACATGTACCTGTGTAAGATTTTCAGAATTAAGACTTTCCTTTCCGTAAAACAAAGATGAATGGACGACGTCTCCTCACACACTTTTTGGTACTGTTGTTAAAACTACTCTAAATTGAAGTTTATTTTCAACGTCTCAACACGGAGGAAAATTCTCACCCCACCTAGAATACAGAAATTTGGTACGGGTAAAAGTCAACCCCTTCAGACGGAATAGAATTTTTGGGTACGGAAACCCGAAGACGAATCTACCATAGTCGACCTTGTTTATTCAACTCTAGCGTAAACGACAAAAAGACGTGTTTAGAGTTCTTGTCAAGGTTTTTACCAAACAGTCGTCGACTTGACTCATGTCTTAGACACCCGTACATGTATAAAAAAAGAGTGTTCTTTTAGTGAAAAATTCGAAGAACCTTCAACTAATGTTATACAAAAGAAAGAGGAGGAAGGAGTTTTCATTCTATTTATAGACTTAGATAGCAAACTATGAAACCTTACATAAGGATTTGTCGAATTCTTGACGACTCTTTTTAACACCTTCCAAGTTGGATTTACATAACCCATATATTAGAGAGGTTTCTTGGCACAGGGGTCCTTCTGTTGTATCCCACTTTTAAGATTGTGAATAAGTCCCTTAAACAGGTTAACCCTCCTACTTGAACTGTCCCGGTGTGAAGAAACAGAGTTTATTAAAAATAGACTTAAAAGACCTTTTGTTTGTTCGTGATTGATGGTTGAAACTAAAAATTTATTAACATAACAAAAATTAAAACCGACACGACCCAGAAGTAACGATACGTCTAAAAAGAGATCAACACCTCTCACGTCCGATGACAGATCGACGTCACACGTCCGAAGAGTAACGCCATCGAGGAGCACAATGTATATCGGGGGTCCGAGATCCCGTGTCTGATCATCGACACCGTGTGTCCGAATCAACGGAGTACTGTACACCCTAAAAAGAGTCTGGTCTCTGACTTGCACTCAGAGGACGTAACCGTCCGTCTAAGAAATGGAGACTCGGTACTCTCTTCGGGACTAAAACAAAATTCAGTCTTTTTGTAAACTAGTGTATGATTTTCCAGGTTTATGAAGGAGAATACAGAGTATGTCAGTCCCAGTAAAACTTAAGTGTCAGAAAGGTGTTCGTTGAAGAGTGTTCTTCTCGAGGGGTCGTCGAGGTAGTGGTGGTGGTGGTGTCTTGTTTGTACGAATATAGTAGAGACTCCGTAGGGACGAGATCCAAAACTTGTGTCTCTCTTTTTCCTGAGATAAAGTACTCGCATCTCAGACCACTTCTCCATCTATTCCTTCACCTGTCAATATTAGTCGTATTCGTAGGTATGACTGGGGAAGACCATAAAGAGGTAAACTACGTAGTAGAGAGTGGTATGTGTATGATAAAGAAGGGACAGGTGGGAGAGCGGTCATTCTGACATAGGACCCTATGTCAGGACTGAGGACCCTAACGTCTATTATCTTTGGGTTGAGTTGGACCGTATATTACCTAAAAATTCGTTAAAATATCTCCATATGAATTGTTTCGTATTTTAAGTAGGTAGAATTCACAGTTTAAGTTACTCAAAATTATTTATATCATTCAAAGTGTTGATAGTGGTATCAGGACGGAATCTTTTGAAAGTGGTGGGAAGTTTCCCTTAAATGACCAAGTACATAGACTTTTAAGGTCTCAAACCAGACACACGATCACTTTATAGTAGATATGAACTAAAGAGAGTCGAAAAAAGAGTCCGTTCGATAAGGGACTATCCTTATTGTCCACTGGGAACGGTCTAGTAGAAGGTAACATATTGAGGTCATCTTTTACGAATGGAGAAAACGTCAACAAAATCATTCATAGAATCTTACTGTGAATAAATGGGACTAACCGGATCTCATCCAGTGTACGGTTGGGGATTCGGTTACTGGAATTGGTTCTCGTATCCTATGAGAGTAACCGGTACGGACTCAGTGTGTTTGTTGGACCACCAGTCGTCAACCATAATATTGGTGGTTTGAGACACGAGACTCTTATTCCTCTGTACCGAAGGGTTTCCTTTTGTCCCTAATAATAATTATGATCCGTTTGTCCTCACCTAAGATCCGTCCGCCCACCCACAGACGAGGTGTCCTCTCAAACTAGTAGTGTCGTTACGACGAAGAGAAGGAGGTTTATTGGCCATCACCAATAGTGTCACGGAAAATTGCATCGTCAACGAGTCCTTCACAGACACCGGACTAATATACATCTGATTTTGTATCTCGTCTGGTTCTTACTTCCTGATACACAAAGAAATAAAATAACAAGTCAAGTCAAGTCAAGTCCGAAGGGACCACCGAGTCTCCAATTTCGTAGACGGACCTTACGCCCTCTGGACCCAAGTCAAGTCAAGTCAGAGAGTCAGCGCAGACTGAGAAACACTGAGGTACTTGACGTCGCGCGGTCCGGAGGGACAGGTAGTGGTTGAGGGGCTCAAGTGAGTTTGAGTCCAGGTAGTTCAGTCACTACGGTAGGTCAGTAAAGTAGGAGACAGTAGAGGAAGAGAAGGACGGGAGTTAGGGAGGGTCGTAGTCCTGGGTAGAAAAGGTTACTCAGTTGAGAAGCGTACTCCACCGGTTCATAACCTCTAAGTTGAAGTCGTAGTCAGGAAGGTTACTTGTGGGTCCTGAGGAAATCCTACCTGACCGACCTAGAGGAACGTCAGGTTCCCTGAGAGTTCTCAGAAGAGATTGTGGTGCCAAGTTTTCGTAGTTAAGAAGCCACGAGTCGAAAGAAGTGTCAGGTTGAGAGTGTAGGTATGTACTGGTGTCCTTTTTGGTATCGGAACTGATCTGCCTGGAAACAACCGTTTCATTACAGAGACGAAAACTTATACGATAGATCCAACCAGTATTGAAAGGAAGGTTCCTCATTCGCAGAAATTTAAAGTACCGACGTCAGTGGTAGACGTCACTAAAACCTCGGGGTTTTTTATTTCAGACTGTGACAAAGATGACAAAGGGGTAGATAAAGGGTACTTCACTACCCTGGTCTACGATACTAGAAGCAAAAGACTTACAACTCGAAATTCGGTTGTAGAAGTGAGAGGAGAAAGTGAAAGTAGTTCTCCGAAAAATCAAGGAGAAGTGAAAGACGGTATTCCCACCACAGTAGACGTATAGACTCCAATAACTATAAAGAGCACAGTTAAAACTAAGGTCGAATACGAAGAGGGTCAGGTTGCAAAGAGTACTACATGAGACGTATATTCAATGTATTCGTCTCACTGTTATATGTCGGAACTACATGAGGAAAAGGATAAACCTTGGTCAGACAACAAGGTACAGGTCAAGATTGACAACGAAGGACTGGACGTATGTCTAAAGAGTTCTCCGTCCAGTCCACCAGTCCGATGTTTTTAATCCTTCTACTGATTTTATGAATTTTCGACTATTAAACCCTAAATAAGACTCTCCGATGTACCCGTTTACTGTCTTATCGACCCACATATATCCTTGGGTTTTCGTCCAAGGTTGGTCTGAGAAGGGGAAATATTCCTCAGGTGAAATAAATGTACGGTATATAGCCTCTTCCGTTACCGTGGGGTAAGGTCGTGAAAACGGACCTTCTAGGGTACCTGTGTCCTCGGACCATCAGACGTCAGGTACCCCAGCGATTCTCAACCTGTGCTGACTTCACTGAATCGTCGTCGTCGTGGTCGTATGTGTATACATATATGTGTGTGTCAACCGGAAAGAATTACGGAAAAAGAGTCTTTTTACTGGGATCACTTACTGGACCTTAGTAAAGTCACCACATTGTATTGTATAAGTGGCATCTACCACTAACGTCGGTACTTTAATTTCCTACGAACGAGGAACTCTCTTTTCGATACTGGATCTGTCGTATAATTTTTCGTCTCTATAATGCAACGGTTGTTTCCAGACAGATCAGTTTCAATACCAAAAAGGTCATCAGTACATACCTATACTCTCAACGTGGTATTTCTTTCGACTGACGGCTTCTTAACTACGAAAACTTGACACCACAACCTCTTTTGGGAACTCTCAGGGGATCTAACGTTCCTCTAGTTTGGTCAGGTAAGATTTCCTTTAGTCAAGACTTATAAGTAACCTTTCTGACTACGACTTCGACTTTGAGGTTACGAAACCGGCAGATTACGTTTCTTGACTGAGGAATCTTTTCTGAGACTTCGACCCTTTCTAAGTTCTGTCCTCTTCTTCCCCTACCGTCTCCTACTCTACCAACTACCGTAGTCGATGGACTACCTGTACTCAAACTCGTTCGAAGTCCTCAACCACTATCTGTCCCTTCGGACCGCACGACGACAGGTACCCCAGTGTTTCTCAATCTGTGCTGGTTCGCTGACTTGACTCGTATTGTATTCGACCTTTCCTTGGGTCGTGTAACATTAAACATAAGTCGTTTGCAAAAAGAAGGTTCGATATGTTTAGAAATGGACATTGTATTTTTGTTACGTTTTAGGGTCTTACAAACCTTATTTATTAAATCGTGGTACTTATGGAACCTCATATAGTAGACATCTTTCTTTACTTCAACTCTTAACGTTTCTGGGTTGAATATGAAACTTTCATTTTAAATATGAATTAAATATTTTCCTTTTACGAAGGATTGATTAAAATCGTAGGTATCTTTGAAATAAAAGGTCGCTGAAAAATTCAAAATAAAGAACTGTCCTAGAAGTTTTTACCGTTAGAATAAAGAAAGAATTGACGTCATACTGATAATTCTACGACATTTTTGAACGTTTAATCCAACATTTGTCGTCGTTACCTTCGTAATTGAGAAAATTGGTTTAAAGGATTTCACGTGAAATGTAATACGATCTCTATCTAAAATTTGTAATTCGGACTCACGAATATATTCTTCAGGCCAAAAGATAAAGGGTTCGTGTCACCATATTGACATCGAGATTAAATACCGTATGAAACATCCTAGTGACTAATTAATATGTCTGGAGGACTACAAAACATGAGAAAAGTTGAAACAAAGGGAGACGATAAACTGGTGATGTTTCGCTTATAGGGATTTAGTGAATAATAAGTCTAATTGAGTAAAAATTTTTACTTAAATGATAAGTATAGGTAAAAAAGTAGATAGTAAGATTGAGTATTTACAATAATTATTAAGAAGACGAATAAGAACCTGACTCGAGTATGTACATGTGCATGTGTGTTTGTGTGAGACGGAATAAGTGAGGATCCGTGTGTTAGTTCTTTTTCGAAGATCATTTAAGAAATAGACTTAAAATGGTAGAGGGGTTCCGTTTGTACAGATTGTTAAGACGGACTCTAGAACCTGTGTGTCTATTGTGTTTTTCGTAAGAAACAACCCCAATCGCAATCGGTCAGATTAAAAAAAGTTACTAATCTCTATAGTTAAACTTATTAAACGATGACACTCACGAAACTTTTATTAATATTATGGAAACCGAACAACGAACTCTAATCGTCATAAAAGTCCTGAAGATATAAGGAAAGTAGTAATTTCAAATTGTAAATACGTTTTCGCAGGAAATGGTTTAAAAGGTTCTTAATAACACACGAATAGTAATCTCCTTCTAAACAGTCTTTTGAGAAAACATGTATAAGTCAAGTTCGTACAAGTTTATAATAGCACAGGAAGTGAAATTCATCCAGTCTAAGTGTTACTAGACAAGAGGAGTCTTGGGTGGGGACGTGATAGGAATAGTTTGAGGGGAATTGTGACCGTATAGATTTAATATAGAAGACAGTCAGGGGTTCTGTGGAAATTAACATCCCCGAAGGACGAGGAAAGAATTCGAGAAGTGAAACAGACAGTAGTCGAAGGGGAACCTTAGTCCTTTTCCAGGAACGTCTAAACCCGATAATTCATCTTCGTCTGGGTATATAGTTAAGGAATTTACAAGACAGTAGTACTCTTAATAAATAACCTTGGGTAATGGACACACTGAAAAGTCAAGAAAAATCCACCAAACAGACTTTTCTTATTTCTGAGAAGGAACTTTTCTTTATCGAAAGAACAGGTCGGTCCCTCCTTTTTTTATCATGTTGGATGGTCCAAGGACACATACAAAAAGTGTACCGTGAACCAACTCATAAACAACTCTCTTTTCTTCTAAATCCGTTTCTGAGTCAAACGAGTACCTTCAAAGAGGTAAGATCTTGACTTTCACGTCTCGTGTATGTTTATTAAGGGGACCTTTTCTCCTGCGGTTTTATAATGGAAATCGTGTATCTCAGGAAAATACCCCGAAATATCTTTTACCATTATATCGAGTGTATGAAACTACTGGTTTTGAAAATACCGTAGAGAAAAATGAGGTCCTGTGACTATAGAGATCAAAGTAGTGTACCTCCGGACACTTGAAAATTTTTTATTCACATGTATGAACACAAACACCACCTCTCCCCGTACCCCTCTCTTACAATATAAAACAAAGGTCAAGAATTTCTCTGAAGATGGGTGGTCTTTTTCCAATCTTTAGTTCCAAAATTAGGTTCTCTAACAGGGATAACAGATTTTAAGAGTTCTGATTTACTTAAAATTAGGTTAATAGTACGCAAGACACATAAAGAAACATGTATTTTGTCACGTACTTTATTATTCGTCTGTCTTTTTTCACATTCTGAAACCCGGGGCGAAAGATCTTTAAGAAACCTATCTACCACACTACCCAAAAAGTCCATCCTGTACTGTTTACGGTGTAAACATAGTTTTTCAGTACGTATACGTCACAACCCTGGAAGGCGTGTGTCCAACTACCGGATAAACCAGTTTTATGACATTTTCCTTGAACTAGGACCCTTGGACCAACTTTGTCTACATACAAAGCGGTTCACATTCTGAGTGGGGAGAGGTTCCTGAGACGGAATCGACAATGTGTCATACACCTGTGACTTACGGTCACTTAGTGTACGAAGAGAAAGTGAGAACTCAGGTAGTTCCTCTTTCAGTCAGTCCAGGACGACACAGACTTGTGAACTTTAGGACCAATTATGGAGAGAAGGGTTTCTTCTTCGTCCGGTAGTCGAGTCACAGGACCGCCTATTCGTTTGGGTCGACCTTGCACTATTGAATCGATACAAAAATAGTGCAAATAAAAATACCGATTGTAGATAACTACTGAAGATAAATATCATCACTATATTTCAAACGGAATAAATTAATGAAAGTAAAATTTGAAACTCGGTAAATTTCTTTTATAACACTGATAATTAAATTATTACTATGTCCTTTATTATTATCATTTTCACTAGTAACGTCGATTGTAAATAATCCACAAATGTTACGTTGTGGTGTCAATATTTACAAGGTACCAATAAAAATGTAAATCGGAAGAGTGTTTAGTATATTTTACCTCTATGTCATTAACAAAAAAAAAAAAATTAAAATTTTAGAAATTAAGAATGTACGTAAGGGTTTGTACTTGGGGGGAGGGTGGAGGGAGGGGTGTTGTAGAGAGACCCAGTAGGGGTACGTGGATTAACAAAATAAAATTAAAAATAAATATTAAATAAACCGATGGGGTCCAGAATCAACGTCGTGTACCCTTAGAAATGAACGTTGAACGTGTGAGAATGAACGTCTTACACCTTAGATCAAGGGACTGGTCCCTAGTTTGGGCCCGGGGACGTAACCCTCGTACCTTAGAATCGGTGACCTGGTGGTCCTTTCAGGTACAAATAATAATAAAATCTCTACCGTCTGACCTCGGGTCTCTTCGATGCTCTGACAGGGTTCAGTGCACAGATTATATATAGTCCCGTTCCTAAGTTCGGTAGACGACTATGTATACTTTGACCCTTGTACGGTCCCTCAAACCCTTTCACAGCTAATATACTAGTACTACCACTAGGTCAATCCTCGACTACAGGAAGACGTCCTCCGCCTTTATCTACGACGACCACACGTCCCGTCCACCACCACACCCTTAGAATCGACCCGGGACTGTCGCCACAAGATAACACTAAAAACGTCCTTGATCCTTTGAGGTGAAACTAAAGAAGACAATCGTTATAATGTCCCTGGACCCCACCCCCAAACTTTGTGTATTTGGTACTAGGACGTTAAGGGTTTCTCAACTTTTAACCCATGTATAGTTTAATTTTGTAAAAAAAAGGTCGTATCGGTCATATCGAGAAACACAACATTTTCGGAGGAGAGGAATGGTTTAAAGTATTAGATATGTCACTCGGAGGGAAAGACTAATTATTAATTGTAACAGCAGGTCCGTAAAATCGGTGAAGTTCCATTTCCTTAGAAGACACTAATGTTGAAGTAATACAAACATTCAAAAGAAGAGAAAACAGAGACGAAATTCTCTTATTACACTTGTGCTTAAAGAGTTATAATCTTTTTCCTTAAAATCGTTCATTTTAGGTTTTTTTTCATAAATTGATATTAGTTTCTAGATTACCGTTCAAATTCCTTTTGGGAAGTGTACTCCATTACAAAAAACAAAGAATAAAACAAAGAAAGGACTCGAGAGGTCGTGGTGTCTTACCGAACCATCTCTCCCGTCTGAAACATTACTCTAGACTCAATCTTTTGGATGAGGAAGGAAATTATTAATGTAATTGGAACCTGTAAATTAAGTGAAAAGACCTAAAGCAAAAAAGAGTTTACTTTTTAACCTTATTATTACGAAGAGCCCTAACAGTACGTCTAATTTACACTACATAATTATGTTCGTAGGTCGTCGTGGGTCATCATACAACATCCACGAAAGAGGAGGAACAGGACGGGTTGTGAGTTGACTCATACATAAATTTCTGTAAGGAGACCCAGAAAACCAGACAAAGATATGTATCGAAGAGAAAATAAAGGTTAATAAAGATTTCTGTTGATCATGAGTGAATCAAGTCAAGTCAGCGAGTCAGCACAGGCTGAGAAACGCTGGGGTACTTGACGTTGTGCGGTCCGGAGGGACAGGTAGTGGTAGAGGGCCTCAAGTGAGTTTGAGTACAGGTAGCTCAGCCATTACGGTAGGTCGGTAGAGTAAGAGACAGCAGGGGAAGAGGAGGACGGGGGTTAGGGAGGGTCGTAGTCTCAGAAAAGGTTACTCAGTTAAGAAGCTTACTCCACCGGTTTCATAACCTCGAAGTCGAAATCGTAGTAAGGAACGTTTTTTGTGGGTTCCGACTAGAAATCTTACCTGACCAACCTAGAGGAACGTCAGGTTCCCTGACAGTTCTCAGAAGAGGTGTCTTCGTAGTTAAGAAGTCGCGAATCCGAAGAAGTGTCAGGTTGAGAGTGTAGGTAGGTACTGGTGTCCTTTTTGGTATCGGAACTGATCTGCCTGGAAACAACCGTTTCATTACAGGAACGAAAACTTATACGATAGATCCAATCAGTATTGAAAGGAAGGTTCCTCATTCTCAGAAAATTAAAGTACTAACGTCAGTGGTAGACGTCACTAAAACCTCGGGGGTTTTTATTTCAGACTGTGATAAAGGTGATAAAGGGGTAGATAAACGGTACTTCAGTACCCTGGCCTACGGTACTAGAATCAAAAGACTTACAACTCGAATTTTGAACCAATAATTTGATGAGATTACAGGATTCTCAAACAATATATTTTGAAGGACTCACGGAACATCAAATTATTATGTAAAAAGAGTAATATTTTAATCGTAATGAATAATACTACGAAACTAATTTTATATATCTTCATATCTTTTATTTTATAATATAATGGAAGGACAGGGGTGGAGTAAATAGAAGGATCACGGAATATCCAAATAACTTTCATAGAGTCCAGTATCCTTTCACTTTCTTTCCTTAAGATTCATAATATAATTATCTCTGTGTCTCTTCAGGACGGAGTTCTTTTCTATCGTTAAATTCTTTGTTTAAAAGTTATTTTGTACAGGAAATTAAATAAAGAAAGAAACGTTCTATACCATAAAAATCACAATAAACATTACATATTTTAACGTTTCAAAATGGACAAGTTCTTTATATAAAGGGCGCAAGTAAGTTCGTGGTACAGTGTTCCTTATTAGTTTTACTTGAAATGCTATAATTTATGAGTAGAACGGGACCCGTCATGAAGGAAGGTCCAATAAAATACTTCGAAACTTTTGACAACAAGTCTCTTTCAATCTGGGTCTAGTTTGGTCCAATTTGTTTGTACTAAAATAAAAGAGAAGGTTCACGACGACGTCCGTTCCCGTTGTCCGAGACTTGACGACCAACAAGACGTCCGTCTTTATGTGTCCAACAAGTCCCCAAATAATTTGAGCTTAGACTACTGTCTTTCGTTTAATAGAGATTCCCTTGAAATAGTGGTCCCACAGACACGTTATGGTGTTACGGTTACGACGGAACCTGTGATGTGCCTTTCTGATCACTGTCCAACCGGACTTTAGTGGGAACCTGATTCAGAGAAGAGTGGCTGGAAGTGAATGTAAACAGTAGGTTTTGTATGAAGAAAGAATTCTACCATTCGTTTCGGTAGAAGATGTCGATAGGTGACTGAGAAATATTCGACATGTAATGATACTTTGTCATAAATATATTTAGTCCTCGTAAGTGAGAAAGGGTCAGTCCGACTCTTAAAGATACATAAAGACCTTTAAATATTATAGTTCGTTTGAAGTCAATTTCAACATAATCTCAAGAGGTCCCCTTGTCTTGACTCTCCCATATATTATCTTCTAAATAGTATCCTTAACCGAGTGTACAAATACCTCCGTCCTCTAGGGTACTAGACGATAAACGTTCGACCTCTTGGTCCTCTCGATCACCACCACACGTCTCACTCAAGGTTCCGGACCTCTACTCCCCTCAGTTACCGTATTTAGTGTCAGACTCAGTATTTCAGGTCTTTCGTCCTCGTGACAGATTCCAGTCCTCTTGTCCCAACAGGGTGAAGTGTATTTCTTAGCTAAGACGGAAGGACGCGGAAAAACAAAGGAGTCGGGAGTCCCCTAACCTACTACCGGTAGGTATACCCACTTCCGTTGGAAGTAAGACAGACGACTGAGTCTAAGATGACAAAGGGTCTTTGTGGGAAGGTCTGTGTGAGTCTTTATTACAAAATGGTCGGTAGAATTATAGGGAATCGGGTCAGTTTGACTGTGTATTTTAATTGGTAGTGTTTTCAATTTTATAGAAAACTGAAAGTAATCTATCGGTCCAAGTTTGAGTGGTTCAGGATTAAAAAAAAAAGGGAAGTTTTGTTTCAAAACCACAAAAATCGACTACAGACGCCGTGTGGCTACGGTCAATTGGACGGTCCGAAAAGGACAAAGATTGGACCGTGTTTAAGTCCCTGTCGAGACTCGGGTATACAGAAGTCGAGACAACCAGTGTCCGACTAAGACGACAACCATCCAACTTATATGTTTAGAAACAGAGAAGGACCGGTGGAGAGGTGAGGGAGTTTCAAAAATCATGAAGTACTCACAACATAAAATTTTGAGAAACCATAACGATAACGGAGTTTCCGTTCATTTCTATTCCGGAAAGATGTCTTTAAAGTCAAGATACGTCTTGATGAATCTTTCGGAGTCCCGTGGTAAAACCATCTCTAGGGGAGATGGATTAAAACTGGTATTAAAATTATAGTTTTAATTATAATTAATTAACAGATCTGTTGTTTCTTTCCTATCTGACCTTCTCGAAGAACTAAGGTTGTTTATTTGGACCAATTGATTTCTTCTTTAATTTTAGCGACAAGTCTGAATTAAAAACAAAAGGACAACCCGAAAAGGTATAATAAGTAATGGCGTAGTTTGACAGGAAGTCTGAAGTGAAAACTAATAATCAAATGATGGAAACGACAACTCAAGTAAGCGATTCATCACAGGTTGAGAAAAGCTGGGGTCCCTCAAATGGAACACCCATAAATCCCTTCTCTCGATGTCTATCTCAGTCGTTAGGTACGTTCTCAAATTATATACTGTACGACTCATAAAGATCTTTGTCCTTTCAATCGGACCAACCTATGCCTTCTCAGTACTCTTTCATCATCCACTCTCGGTTCTTCATTACACCTCTACCTACATCGTCTTTTACTTCCGGAACACATAACGACTCTTATAAATGAAGAGAACGAAACTTACGGGAGTCCCCTCGGTATCATACCAAACTAGTCTTTTCACTACATTAAACGGAAAAAAAAAAAAAAATTCCTCGACCGACCTACAACACAACACCTAACTAACATTTTCACGTCCACTCGTCTCCGGGGTCATTCTTCAATTACGGGATTAGTCCCTTCCCTACAGTGACCGACTGAGGTCCCACCATCGTCTCCAACAACTACAAGTCAACGATTCAGTACAGACTGAGAAACACTGGGTTACCTGACGTTGTACTGAAGAAGTGATAGAGGGTCTCAAACGAGTTTGAGTACAGGTAACTCAGTCACTATGGTAGGGTGGTAGTTTATTTCTCGTTATTAAAGTTCAGAGACATTGATGATAACCCTTCTTCCCGGTCCGGTACCTCTTCCCTTCACCTACGTGACCCCTGATACACACTACCAAGACACGGGTCTCCTCGTTCAGGTGAGGGGGTGTAGTGGGGAAGAAGGGTAGGAGACTACCGATGTCTCATCCGGGACTTCGGTGAACGGGATGGGTCTGGTTGTTGAGACCACCCAAAGACGAGAACTGTGACAGCCAACTTCCTATAGGGAATTTAAGTACAGATGGACTTCAATTTTACTTCAGTATGTCCAAATCCTACCTGGGATTAGGTCACTGAGTTCAGGAACATTCTTCTTATTTTACACCCATGTCTGTGTACACGTCTCTTTTCCACGACACTCCTCTGTGTGTCCTTCTCGGTGGGTACTGCCGCCTCAGTCTCTGAGTCGCACTACGTAGACAGTCGGCTCGTCGTGCTCCCTGATGACCGGCAGTGGTCCTTATTCTCTCCGTCCTTCCGCAGAGGAAGTTTCGGAGGTCTTTGTTGGTCGAGAGGGTCGTGGAACTAAAATCTGGAGACGTGAGTCTTGGCACCCTGTCAGCTAGGAGACCAAAGTTCAGTGGACTAAGAACTATGAAACGATACCGTCAAGATCTTTTACTTGTATTTCGGGTTAAAGAGGAGTAGGAAGGTAACAAGACACACCCTACAGACCCCACCCCCTTCAGGTTCTCCATCTCTTCACACTAGAATTCGGATTTCCGGCGGGGTTCGGGACAGGGTAACCGAGTCTTGTCCCTGTGTCGAATTTCATAAGAGGTTTCCGGTGTCCTCACTCCTTCATCGTACTTAATTGACAAGTTCGGTCCGTACCGTTCTCGTTCTTTCGGGTGGTTGATGAATTCGTCAAAGAAGAGGTAGGGTCACCGGGCAACCACGGGACTCTACACAACGTCCTGAGGGGGGTAGAAGGGTAAACGGTATTACTCGGTCCTTACCCCAAAACATACTTCAGTGGGTTAATAAACCAAATTTTCTTTTAAGACGTTCAGATTAAACAAAAAGACGAAGTCCCTGACAGGATGCCTTACTTCATTCAGTCTTTCTCTTTTCGTTTATAGTATATAATTACGTATATACACTTTAGATCTTTTACCATGTCTACCCGTATAAACGTTTCGTCTTTATCTCTGTCTCTAGGTCTCTTATTTGCACACCTGTGGCCCCCCTCCTTCCCTCCCATCCTACTTAACCTTTTAACCCTAACTGTATATGTGTGACGTTATATATTTTGCCTATTGACTACTCTCGGATGATATATCGCGACCCTTGACATGAATTACGATACATGCCTGGATTTACCCTTCCCCTAAGTTTTTTCTCCCCCACGTCCATATACACATCGAGTAACTGAAACGACAGGTCATCTTTGATTGTGTTGTGACGTTTTGTCATTACGAGGTTATCTTTGACTTTTTTCTTTCTCTTTTAAGACACGACTGACTGCGTTTGTCCGAACAGCGATCCGTCAAGAAAGAGTAAGATCCCGTAGTGAACACCAAGGACCCTGGTCCCCAGGACACTATCGAGGTGGTAGGACAGTCAAACGAACTCGATTCTACCTGTTATGAAGACAATTTCAAAATATTATATAAAGTCGGGGGGTCCTCACAAGTGAGGGGAACATTACACATTCGGATAAGAAAACACGAGCCCCAAAGTTGAAGGTTTGTACAAAAGACCTTGAGGAGTGCATATTTTCTTTCTTCGGAGGATACTGAGAGACTTAAAAAAAAATTGATACACACTAAAGATTCACTCAATACAATAGGGACCAGATTGTTATACTTTCTATTATAAATTAAATTGACTTGTCAAACTATGAAGGAAACAACTTTCTTTCAATAATTAAGTATTAAGGAGGGAAACGTCTTCCCCTCTTAAACATGAAAGTACCCTAACTGAAAATTCCCTTCACAGAGGAATACTGAGTCCCCGTCCACTCCTGTACGAGGAACACAGGGGTCGTCAGCCCGAAGGCACCTCTTGTTGGGTCTTTTAGTATCCACCGGTAAAACCTTATTGGGAGGAGACATCCCACTATCTTATAACACCTCAACCGTCGAAAACAGTAGACAATGGTCTCGGGGTTTTCTCTTTTCTAGTCGTAAAAATTTCCAGGTCACAGGGGTCTGACCAAAACTAAATATCCTGACTGTTCCAGTCGAGAAGTCACCGACATTGGGTCTCGGAGTATAACTCTTTCTCTCTAAGTTAAACAGAGTATTAAGGTCTATGCGAGGGTATGGGATACCTAGACGTCAGAGGTTTACTGTGACCCCGTTGTTGACGAAGAGATACGCTATCCATTAAATGACACAACACTTAATCTACTGGAGCAGAGTATATCCCTTTTAATTCAGGACACAGTATGGAAATCAAAAATGATGAACGACGAAATAGTAGAAGCTGAAAAGAGACTATGATAGTTACAAAATTTTTCTCGGATGTCCAGTCAGTTCCGATTTGGAAGACAAGATTCGGTCTTCGTCTAAATGTAAAAGTCAAAAAAAAAAATTAGATTGAGGTAGTGATACGTACTCATAATCCTCCTCGAGTTTCAAGTTAGAGTTCGATTATCGACGTCCAATCAGACATCAGACTTTACCCCCTTAATTCTACTTCACCTTTGAAACTTTGGACAAACTCTTTGTTTACACCTTTATTTTGATAAAAATCTAATCTTACTCCGTGAAATAATTACTTTGTTTGTACTGACATCTTTATAATTGACTTTTTATCCAACCATATCCTAGGTACACCTTCCCTTCGTTCATAGATTTATAATCAACAAGTAAAACGATTCAACACAGACTAAGAAACACTGGGGTACCTGACATCGTGTGGTCCGAAGGAACAGGAAGTGATAGAGGGTCTCAACCGAGTTTGAGTACAGCTAACTCAGTCACTGTAGTAGGTCGGTAGAGTAGGAGACGACGGGGGAATAGGAGGACGGGGGTCAGAAACGGTCGTAGTCCTAGAAAAGGTCACTCCGTCGAGAAACGTAGTCCACCGGTGTCATGACCTCGAAGTAGAAGTTGTAGTCAGGAAGGTTACTTATCAGTCCGAACTAAAGGAAATCCTAACTGAACAAACTACAGGAACGTCAGGTCCCTCTAGTTTCGTCAGTTAAAGATCGACCACGACGACGACGACGACGACGACGACGACGACGACGACGACGATTCAGCGAAGTCAGCACAGGCTGAGAATCGGTGGGGTACCTGACGTCGGATGGTCCGAGGAGGTAGGTACCCTAAAAGGTCCGTTCTCATGACCTCACCCCACGGTAACGGAAGAGGGTTAAAGATCGATACATTGGTGATAAAGATCGATATATCAGTAGATTTCAGGAGGACTAACGTGAAGGGACCACCAGGTCACCAATTCTGAGCTATGAAGGTTATATCCCCTGTGTCTAAGCTAGGGACGAGCCCTTTGACTCTAGGGTGCACTGTGTAGCACACCCTACATTCCTGAAAGTTATATTTCAAGAGGACTAGACATCTCCAAAACCATACGTCCTCCAAATGTTATCTATAAATACTCAGGCCAAAAAGTAGGGGAAGGTCCTGACAAACAACAGTGGACATAGGAAGTAATTCGTATGACGACACAACGACCCGAAGGCTCCCCACTTCTTACTGATGAGTTCTTACTGAACTCTCATCAGAATCGGAATTGTCTCAGGACATAATTAAAAACTTTGTTCCCTAGACATCCTCCCCTGTCTCGAAATCGATTATCGTGTAAACCGTTTACGCACGTGAATACACCACGTAAAATACACGGCACATGACAAGACTCGTAACGTATAGAAATGTCGTTTGGTACTTATATCAATAAAAATAATAAGGTAATAGAGTTTATTTTTTAAATCCAAGTCTTCTTGATTGAATGGGTTTCAGTGTGTCGAGTATTGACCATGTTCGGACTAAACTCAGATCTGTTGAATCAAGGTCTTGTATACAAAAATAAGTGATGTGACGTAACGAGTGTATTCCTTCACCAACTTAAAGGGTTTTCTCGTCAAGAAGGTTAAAGTATAACTTGGACGTTAACCTAATAGGGATCCTTCTTACTCGTCAGGGTCTTCATACTACTCTAAATTACTGTCCGTGATTTTTAATGATTAAGATGTTTAAGGGGGAGGGACCGGCGGAAGTAACAGACCTTGAGATTGTAGTCTCCGAATCCAGAGATGAGTTGTGAAACACCTTTTGTTACCTTTCTAATTTTAATGTGACCACAGTCCTCTACTTGAGAATTTCTACCTGTCTTGACAAGAAACTTTTTAATGAAAGAGTAAAGTATTCCGAGGATCTTTTAACCTGTCCCTACAAAACTCTTATTTCCCTTTCGTCTCGGAACCCTCCCTTTACTTCTTAGTCGACCCAGGACGTCGACTCATCGTTGATATACAATTTATGGAAAACACGTTACTTTTATAGTTTTAATCCTTACAGTCCTACGTTCACTACGAGTCTTTTTGTACACATGTCGAGAAATTTCAATTTTCTTTGAGAGCGTATAGACTAGATAACATCGTCTATCGGTAGTATTATAGGATACATTAATTTTTTTATTTCTGACTACCTCTGGTCACCGAGAAGCGACCCCCACCTACACAGGTCTCTAATAAACCCTCTATAAAAACTAGCAGTACTAAACCCCCCTGTCCGTATCGGTTACTTCATGTCACTCATTCCCTGTTCCTACGGGAATTTATAGGAGGGACACTGTTTCTGCAGAGACCAGGTCTTGTAGTCATCACGACTCCAGCTCTTTGGAACAGAACCTCGCATTCATAAAACCAGTCCAGTATATGGAACGTTCATAGTCCCAGTTTCGATCTTGGGTCCAGTAGACTACCGTTTAGGAAATAAACAAAGGAATAAATATAGGAAACCGTAATATGTCATACGTCACGCTACGTTCGGAAAATCTAGACCTCTTAAAATTTTCATATTTAATACTCATCGGGAAATCACGAAGTCTTCTCAGTCTAGTGGGGAGTCTCACAAATTATGTAGGATCCGGATACCTCCTCTTCCCTCGCTGTCTACTACTCTACTAACCTTCCGTAGTGGTTGAGTTACCTGTACTCAAACGTGTTTGAGATCCTCTACCACTTCTTGTCCCTTCGGACCACACGACGTCAGGTGCCCTAGCGTTTCTCGACTTGTGTCGAATCGTCGACTTGTTGTTGTTTCCGGACATAATGAAGTACCCTCTACTAAGGTGTAGGTTTTGTGTTTACAGTGGAAGAAATAACTCAAGATCATACGGTCGTAAAGTGTTAAAGGTCGGTTAATAAAACATTTACCCTTGTACTAATTAAGGAAATTACGATAAAAACACTAATAGCTCCATTAATTCTAAATTAGTGATGAGATAAAAACACTCATAAATGTAGACGAGAAACCGATTATCCCATAGTATACAAAAATAGCTCGTTTGTCAATACACACACAGATACCACATTTACTTGTTTCCCGGAAGAACAGACATAGGACACGTAACTAAACCCTACTGGGTCCAGTAAACATGTAACTGAAGTCTAACAGACTACACTGTCACCTAACGTACTTAGTCCGACTAAATTAA
This sequence comes from Capra ibex, assembly GCA_006410555.1. NCBI lineage: Eukaryota > Metazoa > Chordata > Mammalia > Artiodactyla > Bovidae > Capra > Capra ibex. Next base: position 18,157,847 of record SJYO01050590.1, on the reverse strand, counting down.
TGACAAAATTCATATAATTCTATTGACACAAGGTAAAAGGGGTAGACATGGTTAATAATTTATTGTCTTGTTAGGATTTCTATTTTCTCTTAATGAAAAAATAATAGGGATTATTTATGGTTCCTAGAGAGACTGGGAGAATGTATTAAAAACGACGGTAGGATATTCTAACAATAATACTCGAGATAAAATATCTACTCCTACGATTTTGAATTGTTCAATTCGTTTAACGGAGCCCAGTGTGTCGGTCTTGACTGTCTAGACCTTAAACTAATCGGTAGGAGACTATGGTCGTAGGAACCATCTCAAGAGTTTGGAAGTGTGGTACAGGAGTCGGACTTAGAATCTTGGACCTTACCCAGTAGTTCTTCCACCAGTGGAGAGGTAAGGATTCGTGGAAGTACTTTTTACATGGTGTAAACGTTGGGTCACATTGATTTAGAGTACTAAAATTTTACAAATCGGTTTTCAAGATAATTTATTTCGACACAAGTAGGATCAAGAAAAGACTTCCTGAGACAATTCCGGCCATGACCACGGTTCACGAAATCGGTAAGACTTAAGGTTATTGTCATAACTAAAAAAAGAAAAAAAAAAAAAACGTAAAAAATGTGTTTACAAACAAAGAGACAATTTATAAGGGAAATTTATGTTCCTTACTTAAGATTTAGTAGTATTTCTATTTAATTTTTACTTTCGGGAGGTCATATCACACGTATTAGTGACACATGAACCAATGATAACCACATATGACAAATCGTAGTTTTTGTTTATGTAGAATAAACTTTTAGTACGATATCCTAAAAATCGAGAAGGAGACCCTGGTCAAACGAGCTAGTGAATTCTCTACGAGTGTCCCGTAGATAATACAGGATCTAGGTCCTCTAATTCAAGATTTTGTCTCAGGGACGTAAGTCCCTTCGATTACAAGGTAGACTATCCTCCCAATTGTCCATTTCTTTTGAAGACCTAACTCAACTTACCCTTCTTTATTTCACCGACGTCTTTGCTCTAATTGTCCTTTTCCCTTTAGGTAAATCTTTACATTCGGTCCCTTTCAGATATTCCTTGTTGATAGGTGTTCAACTCCAGGGTCCTCTCACACTTCCGCTATCGACACAGGACTACAGTTCCGTCTGTCTCTCGTTTATGATGTCTTTTCAGGGCTCCGTCCTTCTCCCAGTCTACGAAATCCTTGGACGTCTTCTGGACACACAGATCTGGAGTGACTTCCTATCTTTCTAAGTCTACTTTACTCTTCCCGATTCAGTCCTCTTCCCGTTTCCGGTCTAAGGAGTCCGGTAATATCCAAGACCCTTTCTTAAACAAGACTCACGTTTCACCTCGACTTCTTCCTAGACATTCGGACTCCCCACTGCATTAAACACGAAATTTTTCCAGCGGACCGGTGACTGACTTCCTACGTGAACTCTCCGTCCTCATCTTTATTGGTTTAGTAAATTCTCTGACAACACAATCCGACCCACTCTTTCCCCCTCGGTTCCTCTATCTGTTCTTACCCATCTAAACTTTCTACGTCATTTATAAGTTGTCTGTAAATGGAACTTATTCGGTAGACACATGTAAAGAATAAAGAGGTTGATAGGAGATTCCGTTCGACATGCGGAACAAGTAGACGTATGGGAAGGGAAGACGATATCAGTACAACGTTTGTCCGAAGGGAGGTCAGGGGGACAAGGTCAAAACACAGACAGTCACCTTCACGAAGGAAGGGTGGACCACCATCTATAAACAGGGATTAACGCCCGGGACTCTACACGGTAGGTGTAAACGGTAAGACGGTTTCAGTATGGCACAACACCTTATAAAATTAAAAAAAACTGAAGTCGAGAACGTAGAGTAATTTTCACATAACAGACTGTATAAAGTCCTTCTTCATTCGAATTATTATTGAGTAAATTAAATTCGGAGAGTTCTTCCTTCTTTTGTAAAAGTTACTTTTACGTATTGCACCGGATAGTTCCTAAAAAGAAAGAATAAGAAGTCGTCAAATTACTACTTACCATTAGATGTTATTCGAAAGGAAAACCTATTACACCAATATCGACGGTTTCTCTCTCTTACCAATGTAGGACAGAGTATAAAGATCGTCAATAGGGTTGTCTTGTAACTTTGGTATAATCGTTAATTTCATTATATTAATGATTTATTTCGTGTGTAGGATTAATATAAATAGACATACATCCATTTATAGTATTTATTTCTACTCCGACAGTTCACTATATTGGTACTAAATTATCAAACTTTCACTGTCCTACTATCTTTATAAAAGGTCAACCAGTATACTTCATTTGAATGGTAAACCCCAAATAGACGAAATTAAAGTCTTAATGGTAAAGACTTCTACCTTCGGAGTCTTAGTAGTTACACTGATTTAGTCTACGACCTTCAATGTGGACGTATCGGTGATTGGTAAAACCTTGACGCTCGTCATGACCTTTGGAACATCATTTTCCATTACTGATTGGGTCTCTTGGTCTCTTCCGTCACCGTGGGATGAGGTCAAGAGAACGGACCTTCTAGGGTACCCACCTCTTCGGACCACCCGACGTCAGGTACCCCAGCGATTCTCAGCCTGTGCTGACTCACTGATGTGAAAGGGAAAAGTGAAAGTACGTAACCTCGTCCTTTACCGTGGGGTGAGGTCACAAGAACGGACCTCTTAGGGTCCCTGTCCCCTCGGACCACCCGAAGACAGATGCCCCAGCGTGTCTCAGTCTGTGTTGACTTCACTGAATCGTCGTCGTTGGGTCTCTTGTTCATCTAACTATGTACACAACGGTAAAGTTCATTACATTGGATAACTTCACCGTAGGAAGTATAATTATACATGTCTATAGTGACACAACGATTTAATTAGGTAGTTCCGTTTGTACCATACTAATTGTCAAGAATCTCTTGACAGTCAGCACTTATACTGTCTTTCCGATAGAGTAAAGTCTTAGTAGGTTATGTTAAAACTCTTAGTGACGGTAACATAGATAATATCATAAGATTGATTACAATAGAAGTTAGGAAATTAATTTAAAGAAGTTCAGAGATATCTAAACTTTAAGTACAGATCCTTGTGGCACGATTGTTTAATTTTTGGGTACCGAGTTTATGATAAAAATCGATTGTAACAAATTTGTTACTGTAACCTCTAAAAATTTTCTCGACGGAACCAATAAGTCTCCACACCTATACCTAATAACATGAGTATTTCCCGAAACCGGTGGAGACGCGAAACGACATCAGTGGGTCGGTTGGGACGGCCAAAATTCCTTTATTTTAAAAGGTGTAAGGAAGTGGACCCACGAAATATCATCTACTGTCTTGTGGTCAAACTACCCTACACGACTTTCATGGTTCATTCTTAACACTTCTACTCCAAAATTAAATGTAAAGCAAACGTAAAGACAGTGAAATATAGACCGACGGTTTAGTTTCTTAAAAACTTAACTTCCCTAGAACCGGTACTAGACTGACTCCTTCTATTTCGAGTCCAACCGCTCAAAGAGTTCCAGTGGTTATCGTCTACACTTGGGACCTTAGGACGAAAACGTAAGAACGACCAAGAAAGATGACACGGTCCTTTAGAATAAGTAAAAAGGACAAAGAGGTATTATCTATCCCTACACAATGTCACATAAATAATAAAGAGGGAACGGGTAAACATTGAGGGAGACACTTTATTCTATTGAATTCCGTTTCTTTTTATAGGGTCTTTCTTATAAACGGAGACAAAATTGTTTCTTTCGATTTTTGATAGATTAATGTATAAAACCTTAGTAATCTTTAAACTTTTCATGACGGTAAATCCCTTCGGAAAAATAGTATTTGTATGAACAGATACATCTATCTTTTGACATTCAGGTTCTCAGTCTGTATTTAGACACGAATATAACTGAGTTGATAAAGTTAGATAATTAATAAGTAAGCCTCGTTATCGTATCCATACACTGACTGACACATAAGTGAGACAAAATATCCCGTTTCTTTTTTTCAAATCTATTATGACCGTATCGTTTTAAAGTCGATCACAGAAGTGATTACATATCGAAAGAGTTAATGTCTCCTTTTAATCACTAATGGATCTTGGTCCTCCTTGGGGTTCCAAAGTCTCTACTAATTATCGTATCGATTCTGGACTAATCGATACTTCATTCTATCGGATTCCGTTTATTTTTATAGGGTCTTTCTTACAAACTGAGATAAAATTAAATTACTTCTTTCGATTTTTAATGGATTAATGTATGAAACCTTAGTAATATTCAAACTTTTTATGACGGTAAATCCCTTCCGAAAAATAGTATTTGTATGAACAGACACGTCTATCTTTTGACATTCAGGTTCTTAGTCTGTATTCAGATACAAATGGATTCGTGTCCGCGGTATATATACGAGATATATAACAATTTTGACCAAAAAAAAAGTGTACATCTTTATTTAATGCGGGACACAAACCAACCGTAGGCAGGATATTCGGAACTGAAGAAGTCGAGAGTTTTATCAACCGTCTTCGAGGAGAGAAAGGGTAATCTCAAGGAGAAGGTCGTCATGGCGGTCAGGGTTCCATTTTGGTGAGTGTGCGTACGTCTCTGACGGGACGACGAGACGAATGCGACTTAATACCACGTTTCGGATCGCTATGTGGTCACTATGCGGTTCTATACGGTGCTAGCGGAGGAATAAACCCACCTATATTTACAACAACTCATCATTGAAGATGGATGCAATTCTTTGAATTGTGAAGTAAAGAACGGAAGGTCAATTGTACAATTTGTTACTAAAGGGGTACATACCATATTTTCTAGTAAAATCTGTTAAGCCTCAATTATAAAAAACAAATAAAAATGATTGATATATATATAGAGAAAGGTGCACATAATCTTTTTACAATGATTACCGTCGCTAAAAAATTTTTGAGGAAAATTTTATATAAATATAAAGATTTCTTTATAACAAACATAATAATATTTTCCTACACGTTTTCCAATACTTCCACCATGTGTTTCTGACCTTCGACACTAATCACGGTCAAAAGGTAAGGGTATGATTTTGTATTCTCTCAAAATTACCTGAAATTCCCTTTCCTATCTCTCCCTGTACATTGTCCCAGTCATGTGTGGACGGACACACCTCTGTACAATACGACTCCGTTTAGTCGGGACTCTAACACATTATCTACCTCTTCCTCCTTCCCGTCCAGGTTTTCTCGGGCACCGGACACCTTTCTCCTTTCGTCTCTAGACCTCCGTCTTTGACACGCCAGTTTCATCGTACAGGGGGTGGACTAGCATCCACTTAAGGAAACAAAGTTTCGTCTCAAGAAAGGTCCGCACCGACACCCACAAGTTGACATCAGTGAAAAGGGTCTCTCCGGCAGATTAAAAGACAAAACAAAACACATCCATAAATAACGAGATAAAAACCGACATGGCTCAGAGACAACGTCACGTCCGAAAGAGATCGACGTCGCTCACCCCCCACACGGACAAACGTCGTGAGATCGAGGAGTAACGCCACCAAAGAGAACGACCCCTCGTGCCCGAGATCCGCGTACTCGGGTCATCAACGTCGACTGCCCGAGTCATCAACACGGAGTACCCGAATCAACGAGGATCCGTACACCTTGGAAGGACCTGGTCCCTAGATTGGGTACAGGGGGTGTAACCGTCCTCCGGGGAGTTGGTGACATGGTGGTCCCTTCAGGGGAGGCTAAGAATTATAAAAGAGGGTTCACTCTACCCCTTTTTTTCTTTTACTCGAAATAAACCAATTATACAAGTGTCCGCAATTGGGACACTGAACCCATTCCAGTCTACAAAGTCTCATATAAACAAAGGACAACGAACTAAGACTCAGGGTAAACGTAATTACCCTTCATACGTACACACACACACACACACACACGCGCGCGCGAGCGTCTCCCCGTGGGTCTGACGGTCCAGCGACTCTTCCTGTAATTGTATTTGCCTCTTTATGTTAAATCTTTAGACGGAGTATTTCGTGCTATTTCCGTCTCTTTTGGCAAGACTTGAGGTGTACTTGACACGGTCCAGAACTTAGTGTGTAGTTTTACGAACTCGGGATGTGGAAATTACATTTACATCGTTTTATCGGGTGTTACACTACCTCGCGACATAGAATTAAGTTAAATCTCTAGGTGTTTCCCTGACTAAATAGTCTCTTCAATACGAGATTGGAATTTTACACGAATATAAGCAAAACTAGAGGAGGTCACAGACCCTAATTTTGTGATACTTCCAGTCCGTAGTCTGTTGTAGAAGAGATTGGAAAAACGTTATTAAGACAGTAATCGTTACGAAAATTCTAGGTTAAGAGAAGGTAGGGGGATGTGGTCAAAAAACCTCTCTTCGACTTCTATGACAGTTCGTATCCCTATCATTCATTTCGGCCGTCCCCTTTTCCCCTCTTCCCTTATCTAGGTGACGTCGTCCATGTCGTCCAAATTTTATTTAGAGATCGTCTGCTGTCGTTTTACCTATTTATAAGTCTAATACGTACTCGCCCGAAGGTTTGGCGTCTTAAGACTGTCCACGGGTCCCCCGAGAACTAATAGTAGGGTAGTAGACTTAAAGATTTAAACTGACTAAAAAAAGAAAAAAATCGATCAATCGCAGATAAACCTTAAAACTCAGTGACAAAATAAAATTCGTTCTTGCCAAGAGTTCAGTCTGGAGACTTAGGATTGTCTTTCGTAGTATAAACTGGAAAGTACCTTCTACACGAAATCGCTAACACTTGTAGTAATTCTTGATCTACCTTCCGTCCGATGTAAAGGTACGTCGTAACATGAGTGATTAAGTAAAAATAGAGATCTCGTCTCAATTTCCGTACGGTAAATTGGGTGTACGTACTCCGTCCCAGAAATAACATGTCCGAAGGATACTGTCCATAAAAATTCATCGTTAGGAGTTCTTCTCACTGAAGACAAACAGAACCTACATCAAGTCGTTCTATTGATACCATTATCGATGGGATCTGGAATAACTAGTGGAGGGTCCGAGTCTTACTTTACGTCCCGACATTCGACACGACAATAGATCGACTTGATGTAGGTTTCACTGGAACTCATTGATTGAGAGACCGACCACCAAGGTCTGGTATGAAACTCCTGGGGACTTTCACTTTCTTTCACTTTCACAATCAGTGAATCAGTACAGGTTGAGAAACACTGGGGTATCTGACATCGGGCGGTCCAAGGAGACAGATACCTCAAGAGGTCCGTTCGATGACCTCACCCAACGGTAAGGGAAGTGGTCCCCTATAAGGGTTGGGTCCCTAACTTTGGTCAAGAGGACGTAACGTCCGTCTAAGAAATGGTAGACTTCGAGATAGGATGTAGTTTCTTGAAACTTGTACGATGGTTGATTCACTTTTAAGTCACCTTACGAATGATCTTTACGTATAGGGATGACGGAGGGGGAATTGCATTGTTTAGATTTAGAAACTCCTACTCTACACTTTTGGTATGTAAAAATTATTTGTGGGGTGAACCAGGAGTATGTGTGGTCTCAGATTTTTCTGACTTAAAAGTCAGTGACCGTTTGATACCGGATACCCGGTTTAAGTCGATCGGTAGATAAAAACACATTATGTCATCGATTCTTACCGAAGGGACACAAAACGACCAACTTTTCTTTAGTTTTCTTATTCTTATGAAAGTCTATGTATCTTTACAAATACTTCAAGAATAAAGTCACACGTATTTAATCTAAAATCACTCTATGTCGGTACGGTGAACAAATGTAATAACTACTACCAACCCAGACATGTTGTCGTCTCAGCTTATCAGTCCTGTCTCTGGTACATTATCGGGTGGTCTGAGGAGACAGGCACCCTAAGAGGTCCGTTCTTATGACCTCACTCAATGGGAAGGGAAGAGGTCCCCTAGAAGGACTAGGTCCCTAGCTTGGACGGAGATAATGTAACGTCCGTCTAAGAAATGGTAGACTCGGTGCTCCCCTCTGGTACATTACATATCGATAGGAGTCAAAACGGAGAACTGGTCGTTTCGGACTTCATAAACGATGAGTCAAAAAATGTCTTTTTTTATTTGAAAGATTAGGGAAGAGAAAAAAATTGAAAAATAAAATACAATCTCATATCGACTAATTGTTACAACACTACCAAAGTCCACCTGTCGTTTCCCTGAGTCGTTGCGTGTTCGTATACAGATCAGAGGCGGTTCGAGGAGAGGGTAGGTCCGACGATATATTGTAACTTATCTTAAGGGACATAATATACCATCCTGGAATAATTAATAGGTAAAATTTATATCGTCACATATGTATGACTCGGGTTTGAGAAATTGACAGGGAAGGGGTAGGAAGGTGGGACGACGACGACGATTCAGTGAAGTCAACACAGGCTGAGACACACTGGGGTATCTACCGTCGGGTGGTCTGAGGGGGTAGGGACCCTAAGAGGTCCGTTCTTGTGATCTTATCCAACGGTAAAGGAAGAGGTTACGTACTTTCACTTTTCACTTTCACTTCACCGAGTCAGGATGGTGGGACCGTTGGTATTTAAGTAATTCAGACACTCAGACAAAACATTTATTCAAATAAAGATAGTAAATAAAAATCTAAGACGTATATTCCCTGCGGTATACTATAGAGAGGAAGGCACAGACTGAATGAAGTGAGTCGTACTGTCAGAGATCCAGGTAGGTACAACGACGTTCAACGTAACAAAACAAGAAAAATTACCGACTCATTATAGGGGAATATATATAAATAGTGTAGAGGAAATAGGTCAGGAGACAGTCACCTAACTGTCTCCAACTCAGGTACGGAGTACGGAACTGATAACGTTTGACACGACGTCAGTTGTAACCCCACGTACATAGAAAACTCTGGTGCAAAAAGAGGTCTATATACGGGTCCTCTTCCCAACGTCCCAGTATACCATCGAGATACAAATCAAACCAACGAGATATATGTTTAAAATATGACTAAAGTATACCCAAAAATTTACACAGAATCGTTTATTTAAAGTAAATTTAAAAAATTTTTAAATTATACATTTATATAAATAAAATAAAGTTAAAAATAAGTCACGTGTGTTAATGAACATAAAATTCTTTTTCATTTAAACATGAAATAGAAACAATCTTTTTCCCCAAGAAAAAAGAATTTAAATAAATGAAAATTAGCCTCCTATTAAGTAAATGTTATAACATAACTAAAGAGGGCAAATAGTTGTACTTAGCCGGTGTCCATATGTATACAGGGGAGGAAGAACTTGAAGGGAGGTTGGAGGATGGGATGGGGCGGGGAGAACCACGGTAAAGGAAGAGGTCCCCTCGAAGGGGTGGGTCCCTAGTTTGGGTCCAGAGGTGTAACTTCCGTCAGTGAATTGGGAGACTCGGTGGTCCCTTCAGGAGGAACCAACAGTCACTTTGTATTTGTAAGTCAAGTCAAGTCAAGTCAGCGAGTCAGTACAGGCTGAGAAACGTTGGGGTACTTAGCGTCGTGCGGTCCGGAGGGACAGGTAGTGGTTGAGGGCCTCAAGTGAGTCTGAGTGCAGGTAACTCAGTCACTACGATAGGTCGATAGAGTAGGAGACAACAGGGGAAGGGGAGGACGGGGGTTAGAGAGGGTCGTAGTCTCAGAAAAGGTTACTCAGTTGAGAAGCGTACTCCATCTGTTTCATGACCTCGAAGTCGAAACCGTAGTAAGGAAGGTTTCTTTAGGGTCCCGACTAGAGGAAGTCTTACCTGACCAACCTAGAGGAACGTCAGGTTCCCTGAGAGTTCTCAGAAGAGGTTGTGGTGTCAAGTTTTCGTAGTTAAGAAACCGCGAGTCGGAAGCAGTGTCAGGTTGAGAGTGTAGGTAGGTACTGGTGACCCTTTTGGTATCGGAACTGATCTTCCTTAGAAACGACCGTTTCATTACAGAGACGAAAACTTATACGATAGATCCAACCAGTATTGAAAAGAAGGTTCCTCATTTGCAGAAAATTAAAGTACCGACGTCAGTGGTAGACGTCACTAAAACCTCGGGGGTTTTTATTTCAGACTGTGACAAAGGTGACAAAGGGGTAGATAAAGGGTACTTTACTACCCTGGTCTACGGTACTAGAAGACTTACAACTCGAAATCCGGTTGAAAAAGTGAGAGGAGAAAGTGAAAAATCAAGGAGAAGTGAAAGATGGTATTTCCACCACAGTTAACGTATAGACTCCAATAACTATAAAGAGGGCCGTTAGAACTAAGGTTGAACACGAAGAAGGTCGGGTCTTAAAGAGTACTACATGAGACGTATCTTCAATTTATTCGTCCCACTGTTATATGTCGGAACTGCATGAGGAGAAGGATAAACGTTGGTCAGACAACAAGGTACAGGTCAAGCTTGACAACGAAGGACTGGACGTATATCCAAAGAGTTCTCCGTTCAGTCCACCAGACCATAAGGGTAGAGAAAGTCTTAAAAGGTGTCAAATAACACTAGGTGTGTCAGTTTCCGAAACCGTATCAGTTATTTCGTCTTTATCTACAAAAAGAGAGAACGAAAAAACTACTAGGTCGCCTACAACCGTTAAACTAGAGACCAAGGAGACGGAAAAGATTTTGGTCGAACTTGTAGTCCTTCAAGTGTCAAGTACATAACGACTTCGGACCGAACCTCTTAAAACTCGTAATGAAATGATCGTACACAGTACACATTTTAATCTATAGGGACCTGTAAACGATAGACATCGTCCCTCGAGTCTAGTCCACGTGAGACTTTTTCCCAAGAATCATCATAAATTGATTCTGGTGTATACGAGGATTATGCCTTAATCAAACACAGGAGTAAGAGATTGGGACGTTTCACTTTCACAAGAAACCGAAGGACTTGTAAATTAATAAACAAGGGAACGGTCTTAACCACGAGTAACAGGTAAGGTAGTTCACAAACAAATATAAATCTTCTGTTCTACGATAGGTTATTATGTCTAACGTCTTTTTTCCTTAAAAGAATGGTTATGGTTCCTCAAAGATGTTGTAATAATGTCACGTAATAAATTTTAACAAGGAGACAAAATTGACATCCTTTAACTTTTTATAGTCGGAGAGGTACGTACCGTACTGACTGTGCTATTACGTCAGAAAAGTTAACCTTGAAAAAAACTTTTATTCAAACTTCGTCGGGTGTAGAAGATACATTTTAATAAGTTCCGAAAAAGGTATAAACTGACCCCTAGTTAGTCTTTAGTCATTAGTCGTTACTGTAAAACGATGATTGTGTATTGTTTTCGAGAATTACAACCCGGGAATATTGTCTTATGTAAAGATGGATTAATCTACAGAAGGTGACCTTGGTTAATAAATCTCCGTTATTAATTCCCAGAAAGATTATCCTAATCGTGTTTAAGACTGGGTTCCGTAAATCTCATCCTTCCTTTTCAAACAACAATCTTCACGTCTTACGATTAATGCAATCTAGGGGACCATCTTGTCACCAGTCTTGTAAAGTCATGATCTAGGATAATCTAGACTCTTCTGGATGGTGAGATCTCAAACGTCGTCGATTGAGTTTATCACCCTGAAGGGACTATCGAGTCAAGATTTCAGACGGACATCACGTCCTCTGGGGTCAAGTCAAGGACCCAGTCCTTCTAGGTGACCTCTTCCCTATTCGATGGCTGAGGTAATGAGGACCCAAAGGGAACATGGAGTCGACCATTTTTTAGACGGACGTTACGTCCTTTGGACCCAAGTTAAAGACCCAACCCTTTTAAGGGACCTTTTCCGATGACTGAGGTCATAAGACTGGACCTCTTAAGGTATCTGATGTGGGTACCCCAACGTTTATCAGCCTGTGCTGACTCCCTGAAAGTGAAAGTGAAGTGTTGAGTTGATCGTTTTCGGATTTCTTTCCCACCCACTAACCCGAGAATGCGAAGGAGACAAGTGACTGGTACTGCATTGGATCTTGAGAAAAAGACGGTTTATTACTTCGGGTCTCAAAATACTTTGTCTCGTATTAATGAAGGGGACTCTAAGAATGCTCGGGATTACTTCCGGTGTATCTAAATCGTTTATTTCACGGAAATCGTTATAGTTAGTACCTATATTAGTAAGAAACGGACTAGGAGGGACATTTTCTCGAAAAGAGGAAAATATTACGACTCTAAATTTACATAATTCTGACACACGGTCCCGTCAGATGGGACTTAGGTAGGACGGGTAGTAAAAAGGTGAAAACCAGATCTCCTTTCAGTATTAAGGAATTGATAACACGAAGAGATACGGTTGGGACGGGAAGGGATTCTTCCGGAGTACGACTTCCGTCGAAAGTACAAGAACGGAAATTATATTTTACGTATCACACCTGATTGTTCTAAAACTTTTTAACAGTCGGAGTAATTATTAGTCCCGAAGGGGCTACCGAGTCGTCTATTTCTTAGACGAACATTAAGTCCTCTGTGTCCAAGTTAGGGACCCGACCCTTCTAAGGGACCTTTTCCCTTCCGTGAGGTCATAAGAACGGACCTTTTAAAGTACATGTCTCCTCGACCGTCCGACGTCAGGTTACCCAGTTTCTCAGTCTGTGCTGACTCACTGATTCGTGTAATCATTAATCCCTTTACGTTTAATTTCATGGTCACACTATGCCGAAATGTATATTCTAACGGTTTTCGATCTGTAGATTGGTTTATTAAACAATCATTCTTACCTTCCTTTTATCATGAGTGTATCAAATTCATCCTTACACTGGACCCTATCTGTGACTATACTTGTTCCTTTTAACCGGGTCGCTAAGATAAACTCTATAAATGAGATCTCCTTTAATATGCATAAGACTCTACCTGAACGTTTTTACAAGTAATGCAACAAACATGTAATACAACTGTTTTTTGTACGTCCGTTTAATTTCTTATTATGTATACCATCATAAAGTATATTACATAAAATATATTACATATATCGTACTAAATTATCTCTTAATCATTATTTTTATTATGGTACTTTACAAATTTGTATTTTTATGTTACGAGTCGCATTCACGATTGAACACTAAAATTAAACACTCCTTCCTCTAGACCTCATTCCAATATAATTTCCTGAAATCGACATAACTATTATAAAATGAACCCCCATTTACGAATTACATATAAATCTCCCCTTTTTTCCGATCTCCACATACCCCTTTTACAATTTCTGACAATTAAGATATTTACCCTTATACTCATAACCATTAGTAAAAAAATATCAAAATGTACTCACTAGAGACATTACTTTATTTTTTTCTTTTTCGGGAGTCCAGTCTTAAGGACATGTACCAGTCCATAATCTCAGTTTTAGTGGGTCTCTTATGTAGAATAAAAGACGAAGAGAGGATCTGTAACATCTTATCTCTTTTGGAACAATGATCACTATAAATTGGGCGAACTAGGTTCATAAAAGAAAATTCCCTTTTTTTTTTTTGGTGATGACATCTTACTTTACTTACCAAATAAAGGATCACTCACGAATGGTTAGTTTTATTTGTTTTGTTTCTTACGTTTGTCTTATACTGAGAAACCGAAGTAATTTACACTTCGTGTATTAATTAAAGAAAAGGTCGTTAAGTTTCCCTGAACACAACATGACTAAGTCAAATTAACTTGAATAATGGTGTTCGTCTATTATTCTTCATATAACTTCTATAGGTAGACCGAACGTGGCTTTTGAAGTGTACAAAGTAAGAAGTGCCGACAGTGTCAGGTATGATTAACGGAGTAAAGCCGACAAAATGTTAGTCATACTGAATCGATAATTACTCTATTTTGGGAATGAACTCTCCTCCACCTATAATTTTTCGTATCTAGAGACTGGATGGAGACGGTGGTGAAGACTTGTGTACGGGTCGTAATAATTTCAACATATAAAAAGTTTATGTATTTATTTTTAGGGAGAGAAAGAGTACATGTAGAAAATTTCAATGTAGACAGGAGAAGGTAGAACGGTGTCTCGATCAGGGGATGACTTCCTTTCTTTACCAAATACAACTCTAAAAAAATCAGTATTTTACAACGTCTCAGTTACACCAAACAAAAGTGGATATGACTCAAATGAAAAAATATTACAGGTTACGACTTTACCTAAATTACGATTTACCTAATTCGCTGATTAACACAAGATTTATTCTTCCTTTCATTTTAATTCGTGAAAATAAAAGACAAGGATTTATAGTCTCGAAGGACACCCCAAACTCTTACTACAAAACAGTACATCTGACCGAAATAATACTTGTACTAAGGGAGTATTCGTCTCCCACACACACACACACACACACACACACACACACACACACACACACACACAAAGTTAAGTAGGAAGAGGAACATAAAATTTCCGTCGGGGTACCGCCTTAGGTTCTCAACCAAGAGTTGAAACTTTTCCTTTTAAGACACAATGTTTGGAACTTGGTCTTTTCTCTATATAGTCTTATTAAATGTTCCCTGAGAGTGAATGGAAGGAAAGAACCGTAGACAAAAGACACGGTCTTTGTCCTCCTTATCACGGGAGGGTTTGAACAGTGGAGTGGTTTGGTACTAACTTAAAGAGACCGACAGTATGCGTTAGTTTAGATTCTTTCGGGAGCCTTTCTGACACACCCGGAAGTCCAATTTATGTCTTGGACTGGTTCTACTTTCGTTCAATTAATTGTAAAGGTAGTTGAGAGAGACTAAATGAGATCGCTCTAGGTAAAGATTTTCCAATTTTACCAACAGAGAAAATACGTCGGTAAACTTCTCGACTTTCATCCAATGACCAATACCCTCTTCTTTACATTCGTCTTGTAAATCTCGTTACCCCCGAAGAATGTACCGGAATATCGTCAAGATATTAGTCACACGTTCTCTACAACAATTCACTTCTAATCGTTGTAGACGAAACTTTTAAAGGACTTGACCTTTTGTACAGTGGATAATAGTACAATTGAGGGGGAGTGGAAAGAGAGAAAAGTCGTCATCTTGACGAATCTTTATATTCATTTCGAACCGATGGACTTTGTCCTCCTAGGATTCCCATGTTAGTCTTCACGGAAGAGAAGGTGTATATGAGAATATTCGGATCGGGTGTAGAGGAGAGTATATTATACATAGACGGAGATGACGGAAACGGGTGTCGTATTCATTTTGTAGTCCAGTGTACCAGTGTTACGATAAACATGATTATGCAAAACTACAAATTCTGTTTTCTTTGTTAATATTTTTGGTTATATCTGCTATATCCTTGTGACTACGTCAGACCTACACTCTCAACCTGACACTTCTTTCGACTCGTGACTTCTTAACTACGAAAACTTGACACCACAACCTCTTCTGAGAACTCTCAGGGAACCTGACGTTCCTCTAGGTTTGTCAGGTAAGACTTCCTCTAGTCAGGACCCACAAGAAACCTTCCTTACTACGATTTCGACTTTGAGGTCATGAAACCGGTGGAGTGCGCTTCTCCACTGAGTAACCTTGTCTGAGACTACAACCCTCCCTAACCCCCGTCCTCCTCTTCCCCTGCTGTCTCCCACTCTACCGACCTACCGTAGTGTCTGAGCTACCTACACTCAGACTCACTTGAGACCCTCAACAACTACCTGTCCCTCCGGACCGCACGACACTAAGTACCCCACCGTTTCTCAGCCTGTGCTGACTCGCTGACTTAACTTGACTTGACTTGACTACGTCAGGCCTATACTCCTTTATCAGTTTTCCACATTTTCTACATCGGTAGAGAGGGGGACATTCTGTGACACCCGGAACCTGGTGTTCGTTATCTTAACGGATCTCAAAACAAAAATTATTTACGTGTAAGGACCTGGGGACAGGACTACTTGTTTTGGGAGGTCCCCACGTTGGGTCTTTAAAAGTAAAAATCATTCAAGGGGTTTCTTACGGATGTATGTAGTTTCCAGTTTTTGGATCCTCGAGTGTCAGATTCCCACCTATGATAATTGTTCTCGGTTCTTTATCTGACACAAGTCTGACACCTTCCTTATTTTTTCACCTCACTCACTGATTGATCCCATTTCCACTAGTGACTTGACCCTTAATTTTTTACTTAGTCTCAAGTCGTCCAATTTTTTACATTTCCATTAATGTCCGTCTTTTGTGAATAGATTACATACTCTCCTTACCTTTAGGAGTCGTGTAAGTCCTTTTTATGTACACTTTCTCTTCTACTCTCGTGAAGAATTCTTCGTCAGGGACTTTGTGATAACTAGGGTAAAGTCGTTGACACCTGGCATCTCTCTTGTTATAAAACTAAAAAGAAAAAATTTCGTTTCTTTTGTCCAAGATAGTTAACATGGATTTACTAGAACTGTGGTTGAAGTCCCCTTTAAAACGTAGAAGATTCTTTTAAATCTTTCTTTTCGATAATAGTGGTTGTATCCTAAAAAAAAATTAATGGAAATCTCATCCACTATTAGGTATAATAAATATCTTTATAATCCTCTTTCTGTTAGAGTAATAAGTCTCTCTCGACGTATTCAAAAATACAACAGAAGGTCTTAATGTAGGTCCGTATGGATATATATACATTATCTACATACGTATACATACGTACATATACATACAGAGACACACATATAACTAAATAATAAATAAATGAACCGACACGACCGGGAATCAACGTCGTTCACCTTAGAAATCTACACCGGACACCCTAGATCAAGTGACTGCTCCGGACTTGGGTCCGGGCGACGTAACCCTCGTGTCTCTGAATCGGCGACACGGTGGTCCCTTCAGGGATACACACACAGACAGAAGTTTGCACATTTATTTATAAGAATAATGGTTTTCTAATGTGATATGTGCAGCAGGGTATTGAAGAAAACAGTAATTATTGAAAGACGGTCGTATCTAAAAGTTTACTCTTTATTTATGATTGGAAAAAAAAAAAAAGAGAATATTTATACAAGGAAAGAGGACGATCAGTTTTATCGTAGTCCCTCTGTGGAAATTTTTTTGAGGGAACACAATGTATACGTCCGTTCTACCTCTCTCCTCTGTCCTCCTAGCAAACCTCCTGACCAACTTTACAGAGTGGGTTTTTAAAACTAATCCCGTAAGTGCAGTCGGACCTTCCCTCCAGGACTTGATAGGGAGACGGGAGAAAGGAGTCGGAAAGGGATAACTTTAAAGAATAGTCCCTGTGTACTGCAATGAGTATTATACGACTTATGTAAAAGACTAGTGTACTTGGTACTCCCTTATCTACTATACTGTCTTGGTCATAAATTTTCTATTGTACCCTTGGTTTACATTGTTCTAATTAAAATTATGACCGTTGATATTTCCAAACATGAACCGAGGTTTTCATTTCAACTTTCTCATTTTCAAATCCCAGTTCGACACACAATTTCCAGAACGACTGACATTCTAATGACCACTCAATTGTTATAAGACACGAAATCATTTTTTCTTTTAATATAGATATTGAATTACCTCTTGGGTTTTGTTCTCTCCTTTGGTTTTAAGAATTTGAGAGGTCATCGGGGTCACTTTTATTTTGAACTCCTGTTGACACCCAAAAAAGTCTGACTGTAATTTTAAATTTTAGTCGGATCTCTTTCTGTTGCCTCGTTTACTATCCTCTGTATCGACTTCCTACAATTCGGTTTCTTCTCCTCAATCCCTCCCACCTTTCCTTGTAAAGTTCTCGACAGTTTGAGATACACCATAGTTTCCCGTCAGGGATTTATCCATTATTTACATTGTCTCCTATAATAAGCACAAGTTATTTTCCTTTTTCAAAGTTTATGAATCTGGCACTTCTTTGTTTACTAAAAAAAATTTAATAGTTACTCCAAGTAAAGGTCTGACCTGTAGATGAGGTCCCATTGTGACGTCCTTCTTAAGTACGTTGTCTATCCTCACACACCAGATCCACCGGACGTTTTCAGTAAAGGGTCAGTAAAATTGTAAAAACACTGGACGAAGTCACTGAAACATTTGTGACTAGGCATACTTGGAGGGTTAAGTCTTTACAATAGTCAGATACTAAAATATCAAACTTTTTTAAATAAAGACGGGACACGAAGGATGGGGACTCGTTTTTATAACGGCGATCCAACTTAAGACAGTACCACTGTAATAAAAGAATACCGTTTCAGAAAGACAAAAACAAAAAGGAGGGTCGTACTTAAATAGGTATTAGTGCTTACGTCATACCCAACTTTTCCAATAAGACGATTAATACTTATCAAATAAGAATTTTCTCAGGATATTTTTAACTAAAAGAGAATGGATGCACAACTTAAACTCCGACAACGCATTTGTTATGGACACAAGTAACGAACTCAAAACTTGGGAAGTTCTCCATTTGGTTCCGTCAGTCCGTCTACCGTCAGTCTACAGTTGAAACATTAAGTATGTTGACCATCCATTCTTTCGCTGACCCGTGTATCGTAACCACCCGACGGATTCCGCCTTGACGTTTGACCCATCCGACCATGGTACCGTGGCGGAGTTCAGTCAGTAATACTTGGAATACTACGCCTCCTAGTCTGGTGACAAACACCAACGTCCTCTTCCATTACGTCTGGGTCTTTAAGAAGTAACTAAAAAGGGTCCAAGTGGTGACTCAATCTTTCTCACTCCAATCCCCTCCTCTCTCCTCTCCTGAGAATTCTTTGTAATTCTCAGAAATTTGCAGTCGATATCTGGTCTCAAACGTTTGACCATCGAGAGTACCGAGCCTCTTCCGTTACCGTCGGGTGAGGTCATGAGAACGGACCTCTTAGGGTGCCTGCCTCCTCGGACCACCCGACGTCAGGTACCCCAGCGATTCTCAGCCTGTGCTGACTCACTGAAGTGAAAGTGAAAAGTGAAAGTACTTAACCCTGTTCTTTTACCGTTGGGTGAGGTCACAAGGACGGACCTCTCAGGGTCCCTACCCCCTCGGACCACCCGACGGCAGATACCCCAGCGTGTCTCAACCTGTGCCGACTTCGCCGAATCGTCGTCGTCGTCGTCGTCGAGCGCACCGACTAAAATGAACTTAGGTGTGTGAGTCAAAAGAAACCAACACTCTCATAAATTTTGAAAACTTAACCTTACGAAAATCTCCCCTCCGTACATAAGACATTTAACGAGGGTCTGGAGTAATAGGGAGTAACAGAGTATAGAGATTTAGTGTGTCACCACTATAGTAGTCCTGGAGACACTTGTAAACTGTACGTTATGATTCACCCAGGTACTGAGACTCTCTTTCTAGTCGGAAAACTAATAAAAGTAGACAATGTAATCATTCACCTATGTTTGACTGGTACTGTCCCGATTCTCTTTTTCTATCAACCTTCTCCCTTACAAAGTTTAGTAAGACAAATATTAAGACACGTAATAAGATGAGGTGTAGACGTAAAGTGAGGGTATAGAGATGGTCCTCCAATAGTCACCTTTATCTTTGAACCAACAGACTTACCTGCCCCAGAAGAGTCCTCACCGGTCATCAATTAACCCTGTTCTTTTGTCTTCAGTAATAGAAACTCTTTAGACTTCGTTTAACTCCGTCCAATAGTGGAGAGTGACCCTTTGTCTAATGAGGACAGAAATTTTTCTGAGACGAAAGAGATCGACGACTGACCCTCAAGGACAGTTAACAGTATCTCTACCCCTCTTACACCTAATTACCATTATTTCATCACCAGTACTTTATGGATGTTCGAGTAAAGGTACTTACAAAGATTAACTAAACTGATGACACAAACTTACCGTCTTAAACACGATTCGAAATTGAGATCTTTTAACCCCACGATAGAAGGTTGGTTTTAGAAATTACACGACTAGACAAACCCTTTCGAGAGACACATTTCCTTTTCGGTATTTAATATCTGTTTTATCGAGAAGGGGAACCGATTGCACAGAAACACCTTGGGGATAGACAGACCCCTAACTCCCCTCACCTTAATCTCAAGTCGAAATGGCGGTTTTTTTTTTTTTTCTCTCTCTCCTCTTTTTTTCCTTTGTCATCTGTCACACCCCCGAATATTTCCAACACTTATCAATGTTTTTTGTTTTTGAGCTCTGTCATATATTGGTTGAAACAGATTTAAAACACTTATACCCTTACTAACGGAAGGTCACCTTTCTTGTCACTCACTCCAGGACGGGTGAACCCAAGACCCAGGTCGAATCAATGGTCGGCGAACACACTGTGGTACACCTAGTATGACGGAGTCTGAGAACAAAAGAGTGGACATTTTACTTCTCGGGACTTATCTCTCTCAATTCCGGTTAAAGAAAAAGTGAGTTGTTGTTTTCTTTTTAGATAGGTCTCCATGACAGTGAGTCCGAAAGTCTCTTCTCTACTTTAGAAGGTACTTGTCCTCTAAACGTAACATATTTGTAAATAAGACATAATTAAGTCCAATATTACGGACTTTCTTTTTAATCTTTAATTCACCACATCTATCAAAATAGTTGGTGAGGTAGGTGCTCACCGGTACTCGGACCCTAGACTTTCTTGGGATCGAAGTGTCACGGAATCAGAAGTATATGAAGACTTTTATACTAGTAGACCGGTGGTTTGTGTTCGGTCGGTGTAGTCGTCCGAGTCTCGGTTTCTGTCTCGACGGATCGTTTCACCGAGTACACGTATTGCGTAACTAAGGTTCGGATCACGGAAGGACACCCTGAGAAGTCCCGTGAAAAGTCGTATATTTTCAAAACAATATATATGACTGAAACTCTGACTCGGGATAAATTTATATAGTCTTTCGTCACGTTTGAACATATACTTACAAGTATCGTCGTAATAAACGGTACTGGTTTTCACCTTTGTTAGGTGTACGGTTAGTACACACTAGATAGGTCAGTCACCAGATACATCTGTTACCTATTAATGAGTGCTCCACTACTTTAATCTCAACAATAAAGTTTAGGATTTTCTACTACAATACTTTCACGACGTGAGTTATACGGTCGTTTAAATCTTTTTCGTCACCGGTGTCCTGACCTTTTCCAGTCAAAAGTAAGGTTAGGGTTTCTTTCCGTTACGGTTTCTTACGAGTTTGATGGTGTGTCAACGTGAGTAGAGTGTGTGATCATTTCATTACGAGTTTTAAGAGGTTCGGTCCGAACTTGTCATGTACTTGACACTTGAAGGTCTATAAGTTCGACCTAAATCTTTTTCGTCTCCTTGGTCTCTAGTTTAACGGTTGTAGGTAGCCTAGTAACTTTTTCGTTCTCTCAAGGTCTTTTTATAGAGAAAGACGAAATGACTGATACGGTTTCGGAAACTGACACACCTGGTGTTATTTGTCACCTTTTAAGAAGTTCTCTACACTCATGGTCTGGTGGACTGGACGGAGAACTCTTTAGACATACGTCCAGTCTTTCGTTGTCAATCTTGACCTGTACCTTGTTGTCTGACCAAGGTTTATCCTTTTCCTCGTGCAGCTCCGACATATAACAGTGGGAAGAATAAATTGAATATACGTCTCATGTAGTACTCTTTGCGACCTGAGTCACTTCGTGTTCGACTTTAGTTTTAACGGCCCTCTTTATAGTTATTGGAGTCTATAAGTCTACTGTGGTGGGAATACCGTCTTTCACTTATTCTTGATTTCTCGGAGAACTACTTTCACTTTCTCCTGTCACTTTTTCAACCGAATTTCGAGTTGTAAGTCTTTTGCTTCTAGTACCGTAGACCAGGGTAGTGAAGTACCTTTTATCTACCCCGTTGTCACCTTTGTCACCGTCTTAAGTAAAACCCCCCGAGGTTTTAGTGACGTCTACCACTGACGTCGGTACTTTAATTTTCTGGATATAGGAACCTTCCTTTTAATACTGGTTGGATCTCTCGTATAATTTTTCGTCTCTGTAATGAAATGGTTGGTTCCAGGTAGATCAGTTTCGATACCAAAAAGATCATCAGTACATACCTACACTCTCAACCTGATATTTCTTTCGACTCGTAGTTTCTTAACTACGAAAACTTGACACCACAATCTCTTCTGAGAACTCTAGGGAACCTGACCTTCCTCTAGGTTGGTCAGGTAAGATTTCCTCTGGTCAGGACCCACAAGTAACCTTCTTAACTTAAACTTCGACTTTGAGGTCATGAAACCGGTGGACTACGTTTCTCGACTGAGTAAATTTTTCTGGGGCTACGACCCTTTCTAACTTCCGTGCTTCTCTTCCCCTGTTGTCTTCTACTCTACCAACCTACCGTAGTGACTGATCTACCTGTACTCAAACTCATTTGCGGTCCTCAACCACTAACTGTTCCTCAGGACCGCACGACGCCAAGTACCCCAGAGATTCTCAGCCTCTGACTCGCTGACTTGACTTGACTTGTATGTAATTAATAAGTAGACATTTTTTTCTCTACTTTATGACTATGTACCCAACCAGAACTTTTATACTACGATTCAATTTCTTCACTGTTTTTACCAATATATAATATACTACGGTAAAGATACTTTACAGTTCTTGTTCGTGTAAGAACCTTTGGTTTACATCTAATCGAAAACGGTCCTCTACCCGTCTACCCTCTTAACTCTACCTGAGAGTTATCCAAGTCAAAAAACAAAACGATCAACTCCAGTATCTTGAAGTACCTTGATCTTTAATCACTACTAATGTGTTTTTCATTTATAGGTTTTTGGTGACTTAACATATGAAATTTTCTTCCTAAAATACACACACTTAATATAGAAATAAAATTTTCCTTTTTTAATTCAAAACTAGAGAAAACGTGAGACTGTTTCTTTCTTTCTTTTTCTCTTCCCTTACTTTTCAAATGGTCGAGACTATAGACCCTTAGTACATTAAGGACCTCGAACTGTGTAAGAATCCATAGTGGTCGAAATACTAAAAGTCGATGAATCCACGAAGAGGACTAGGTCAAAGATGACATTAGTGTCAGAAGTTGAGACGAGGACCTTTGTACCAACCTCTTCATGAGAGTGGTGTAGAAGGTACGTGACATCGAGACCTCTGAGAACCGGTCAAGGAGAGGTAAGGATACTGCGGTACGATTTATAGTTTTCGTCGTATTGACCCATCTCTTCAAGAAACCTTATAGGTTATACCAGGTAGAGAAAGGAATAGACGATTATATAATATCCCACTATTTATGTCCGAAACGTCTTTCTGTCTAGTCCAAGTTTACGATTGTAATAGTGAAGGTTCGACAAGTCCCACTGGAACACTTTACCCATATTGACTCGGATGATGTGTCCTAACAACCCTTCTGATTTAGTCTATAGTACAAATGTGAGTAATCGTGTGTAGTCACAAGGCTCTAAATGACGGAAGAGATACTGACGACAAGCGTCCGGTGGTCAACTCTCGAGGGTGTGGACCGGCTACGCGGCACGCGACGCTTGTAGAGTACGCGGAGACGTATCGACCGAAGTGTCTATTTCGTAAAGACGGCACGGTCGAGTGGCAGAGGAGACGGACCCGAGATCGTGGGGGAGGACTCACGCGACCAAGTAGACCAGTGTCGGGGTGGGTACCTCTCAAAGGGAATAATGACGGAACTAGAGGAGGGTGTAAAGAGACACTCGTAGACAGAACAAAGTGGATAGTGTAAAAACGTCGTCAGACAAATGCTGAGGGTGAACTAATGACAAGTAAAGACTTCGCGATTACGGTTCGTATGATAAGTCATTTAAAACTATTTAGTTACTCTACTCCTATCAAGTAAAAAGTCACTTTTTTATTGAGGGTCGATTAACTGTCGACTATTACTACCCGGGAATAAAGGGGAACCTACAAATAGTAAGAAGAAATTAAAAAAGAATAATAACTTAATTTTATTAATTATATACATCCGGGTACTAGTTGAATTCTCGATCTACTAATGGTCTTTGAGTCTAGATGAATACACGGGGATAGGACTAGGTGGGGAGACGGAAGGACGGGTTGTTAAGAGGAAAAAAACTTCAACTCAATAAAAAAGAATTAAAAATTAACCTCCTATTAAAGAAACGTCACAACAGACCAAGACGACATGTAGTCACGTTTAGTCGACACTCCTATGTACATAGAGGAGGGAGAACTCGGAGGGAGGGGGAAGAGTGGGGGATCCGCAAGTGTCTCGTGGCTCGCCTCGAGGGACACGAGTGTCGTCGAAGGGTGATCGAGCGACGACGTGTGTACCATCACACATACAGTCACGATGAGAGGGCTAAGTAGAGTGGGAGAGGGATGGGTCGACACAGGTGTGGAGGTATCGGACAGTATGTCTCATTTCATTCAGTCTTTCTCTGTTTGTTCAGATCATATAATTTCGTAGATATACTTTAGATCTTTCTACCTTGACTACTTGGATAGACTTCCTGTCCTTGTCTCTGTGTCTATATCTCTCGATACAAAGTAACCCGCCTGTAAGAATCCTGAAATTCGTTCCCTTTCTCGTAGAGTTTATTGGGACTTTGTTGACGAGACGCCTCCCTTCCCCGGTTGGTAATAGGAAGTAATCGGGAAATCAATTGAAGGATAGAGAATCTAGGTACGGGTAACCCAGGACGTCTGTTTGACGTAAATATCCGAATGAGTCAAATCAAACCCGACAAAAGATAGAGTTAGTAGTAATTATAAAATGAGTTTATTTGTTTCTCTACTGAGTCATAGATGTCCTTTATTATGACCAGTGAAGTGAATTGTATGTGGCGAAGTGTCTTGAATGTGGTAGAAATAACTCACTCCGTTTACCTTTGATCAAAATAAAAGGTAAAATATTCCTTTGGTTCCAAGTCTTTCCATCACACCGTAAAAAGTCTATGGGTTGTTGATTTATCGTTAGAGTCAGTCTTAGGTCAGAATTTTGCAGGTAACATCAAAGGAAATGCGACATGATAGCGACTCTGACTCACTCTATTCGTATGTTACTTTTATTTTTACCATGGATGGAGTATTTCTATAATTCCTTTCATTTACTGTCAAGAAAGCTCACGAGTTATGTCATGGACAGGTACACCATCTGTGTCTTATTTTTGACTTTCACTTTCACAATCAACGAGTCAACACAGGTTGAGCAGTGTTGGGGAACCTACCATCGGGTGGTCCGCAGAGACAGGTACCTTAAAAGGTCCGTTCTTATGACCTCACCCAATGGTAAGGGAAGAGACCCCTAGAAGGACTGGGTCCCTAACTTGGGCCCAGAGGACGAAACGTCCGACTAAGAAATGGTAGACTCGGTGGTCCCTTCGGGGTATTATTTATAATCTACAGCAATAATAACAGTGATACCATATCTAGTCGTCAAATTTCAAAGTTCGGAGATCTTTTTAGAGGACACTTTGGGAGATTGGGTCGGACCTCGGTCTCGATCGTAAAGACCGACGTAGTAACCCAACTTAACTACGGGACTCCGGTGGAACGACACTGTGTCTTCTTGAACACACAACTCGAGACCTGTTATATTTAGGGTGGTCAATACTACTGGTTCCGTTCGAAATCACGGTACCACGTACAGACGAGGGTCACCCGAATTAATTTATCGGAATTGAAATCAGGTAAATCAAAGAGTCGGATCCACTCTTTAAGTAGCAGAGAGACCCGAAGTCAAAGGAGTAGATTTTTTACTCCACGTAGGCAGAATAAATGAATACATAAATGCGTACAAGATAACGAAAAGAAAAACAAAACGTCACCCGAAACTACCAACAGAAACGGAAGGTACATTGGTAATATTATTATACTCTATAAACCTAGTAAAAAGAGAAATGGTATTTTAAGAGGAGGAAGGGTGATGAAGGAATGAGGTAAAACACTGACTAAGGAACAGTAGGGAATTCAGAGTCTAGAGGAAGTTCCTAGAAAAGATTGGTAGAATTAGTCTTCTGCAAAGAAGGACAATGAGAGATAACATCATGGTACAAGTAAAGAGAGTGTTGTAAAAGTCGTAGATTTGTACGAAAAGTGAAAACGAATATATAGGTAATAGGAAGTGGGATTGATCTTACGTTCGAAGCACTCCTAGTCCTGACGACTGGAAATGGACATCAGAAATCGCGAGTGGACGTGTATCGACTACAAGACTTTGAGACTTACTTACTTATTCACTCACTCACCTGTTTACTTCCGTGTCTGGCGCAAGTAATTCCCAGAAAAATATCGAATAATCTTAGTAGTAACAAAATGTCAGACAAGTACTTAACCGGGTAAACCTTCTTGGGAAACTCCCGAAACCTTCTCTACTCTAGTAGAGAAGACCGGGGAAGAAAAACGTCTCCTTTGGTCTTTCCTCTTTAATGTGTAGGTCAGACTGTGGGTCAGCAGAGAAGAAGGGAGACGAGGTAGTACGACGGAGGGTTTCCTCGAGTCGTTTAAGAGCAATAATTTTGTTACCGATTCCTTTAATTATTCGTTGTCTGGTTTCCTTTTTTATCTCCAACAGCCACCTCGTATCGTTTTCCTTAATCCCGAAACCATAGATTGTCGGACCAAAGTATATGGTTGAGGTTGGAAAGACTTGTCCAGAGACTGGATCTTTTTTCACTTAGAATTCCTCACAATCAGAGAAAACATATTTTACCTTTCGGGGAGACAACATTTCTTAGTTTAAGAGAGACATTTCGTACCTGGTCTGGGACGTAAATCATCCCTGAGTGGAAATTTACCCCGAAGGGAACATCAAGTCAACCATTTCTTAGACGGACGTCACGTCCTCTGGACCCAAACTAGGGACCCAACCCTTCTAGGGGACCTCTTCCTTTACCGTTGGGTGAGGTCATAGGAACGGACCTTTTAGAGTACCTGTCTCCTCGGACCACCTGACGTCAGGTACCCCAGTGTTTCTCAGCCCGTGCTGACTCGCTGATTGCGAACGAACGAATGTGGAAATTCACAGTCATTGTAACACGAGCATAAGGAAAGTGACGGACGGGGGGTAGTGGAAGTAATGTCACTGAGCTCATCACAGAGTTCTACGAATTGAAACACAGAATGATTCCAAGGGATTCTGACACGGTTCTTAGGTCGTCACAAAAACATCGTCACGACTCCAGACTCTCTAATCAGTGAGAGAAGAGTCTTTTTCATTGAGTCATGAAATATAGATGAAGAATATAAATACAACAAATGGTATCACGTACATAATTATAATATCTTGGGTGTTTAGTCACGAGAGTCGTCCCTTTTGACAAGTTTGTACGTCTTACAGAGGGAAACATGATCCAGAGCTTGTTTTGTCATAGGCAGACGGAACTTAAGACAAAAAAGTCCCTGTCACACCCATCGACCCCAGACACTAACTAGAGACTCACTAAACATGAAATAGTCCCTCGTCCATACTAAAGAGTACATAGACTAATTGGAAGAGACATTCTAACGGTAGTAAAGACATTTCGGTCTCCTAATAAGACACGAACCTTTCTACCTATAGTCGAGGAAAATTAGTTATGGAAGGTGTCCACAGTGGACCTAGACGGGGACGTTTAGATCTTCCCGATTGCTTTTGAAACGACAGTAAACAGAATATTGGACCAAATTAAATTTCGTGGAGTCTTGATTTCAGTCGAAATAAAATAAAAACTTCGTCATACATCTTGTTATGTAATCCTTTTAAGTACGAACACAAAACCGACTATGGACGACCTTTCGTTCTTATGACTTTATGACGGAATAGGTAGAGGTAATGTTTCCTAACCGAACCATTGTATATACAACCGTACCCTCGTTCTTTTCTCATCCCCTACGTTAACTGAGTCACGGTCGTATGACTTTCCTCTCATTGTTACTTAATAGTCATCCAATAATACATCAAAAAGGAGGTTTCATCCTTCTTGTTCCACGACAGTTATCTGACCCTGTTGTCTATTCGATCTTGACTAGGAACATTACAACCCATTGACCTTACAATGGTCGACCCCAACTGTTGCACAGACACCATATGAGGAGGACACCTAAGAACCTCCTTTCAGGGACTTGGTAGTGAATGACAAGTCGGTACCTCTCTTACATACAGAGAGGTATAAACTCTATTACTGAGGATGATCCTCGGCTCTCGACACTTAAGAACTCTTCCCACTAGAATGTAGTTCAAACCTGTCAAAGGACAGACGTAATTCTAGGAAAAGACAACAGTTATATCCCTTTTACGTCTACGTAGTGTTGTTTCAGACACAAACCTCTGTATCACTTAGTTCGTCTTTTGACGGTAAGAGGAGTTTCTTGCAAGACACCGTCTTACTCTTTAGACAGTCCATTGCAAAATGCACCGTACCCAGGAGGTTTCTTTTGTTTGTGTACTTAACTTAAAAACTCTGAGTTATTGTCGTTCGGTTTTCCGTCTCGAATGTAACTCTTTTGAAATCCTTAGGATATATTTCTAGCTGTCACAGGGGTTTAATAAGTTACACTACTTCTCCCAATTTTATGCACACGATACCCGAAGAATAGTACCCGAAACTTTGGACTGAAGTTTAGGACTAGAATGACGAAAGAGAACTTCGAAGGTTAAGACGGAAACGTTTTATCCTCATTACAGATGGTGAGGTTCCATAACACTCGGACTCACTCCATGTGATATGTCTCGTGAACCGGATGTCGGACTGTGTATTTTCTGACAGACGTCTTACTACCCAGAGAAGGGAGGACCTTCGTCGATCCATATGTCGGGATCAATTCTTGTGGGTGTCTGGGTCCAATTTCAGAGGGGAAACGATGAATGTTTAACACACAGAAAGACTCGGAGTCAAAGGAGTGGAAACTTTATCCACATTGTCACAGGTGGACTGTTTTAAAACAAAAGACAAAATTAAAAAAAGAGGTCCCAATATATACTTCGTCATCATACTTTTTCTTGTCGTACTAAAACTATCGTGCCAAAGAAAGAAACGTGTTAGATGTATGATTTCCAGTTCGGAACACCAAGGCTCACACAATCGACCACGTCCTGTGGTGGAGTCACAAGTGTCGACCCCTTCTTGTGACTTAATGACCCCTGATCTCTGGTGCACAACTCAACTGACACTAATCAACGGACTTTGTGACCCTGTACCGATCACAGGTACCTCGGCCCGTCTTTCGAAGGAGAAAAGGACCTCCGGTCGGACATCCTGTACAGAAATTGGTCGATGGGAAATGGTGAGTTAATGGTACTGAATTTAAAGATCGTCGGGAGAAAATCAGAGACTTACAAGGAGCAAACACTACAACCCATCCCCTATACAGACACGCATTCAAGTCATAGAGAACAAAGAGATTTTTACAATTACTCTCTAAAAGAAATGAACAGAAGTCGAACTAGAAAATACAATCTTTGACAGGAGTCTACAGATCACTAAGAGTCAACAACTCAGTGTACCTTCTGACTCCGTGATTTTGTACTCCCAGGTCCTTTAAATTTTCCTTTACGGATTTTGTCTGTAGAGAGATGGTCAGAAACCCCTCGGTCCAACTCCTTCCCTCGACTCTTGGAGTTGTAAGTACTCTCTATAAGTGTTTTTAGGAACGATGGGAGTAAACTTAGACCATAGGAGACCGAGTCTTTGAAAGGAGACAATAGAAGAATCTTTTATTTTTAGAGTCGTAGGAAGACCCATTCCTTCGATCAGTGGACCTACGCACCTTATTCCCTTTCATAGACCCCTGAATTGAGTAAGATTCATTGTCGCTAGGTCACAAGGTAGTGGACATGAAGGTCACCGTCGACTCCAGCGGTGAAGGACCTAGAAACCCCTCTATAAGATTTCTTATTCAGTCCCCTGAAGGGACCTCCGGGGCACCAATTCTGAGGTACGAAGGTTTAGACCGCCGTAACCAAACTAGGGACCAGTCCCTTGATTCTAGGACGTACGACGTACCATTTCGGATTTTTTATTATTATTAAATTTTTTGTTGTATTTTATTTTTGGGTATTTTGACTTTTTCAGTCGGATCAGAAAGATAAAAGGGTCTCCGTCGATTCTTAGTCCGAAGTACAGACAAGTGGTAAGTCACCAAAGGGTTGTAGGGGTAAAAGTTATCAATTTTGAGGGTTGGAAAGAGAGATAGGAATATCAAATATGGAATTTCTTGACATGACAACAACTTTCTCTAAAATCGATCCAGGGTCTTAGGATTATCTCAATGATACTTCTCCTTTTCTCCAGTAAATCCCTCTCTTCGATCGTGGCATTGACTGTGTATTAGTATCACTAATAAAAAACAACGAAAAAGTTATAATATAAAAATATTTTAGTAGGGTCATATATTTAATAAAAACTGGTCGAGAGATATCACTCTATCGTACCTTTTCCTTTCGGGATACTTTAGTTCTGGATACATTACATGGATTAAATAAATTCTTGTCATATGTCTGGTCTCCGGTTCGGAACACCAAGGATCACATATTCGATCACGTCCTGTGATGGAGTTACAACTGTCATCCTGTAACTTAATAATCCCTTATCTCTGGTTTACAATAATGACAAGAATCCAGCAGATATATTGGTACTAGTAAATCGGACGCGAAATATTTTCTTTATCCCTAACTCACATACAATGTCAGTCGATGATTGTACTACTTCTAGGATTTAGATTCAAATCGTAGTACATTCAGATAGACCGAAAGGACCACCAAGTCTACCATTTCTTAGACGGAGGTACAGAAACTTGGGTCCCAGTCTTTCTACGGGACCTCTTCCCTTACCGATGGGTGAGGTTATAAAAACGGACCTCTTAAGGTAGTTGTCTCATCGGATCACCTGATATCAGGAACCTCAGTGTCTCAACCTGTGCTTACTCATTGATTGTGAAGAGTCCAGATAGAGGTTCAACCTTAGGTCGAGAGAATTAATGATCCGTTGAGATACTGGGGACAACTTCTCAGTTTAAGGGAGTCTTCAAGTCGTGGGACAGAAGAGTACACATAGTGAACATGTTTCAGTTCGACATATGAAACCCACAGGGACATCTGCTCGTCGGAGTGTCAAAGGAACCCTCAAACACGACTACGAAAGTTTTCGTTGGGAATCAGGAACACACTAAAGACTGGAGACCTTTTCATACTTTATCTCCTGTTCTCTCCTTTTGTTTCCAAACATTTCCAAGACATAAATTTTCGATTTCTATGGTGAGTGGATTCGAAACGAGTCTGGAAAGTACAGGGAGTCATTTCATATAAAAAAACGACACCAGGTATTTAATG
This sequence comes from Capra ibex, assembly GCA_006410555.1. Lineage (NCBI taxonomy): Eukaryota > Metazoa > Chordata > Mammalia > Artiodactyla > Bovidae > Capra > Capra ibex. The sequence goes on along the minus strand of SJYO01050590.1, from coordinate 18,126,757 downwards.
AGTTTATTAGGTAATTCTATCGACATCTTTAGTCGTATCGTTCGATAGTCACTCGATCAAATCAAATAAGTGGCCAATAATTAGAAGAGTCGAGTCCCAGTATAACAGGACAGAAGTCGTAAAAAGTGTCACAGACTACTACAGGCCTCTCAATTACCTCCAGGACTTTACACTTATGTCGTTCGTACTCTTAGAGAACTGAACTACAGTAAGACCCCTTGTAGAAGTTTGAACCACACAACGGGACCGTCCACTTGTTCTGTCGTGGACACGATAAATAGACCTACAAACATGTGACAAGACCGTTTCTTTACAGATACATGTTGCTATTAAAGGAATACTATGAAAGTGACCGTCGTTTAACAAAACTCGTAGACAATAGTAAAAATCAACGACAGTTAAACAAAGGAGAAAACGAAGGCACATTTCATCCTCGTCAAAACAGTCATGAATCTCTGGGTGTCACAACGAAACCTCTAAATACTGTAGAAAGAGAGTAATTTCAAAAGAGATGGGGTGGAGTTAGAGACGTCCAATCTCTTCGACTAAAAGAACACTTTCAAGAATGTCAATGTTATATACCTTTGGTCCGTGTTTATTCGAGTCACTACTTCTACAACTGCTACTGTCTATCTATCAAACATAGTGTGTGAACCGAACTAAATCAGTATGGTGTACGTCGGTATCCCGATCACTTCAATCCTTTAATTGACTGAATGTTCAGTTCACTGGATAGGTATTAGTCAGTGTATATTGACCATCTCGATTTTAAACGTAGATCTATAAAGAATAAGGTGTCGAGTCGAAGAAAAAAAGAGAGAGAGAAAAAAGTACAAGGTATGTGATCCAGGAACCACTAACACAATACGAATCAGCGAGTCAGTACAGGTCGAGAAACGCTGGGGTACCTGACATCAGACGGTCCGACGAGTCAGGAACCCCTAAGAGGTCCGTTCTTATGATCTCACCCAACGACATGGGAGGAGATCCCCTAGAAGGGTTAGGTCCCTAACTTGGGTCTAGAGGGAGTGACGTCACATGTACAGTTAACCAAGAAGTCTAAAGACAGAATTTAATTTCATAGTCAACTCCACTCTATCCCGTAACAACCGGTAACGTTTCTAAAGTCGTAAAGTCTTACTTTATACCTCCGTAGTAACAAAGACGATCTAAGAATCATTATCGCTTGTCAATAATACACCATTCGAGTCAAAAGTTTTGAAATATAATTAAACGAGTGAATTAGGAGTTTCATACTCCATAGACAAGAATAAGGATAATTTAGACTTCGTTGACTTCGAGACTCTTTACTTTATTAAAAGGATCCTAGTTGTGTCATTCATTAACTTAATCTTAATTTTGAGTCCTTCAGACCGAGGTGACTGACAGGTGTAAAAATTAGACATTTGTCTTAACGGAAAATAAGTTCTCCAGGTTAAAAAAAGTTATATACTATCCACCTTTACTAAAAACAATTGAATTTTTACAAAATATCGGTGTATAAAAAGGAAGAGAACTCGAATTCGGAAGTAAATACCTCGGTCAAAGGTATTTATTGGGTCTGCTGATGGAAAGCCTCGTAAACTGTTATTTCATATTACTAAGGAAAGACCGAAAGGGTCATCGACTACGAAGAGTAAGAAGAGAACTTAGGAAAAGAATAGAGTAGTGTGACCCGAGACAACCTAAGAGAAAAGAAGAAGGAGGAGGAACACTGAACTGAGGACGTCGATAGAGATCAAGGTTGTGTAGTACAGTGTAAGATAGTTCTTTTTTTCTCTTAATCCGTTTCGAGTAAATATGGATTTGTAACCGTCGGTGGGTTTGTGGAGAAAGTTTTATTTAATTTCGTTCGTCCTTCGACGTCAGGACAACCTTACCTTTATATCGTATATCCCGAAAGGTCAGTGGATTTGAGTCCCAACCTTATGGACAAAAGAGGGAGACTGATATAGACACAGGAACCTTTATATACATTGGAAAAATTTGGAGTCCAAGTAACAGATAATTTATCACTATTATTACTATGAATAGTACTCTCGTCACTCCAAATTGACGATCACTAAGTAAGTAAGAACTCTATAAATAGTTCGTACATAAAACAGTAATTGAACGGACCTTTTAGGGTACCTGCCTCCTCGGACCACCCGACGTCAGGTACCCCAACGATCCTCATAGCCTGTGCTGACTCGCTGAAGTGAAAGTGAAAAGTGAAAGTACGTAACCTCTTCCTTCACCGTTGGGTGGGGTCACAAGAACGGACCTCTTAGGGTCCCTGCCCCCTCGGACCACCCGACGGCAGGTACCCAGCGTGTCTCAGCTTGTGCTGACTTCACTGAATCGTCGTCGTCGTCGTCGTACGATGTAAACCCCAAAGGGTCCGCTGAGTCACCATTTCTGGACGGACATCATGTCCTCTACGTCCAAGGTAGGGACCCAGTCCTTCTAGGGGACCTCTTCCCTTACTGTTGGGTGAAGTCATAAGAACGGACCCTTTAGGGTACCTGGATCTTCGGACCACCGGATGTCAGGTACACCAGGGTTTTCTCGTCTTGTACTGAGACGCTAATTTGTTGTTGTTTACGATACATATTTCGTAGATACGACTTGCTTTTTCTGTACAAGGGACAGAAGTGTTACGAATGTAAAACTACTTCAGTATTTACGTCCACAAGTCGTGTCCAGGACCGTGTACCATTTATATTGGAAACTTTAATACATTTGTGGAGGCTGTTATATACATTCGACTTTGCTACTACTACTAGTACTACAAATTCTTGCCACTATACCGGTAGCATCATAGTCGTCGAAAAGTGGTTCTTGGGCTTCACTATTAAGGTCAGTTGTTCTTGATGCGTAGTCTCATTCAGATGAAGAAAAAAAAAGAGGAGTATATTTAATAGATCGTCTCAAAAAATTTTTTCCTTTTACAGATTATTCGTGTAATGAATGGTGGACCTATTTACGTCATGTTGGAATTGAAAACCAATCCCTTATGTCCATTTATAAATCTGTAAGAGAAAATTTGGTGGTTGAAATTTAGAAGGTAACTGTCTAAAGGTTTTTAGTATTTACTCACATTGTAGAAGATCATAGTTCCTCCCATCAGTAGACGTATTTGTCATTTCCATAGAGAGAATAGAGGGTTTGAGATCTAGGACGAAAAAGAGATAAGTATAAAATGAAGGAGAAGATTGGTCATCAAATCACTAAGAACACCTTAAACGGTAGAAGATGTAGTCAAAGTGTCAGAGAGGAGGAGGACCCATTAAAAGGTCACTATAAGATACGAAACCCCTACATGGAAAGGTGTAACGAGACTGAACTCTCCGGTCCTATAACAACCACGTACTTCACAGAAACCATAGAAGCCTAAATCGACGATCGAACTCCGTAGACCGTCAACTTGTATTTACGGACATGAACTCGTAAGTACGAACTTGGTCTTTAATGAAACAGTAGAAGTGACCTAAAATAATTCGTCGGTTGTCGACAGAACCTTGATACTGAATCTTGTCACTCGAGAAATGAAATCTTACAATAGGAGAAAAATAGGAGTTATATCGAGAGAGGAAAAGGAAAATATGGGTTCGTTTAGAAGGCACAGTTATTCCCTTTCACTTCCAGTGAGTCAGCACAGCCTGAGAAACGGTGGGGTACCTGACATATCAGGTACCTTCCGGTCTTATGACCTCACCCATTGGAAAGGGAAGAGGTCCCCTAGAAGGGCTGGGTCCTTAGCTTGGGTCCAGAAGGTGTAACGTCCGTCTAAGAAATGTCGACTCGGTGTTCCCTTCGGGCTCTTATGGCCTAACCTATCGGATAGGGAAGAGGTCGCCTAAAAGGACTGGGTCCTTAGCTTGGTCCCAGAGGACGTAACGTCCGCCTAAGAAATAGTTGACTCGATGCTCCCTTTGGGAGTCACAGTTATCCTTACCATTATTATCATAGAGTGTGAACCCATCGTGAAACACCAAATATTTCGTACACTTTTAGGGTAATTGGGTCAAACTTAAAGTATCAGTAGGACCCTACGGTTCATGGTAGTGAAGGTTTAACATCTACTCTTTTGATATCGAGTCTACAGTTTACTGAAGAACTACCAATGTAGGGGTTACACGCAGTATAACGGTTTGGATCTTTGATCCAAAAATTTTGTCATTTATCTCTGAAAATATGTAAAGTGGTACGACTGTAAAAATCGTTTTAGATACAGTCGTGACACTGGGGTACCCGACATATCAGGACATATCCGAGGAGACAGGTACCTTAAAAGGTCCGTTCTAATGACCTCACCCAACGGTAAGGGAAGAGGTCCGCTAGACGAACTGTGTCTCTAGTTTGGGTGTAGAGGACGTGACCGTTCGCCCAAGAAGTGGTGACTCGGTGACACCTTCGGTGACAGTTGTAGTTTCTTAGTGGGTTCTTACCATAAATAAGACACTCTTTATTAGGGGTCGACGGTGAAGACTCCGTTCGAGACCCTAACCCGTATAGAGGTCACTTGACTCGTAGGTCGAACTAAGACCAGGAGGACGAAACATACCCCCGAAGGTCAGACCCTCCTTTACCGTCCCATAAGATAACCGACGGTACAACGTGGTCCATTGTGACAAGTACCACCTTTACCACGACAGATCTTAATTCCTTTCGTTATCCAGGACCATATCACCGGTTTACGTTCTGCTAGAGAGACTCGAACAAACGAAAAGATGGATTAGGTCTTAATTGAGGGGTACCTCAGATTTAATTTCGAGCTCTTTCGATACATTTACCCACTCTTTGACAAACGGTTGACGTCTTTACTAGATGTTTACGTTTCCCGTACATGGAACATATAGAACGAACGAACCTACTTACTTACTTAACTAAAAAGTATAAATAGAGTGACTCTCAAAACCAGATAAACTACGACGTCGTTAAACGTTTTGAGACGAGTGAGAAAACGTGACGTCGGGTCTTTCTGTAGGAACCTTGAACCGTACTCAGTATGTTTATCATACAAACATAAACAATATTGGACACGAGACCAGAACAGTATGATAGAAGGGATGGTTATTCCTCGACAATCTAAGATTACCTATAAGATCCTTTACTCCTGTAAAGAACATTTCAAAATTTTTCCAAATTCCTTACCTGTAAACTTGTGTACGTACGTATGTACACGTGTGTGTGTGTATGTGTATGAAGATCCCTCAAAAAAAACAACCAAAATTAAGTTCATCTATTGTACAAAGACCTTACTCCTTCATCAATTAAAAAAATGAAAAAAAAAAAAAAGGTTTTGGATCGGTCTTTCGTTCAAGATAAAAATGGGAATTATCTAGGGAAAGATTTTATAGAGTGATTAAAAATTACGACTAGTTTCGTGTTATATAAATGTACCATAATTTTGATGTCACGAAGTACATTACTAGTACTGTTATGGGTCAACAGTAACATCTCCTATAAGTCACTTCTACATCTTTTAAACCCTGAAACCAAGTCTGAACTTGAGACTGAATTTAAGGTCCGTGGAAATCCACCTTCATCGTTCTACGTTGAAATCCCCTCCTTCTGTAAAAGGAGACACGAAAGTGTAAGAAGGTAGACCAGATTCTTAATTTAACTATACTCTGTCTAATTGTCCTCTTTTTAGTTTGTTTTCAAATTGTTGTTTATATGTGCCCTCGTACGTACGAGTCAGGGAGTCAGTACAGACTGAAAAACACTGGGGTACCTCGGACGGTCCGAGGAGAATAGGTACCTTAAAAGGTCCGTTCTTACGACCTCACCCATCGGTAAAGGAGGAGGTTATACATACGTATCCTGTCTAGGTCCTTTTGACTTATTAAGGGGGGTTTACCAATTCTGGTAGAAATCCATTCTTGATCTCTCTTACAACCACCATGATCAAACACTGAACTTCTTCCGTCACCTGGGTCTTTAACTTTTCGTTTACAGACCATGGGTCTACAAACGATCCGATCCGTCTCTGAGACCATGTGTCTCACCTGAGACTCCAGATCCGACCTGGTTCAAAGGGGGTAGTGTCGATTAAGTGTAAGAACCGTGGTTAGAGATTAATACCGAGTTAAGACCTTTGTCCGGGAGATAGATTTACGAAATCCTTCGAGTCCCTCTCTATTTTTTCTTTCTGAAAGACTTTGAAGGGACCACCAGGTTACCAATTCTTAGGGGTGAAAGTAACGTCCCACGTACCCAATCTAGGGAAAAACCCCTTGATTCTAGGACGTACGACATCGGTTAATTTTTTTTTTTTCAAATTCATTGGTATAAAAAAATTTTTTTCTTTCTGAAAGACTTAGAGGGTAAAGAATCTTTCTTAGTCGGATTTAATTAGAAGTACAGTTTCTCTGTGTAAACCTCATCCTCTAAAACGACGGAAAGCTGTTCACTTTCACTTTCTTCAGCGAGTCAGCACAGCCTGAGAGACGTTGGGGTACCTGACATCGGAGAGTCCGAGGAGACAGGTGCCCTAAAAGGTCCGCTCTCACGACCTCACCTAACGGTAGGGAAGGTGTTGAGGAGACATTTACTGATATAAATGTTTCTACGTCGAACGGGTTGTCTCCAAAAAATACGACGATCGGATTTTTGGTGTAGTGCCCTACAAACAACGAGGGGTTTTCTGACGAAAAAGTGAAGAGTTTTTACAGAAACGGAGACGGACGGAAGGAGAACCACAGACAGAAAGAAGAAGTTGTGTCCCGCAACAACCACAAACACCTCGTCCGTTGAGGTGGTAAGAGACGGACAGAGAGAGAACGAGAGAAAAAGACATAAAACTAGAAAATAGGTAAAGGAACGGAAGGGCAAGAAAAAGTTGAGGGGATAGAAAATATCTAAAACCTATATTTAAAATTTAATAAACTACATGGAAATCTTAAAATATTTGTAAACGACTGCACCATCGTTTGTTGGGTGGACGGTGACGTCCTCTCTGGGTGTAATCTCTACACCCAAGTTAGAGACCTAGTCCTTATAGGGGACCTCTTTACTTACCGTTGGGTGAGGTCATAAGAACGAACCTCTTAAGGTACCTGTCTCCTCAGACCGTCCGATGTCAGGAACCTCAGACTTTCTTAGCCTGTACAGACTCATGTGTGCGTGTAATCTGAAAAAACAGGGGACATGGATTTTCTTTTCTGTACTTTTCCACATTGTAGAGAGACTTTTATTCGATTTAATTCAACGAAAGATGAAGATACTGGGAGTTAACTAAAAGAAAAGGAGAAACCCAGTCGTCGAGAGTTATCTTTCCTTTCAAAGGGATAGAGACAACACCTCCTAACTTGATTTACACGTCACTGGGAGTTTTAGACGGGACCTTTACTTAAGAAGGGTCGTCCAGATACAAACGGTCGATCAACGGACAAAGAGGAGGTTGCTTCTCGTCATTATTTTTAGAAGTAGCTCCTGAGGAGAAAAAGGGAGAAGAAAGAAATTTAACGTAACTGATACATATGTCTAGTGTGAAGTTTCGTCGGTTACGTTGCCCCTTTCCTTAGACAATCGAGTCAAGTCCCACAGAATGGACGGTTCGTGTGTCCAGAGTCGTCAACGTCTCTGGACCCTGGATAACTATGAACAGGTAGGATTTCCCAAAGTCTTTTTTTCAAGTGAATCTTAATATCTATTTGGAGGTTTGTTCGATCACTGATGACCCAGTCATCACTGGGTCTACTATCGTACCCACCTGACTAAACTAACACAAAACGTCTTTCGAAATATGTCATGTGGGCAGGAAGGACATGGTACATCTCCGGTCCCGAATTGGTACAGGGATTCTATTAGCATGAGAGGAAAAATTCTTAGTGTACGAGAAGTTCCGAAGGATTCACCGTTACACCGTTCCTTGGGTGGACGGTCACGTCCTCTGTATTCTCTATGTCCAAGACAGGGACTTACCCCTTCTAGGGGACCTCTTCCCGTACCGTAGGGTGGGGTCATAACAACGGACCTCGATGTCAGGTACCTGTCTCCTCGGACCACTCGATGTGAGATACCTCAACGTTTCTCAGTCTGTGTTGACTTCATTAAACTGTACGTACGTGTGTACGAGAAGTCACTGGAAGAGAGTATAGACATTCGTTTTTTCTTTATGGTGAAATTTGATACTCTTAGTAACGGAGAAAAGGTTCTACGTCAGAAATTTGTCTCCTTAAACCTTTGTATATCTTTTAACGACTGTCCTCGTCCTCTCTGTCTTTCGGTCCTGAGAAAAAGGAAAACGACACCAAAGTCGTGGTGGATGACTGGTCTACCATTAGGAAGGGACACATCGTTTGAAGTCATGACCCCGTGAGTGAGTAGTAAAACGTATATTACTGTTACCTCCCGTAACAGACACCTTAAGTAACGGGAACGGAGTTCCACATGTAAAGTAAAGAAAACATCAAGTCCATTTATAAGAGAATGGAACACAGTCATCTATGTCGGTCTACGGGTAGTTCACGTTATTTTATAAGGAAATTAGTCGTTTCTGGAGTAATACGGGAAGAATACGTACCGTACGCTGGCCTAACTGAAATAAAGTGACTGCGGTCACCCTAAAGAAACCTTGAAAAACGGGTCACTGAGTATTCACTCTCAATGAGTACACATCATCGACGTTTTGTCGTTCTGATATTACGGAAGTAGAGTTTTTCTTTTTAAGTTCAATAATGTACTATTTTATAAGAGGTTCCAATTTTCTATGGACAGTAAATGGACGGTAAATAGTAAGAAAAAGTAGAATTCAGTTTCAGGGGTTTTACGGTATCTTATTAAAATTAATATAACTTCTATGTTAATTAAACAGTCACTCTTATGAAAAAAGGTCGTCAGACAAATCTAATAAATAAAAACCGACATGAATCGACGGGGTACCGCACATCCTAGAATCAAGGGACTGATCCCTAGTTTAGACACTGGGGACGTAACCTTCAACCTAAGAATTGGTGACCTCATGGTCCCTTCAGAGATCTATTAAAGACAATTTAGAATGTCTTTCGAAGTGTTTCTTTTGTAATCTCCCATTCAAATCGTAGAGGTCGAGACGGAGACATAACCGAAGATGAAATGAACACTTCATTATAAGTGTCACCTGGGAGTGTAGACGTCTTTTAAGACAAACCTTGCTATAGAGTCGACTATTAGGGACGAAGATTTTGTACCGTGTTTAGGTTTGGCATCCAAACGAACGGGACTATCGTCCAATTTCTTTCGTTTATTGGTACTTACAAAAATTCTGTTTAATTTGGAACGAATAAATTTTGTTTTGTTTTTGAGTAATAATTATCAACATTGACTGACCCTTTGGACTTACCGTTGGTCCTTGAAGGTCTACAATAATCTCGTCGGACGTATTAATTCATCCACGAAATACGATGTGTAAAAATGGTCCGTTTAGATTATTGAAACTAATAGTAAATCGACTAACAAAGGGTTCCTGGACTGACCGGTGGGAGTTAACTGAACGTGTAGCGTCAAAGGTAACCACCGTCAGTTCGACTAATTTGTGAGACGAAACACAAAAGGAGATCAGGAACTTTTATCTAGCCATTAGCAAGACGAGTCCCTACTAAGCATTTAACGAGATGTCCTCCGAGGTCAAACACGAGTCAGACTGACATCGTGGTCTTAAACGGAATACAAAAGAAGACTACAGTAAACAGTTCCACGTGTTCAACAAGCTCTTGGTCCAGTACTATGACGTGCCGTCACGACGAACCGTACTTAGCGAATTTTTGGAACTGAAGAATCTTCAAGGGACCCGACAGCGACACCAAAAGGATGGTGGTTTTTTCCCTTCTAAAAAAACAGAAGTCGGTTCTATTTTAGCAACAAACAAACAAACAAAAAGGTTGACCACGGGAAGTGAAGAAGTGTGTTACTTTAGTCTACAATTAACACAATTGTTTTTCTCTCCATTCTATTTGCTCCTCTTTTATCTTAGGTAAACAAAGTTTTCAAAGATTTAAGAGTTAAGTGTCTGAACCGACGAGTCATGGTTTATTTAGAATCACTTCTCATTTACAGATTTTATTTAGTGTACAGATTTTCTAAAGGTTTTCTCATCATTAAATATTGGTTTTACCTCTGAACCTTTGCTTATAGTTTACGTAGTCAAGTCAAGTCAAGTCAGCGAGTCAGCACAGACTGAGACGTTGGGGTACTCCTCCGTGCGGTCCGGAGGGACAGGTAGTGGTTGAGGGCCTCAAGTGAGTTTGTGTGCAGGTAGCTCAGTCACTACGGTAGGTCGGTAGAGTAGGAGACAGCAGGGGAAGAGGAGGACGGGGGTTAGGGAGGGTCGTAGTCTCAGAAAAGGTTACTCAGTTGAGAAGCGTACTCCACCGGTTTCATAACCTCAAAGTCAAAATTGTAGTAAGGAAGGTTTCTTTAGGGTCCCGACTAGAGGAAGTCTTACCTGACCAACCTAGAGGAACGTCAGGTTCCCTGAGAGTTCTCAGAAGAGGTTGTGGTGTCAAGTTTTCGTAGTTAAGAAGCCGCGAGTCGGAAGAAGTGTCAGGTTGAGAGCGTAGGTATGTAGTGGTGTCCTTTTTGGTATCGGAACTGATCTGCCTGGAATCAACCGTTTCATTACAGAGACGAAAAGTTATACGATAGATCCAACCAGTATTGAAAAGAAGGTTCCTCATTCGCAGAAAATTAAAGTACCGACGTTAGTGGTAGACGTCACTAAAACCTCGGGTTTTTTGGTTTCAGACTGTGACAAAGGTGACAAAGGGGTAGATAAAGGGTACTTCTAAAGACTTTTAAGTACTTTTAAAAGACTTACAACTCGAAATTCGGTTGAAAAAGTGAGAGGAGAAAGAGAAAGTAGTTCTCCGAAAAAATCAAGGAGAAGTGAAAGACGGTATTCCCACCACAGTAGACGTATAGACTCCAATAACTATAAAGAGGACCGTCAGAACTAAGGTCGAACACAAAGAAGGTCGGGTCGCAAAGAGTACTATATGAGACGTATATTCAATTTATTCGTGACACTGTTATATATCGGAACTGCATGAGGAAAAGGATAAACCTTGGTCAGACAACAAGGTACAGGTCAAGATTGACAACGAAGGACTGGGCGTATGTCTAAAGAGTTCTCCGTCCAGTCCACCAAACCATAAGGGTAGAGAAAGTCTTAAAAGGTGTCAAATAACACTAGGTGTGTCAGTTTCCGAAACCGGATCAGTTATTTCGTCTTTATCTACAAAAAGACCTTGAAAGAACGAAAAAGGTACTAGGTCGTCTACAACGTTAAACTAGAGACCAAGGAGACGGAAAGGATTTTGGTCGAACTTGTAGTCCTTCAAGTACCAAGTACATAACGACGGACTACAATAGATCTACTCATATACCAAAAAGGTCATCAGTATATACCAACACTCTCAGTCTGGTATTTTTTCAGGCTCGTGACTTCTTAACGACGAAAGTTTCATATCACGAACTCTTCTGAGAACTCTCAGGGAACCTGTTTTTCCTCTACTTTGGTCAGTTAAGATCTTTAATTGGGACTTATAAGTAATCTTCCTGACTGCGACTTCGACTTTGAGGTACAGAAACCGGTGGACTACGTTTCTCGGTTGAGTAACCTTTTCTGGGACTACGACCCTTTCTGATTCCCGTCCTTCTCTTCTTCCTTCACCTCCTACTGTACGAACCTACCGTAATGGCTCAATTACCTGTACGCAAACTTGTTCGAGGTCCTCAACCCCTACCTGTCCCTTCAGACCGTACGACGTCAGGTACCCCAGTGTTTCGCAACTTGTACTGACTCATTGACTTGTTGTTGTTGTTTATGTGACTTATATAACATAAAGTAGTGATATAAAACCGTCATTTTCGACGATACGGATTTCCGTTCCGGACTTAGAGTCAAGGGACAGTCCTTTACCCATCCTCACCCCTTCTCTCTTAAGCGTCTCAATTCTTGAAAACTTTCTTTAATAAAATACCAGTCTGACTCGTCGTCTTGTGAATTCCTTTGTTCTCGGTTCGGACATGTAGTGTTCCACTGTATAGGATATAAAAACGATGGGATATTCTATATTCGGGGTCAAGTCAAGTCAAGTCAGCGAGTCAGCACAGGTTGAGAAACGCTGGGGCACTTAGTGTCGTGCGGTCCGGAGGGACAGGTAGTGGTTGAGGACCTCAAGTGAGTCTGAGTACAGGTAACTCAGTCACTACGGTAGGTCGGTAGAGTAGGAGCCAACAGGGGAAGGGGAGGACGGGGGTTAGGGAGGGTCGAAGTTTCAGAAAAGGTTACTCAGTTGAGAAGCGTACTGTACCGGTTTCATGACCTCGAAGTCGAAATCGTAGTAAGGAAGGTTTCTTTAGGGTCCCGACTAGAGGAAGTCTTACCTGACCAACCTAGAGGAACGTCAGGTTCCCTGAGAGTTCTCAGAAGAGGTTGTGGTGTCAAGTTTTCGTAGTTAAGAAACCGCGAGTCGGAAGAAGTGTCAAGTTGAGAGTGTAGGTATGTACTGGTGTCCTTTTTGGTATCGGAACTGATCTGCCTGGAATCAACCGTTTCATTACAGAGACAAAACTTATACGATAGATCCAACCAGTATTGAAAAGAAGGTTCCTCATTCGTAGAAAATTAAAGTACCGACGTTAGTGGTAGACGTCACTAAAACCTCGGGTTTTTTGGTTTCAGACGGTGACAAAGGTGACAAAGGGGTAGATAAAGGGTACTTCACTACCCTGGCCTACGGTACTAGAAGCAAAAGACTTACAACTCGAAATTCGGTTGAAAAAGTGAGAGGAGAAAGAGAAAGTAGTTCTCCGAAAAATCAAGGAAAAGTGAAAGACGGTATTCCCACCACAGTAGACGTATAGACTCCAATAACTATAAAGAGGACCGTCAGAACTAAGGTCAAACACAAAAAAGGTCGGGTCGCAAAGAGTACTATATGAGACGTATATTCAATTTATTAGTCTCACTGTTATATGTCGGAACTGCATGAGGAAAAGGATAAACCTTGGTCAGACAACAAGGTACAGGTCAAGATTGACAACGAAGGACTGGGCGTATGTCTAAAGAGTTCTCCGTCCAGTCCACCAAACCATAAGGGTAGAGAAAGTCTTAAAAGGTGTCAAATAACACTAGGTGTGTCAGTTTCCGAAACCGGATCAGTTATTTCGTCTTTATCTACAAAAAGACCTTGAAAGAACGAAAAAGGTACTAGGTCTCCTACAACCGTTAAACTAGAGACCAAGGAGACGGAAAAGATTTTGGTCGAACTTGTAGTCCTTCAAGTGTTAAGTGCATAACGACTTCTGACCGAACCTCTTAAAACTCGTAATGAAATGACCGTACACTCTACTCACGTTAACACGTCATCAAACTCGTAAGAAACCGTAAAGGAAAGAAACCCTAACCTTACTTTTGACTGGAAAAGGTCAGGACACCGGTGACGACTCAAAAGGTTTAAACGACCGTATAACCCACGTCGTTAAAGTGTCGTAGTAGAAAGTCCTAAACTTTGTCGAGTTGACCTTAAGGTAGTGGAGGTGATCGAAACAAGCATCACTACGAAAGATTCCGGGTGAACTGTAGTGAAAGGTTCTATAGACCGAGATCTAATCACCAGTGTAGTAGTACTAATAGACCCAGCACTTCTAGAAAAAACATGTCAAGAAGACACATAAGAACGGTGGAGAAGAATTATAGAAGACGAAGACAATCCAGGCATGGTAAAGACAGGAAATAGCTCGGGTAGGAACGTACTTTACAAGGGGACCATAGAGATTAAAAGAACTTCTCTAGAGATCAGAAAGGGTAAGATAACAAAAGGAGATAAAGAAACGTAACTAGCGACTTCTTTCGAAAGAATAGAGAAGAACGATAAGAAACCTTGAGACGTAAGTCTGCGAATATAGAAAGGAAAAGAGGAAACGAAAAGTGAAGAGAAGAAAAGTGTCATAAACATTCCGGAGGGGTTGTCGGTAAAGTGAAAAAACGGAAGGAAAAGGTACTCCTACCAGAAGTAGGGACAGAGGACATGTTACAGTGTTTGGAGGCAGGTATCAAGTAGTCCGTAAGATAGATAGTCTAGATCCGGGAATTTAGATAAAGAGTGAAGGTGACATATTAGTATTCCCTAAACTAAATCCAGTATGGACTTACCAGATCGCCAAAAGGGATGAAAGAAGTTAAACTCAGACTTAAACCATTATTCCTCAAGTACTAGACTCGGTGTTAGTCGAGGACCAGTACAAAAACAACTGACATATCTCGAAGAGGTAGAAACCGACGTTTCTTATATTAGTTAGACTAAAACCACAACTGGTAGACCACTATAGGTACACATCTCAGAAGAGAACACAACAACCTTCTCCCACAAACGATACTGGTCACGTAAAAGAACCGTTTTGAGATAATCAGAAACGGGACGAAGTAAGGCATAAGGTTCCGGTTTAAACGGACAATGAGGTCCACAAAGAACTGAAGGATGAAAACGTAAGGTCAGGGGATATTACTTTTCCTATAGAAAAAACCCACAGTCAAGATTTTCCAGAACATCCAGAAGTATTTTGACAAATTGAACAAATCCCGAAACGTTGGTGTGTATCCCTCCTTACAAGTACTCCTCCCCTTTTTTTTTTTCAGAAATATTCTACTTGAAGGTTTAGTTTTAATCTTTTTGTCACTCCTTTAGATCATTGAAGCCTGAATTTTTTTCTTTTATAAGTGTTGGAGGTTCAATTTTCAACTCAAAATAAGCAACTTTTAAAAATCCTGAATTCGGACCTTCCGTCGTAGAGTTCGTTGGGACTCTCTTTAGGAGACTCCTCCGTCACCCCCACCCCATCGAACATAGATTCGAAACGTTGTTCCCTGTCCAATATCCGTGTACTTTTATAATAACAATTAATTCCTTTTGGACTGTAGAGTTCAATTCTTTAATTCACGAAAAGATTCATACCTTTCTACGTTCTCAGACCCGAGTGACTTTAGTAAGAAAACTATACGGGGAGTCGATAGACCCCGGTTACACAAAAGTGTAGGACTCCAAGGAACCCCGAGTGGTATCCCTCACCGACGTCAGACTACCGACGAACTACCGTCTATGAGAAAAGGAAGTACCCAAAGGAGTCCGACTGGTCGAGCAGTATACACCACGACTACTGACACTGTAGTAAAAAATGACTATTACCGTCCTTTATAAAGTAAAGAGTGTTGTTTCTCTTACGTATGGGAATTTTCATCGTAATACCACGTTAGACTTTTATTGAAAATCGATTCATCACATCTAAAGAGTTTCTATAGAAATGGGTGAGGTAGGAAGGAAGGAAAGAAGGGATGGACTGAGGGATTGTCTTACCTAAAGATTTTTCAGTCAGTCCTTTTTGTTTGTTTCTTTGACCTTCGATACGACGACAAACAAAACTATCGACGAAAGTTTACATCTGGGTTTTGACGGATTGTCTCTTTTATGATTAGTCAAAAAAGATAAATTATTATTTAATCAAAAATTTTCGAATTAATTAGAATTCATTACGGAACAAAACCACTATCTTTAAAATATTTACTTAACTGAGTTTAAAAGTGGTACCACACTTCTCGTCTTGAGTCTCACAAAGTCAAAATCATTTTACTATTTGTTAAAGATATAAGTAAAAAGAAGATTTTTCATCGTATTTTGAAATTATAAATTTATCGTACACGAGATCTTAATCTCAATCGGTAGAAAACTTAAATAAAGAGACACCGTATAAGTGAATTTTAAAAATGTAAAACTCATCATTTCACTAGATTCAGGACAGAAGGGAAGGTAACGAAAGGAGAGAGAAGAGTAATAGGGAAGAGAAGGGTTGTGTTCTCCTAAGTCATGTCCGACTCCTACATCCCACCACTACTCCCAACCTCTCCCTACACCTCCGTACAAAGATATACAGGTCTTAGGGACGTACACCTTATCAACTCCCATCCACGTCTTCACTACCCGTCTCCTCTGTCAACTGTTTCAAACCCCTAACTAATGTGACTGGTTTTTTCAACTAATTCGTTTATGTACAAAACTCCTATTTTATATCTTGTCAATGTCTACATATACACGTACTTAATATGTGTATACACACACGTACGAATCGAGAAACTTACTCTCCCTGGTCTTAGTTACTCGTGTTATCATAGATGTAGAACCTAAGAGTTTTGGTAGGAGGTGACTTTTCTTGGTTAGGAAGTACCTCATTAACGGTTAAATTAAGATCTCGATATCGTGGTATATTCTACTCGGACCTTGAAGAATGACCTGGTTTTTCATTCTTTTGTTTACTATTGTTTTACAGGGTTCCCGTATCCTTCGGTCGGTTTTTCCTGACCGGTTTACCCCTGTTAAACTCGTAGTTTTCTCTATTGTTATCATTACATAATGTTCAGTAACTTATGTTATCCTTCGGTTTTTATTTACTTACTTACTCTTTTTTTTTCGAGAAAAAATTTCAACTTACAGTAGATTATATACATCTTCATCACTACCTCTATGTCTGAAAAGTAAACCGTTGTAGTCTCTCCACCACCGAAGACCGTCCTCAGAAGTTACCTAGGATTCCGACCACCTAGCTCCAAACTACTTATAGTTTATAACCATATTAAAACCTTACTTTTACTTTCACAATCAACGAGTCAGTACAGACTGAGAAACGTTGGTGGTACCTGACTGACATCGGACGGTCTGAGGAGACAAGTACCTTAAGAGGTTCGATCTTATGACCTCACCCAACGGTAAAGGAAGAGGTCCCCTAGAAGGGTTGGGTCCCTGATTTGGACCCAGAGGGTGTAACGTCCGTCTAAGAAATCATAGACTCGGTGGTGCCTTCACGGTTAAAACCTTATTAGAGGGGTCTTTTAAGAATAGTCAACGTTCAACGATTTATGTTCCATCACTTCGGTCAGTCCGTGGTCGAACTGGATCACTAATCTTAATTGTACCAGTAACCAGTCACAACTCTACTCACGTATAGTGTAGTGTATCGAGGACCAAACTGAGTGAAACTTCCATGACGTATCGTATAGTTACAACAAGGACGACTTTTACATCTGGACTCTATCTAGCATTCCTTTGCAGTCTACTGGGAGCGAACTCTCAGTAGGATATTTTACATTCTAGACAGGAGAAATTTTTACAGTCCCTAAACTTTGTCTTCCTTCTTGTCTTCTTTACAGGAATGAACTGTCTCCGATTCCTTCGAACTGTTACTTTACTTTGTAAGTGAGGACTTATTCTAGGACCTAGTTTTCTATTTCTCTGTAATGACTCTTTCAATTGTTTAAAACTTACTCTAGACTTAGCGTATCACCACTACACGGTCCCAACTAATGAACCTTCGACACGACCAATAGTCGTTTCACAAGAACAAACCCCTTTATGTATAACTTTACAAAATCCCACTACTCAATACTACAGACACTGACGAGAGTTTTCTAAGTCTTTTTCTGATTACTATTATCCATTTGTATTTAATACTTATATATATATATAGATAATGTATAGATAATATATACTGTCTTTCTTGTCCTTTATTCGTTTACGTTATTTTATAATTGTCACATCCACAGACACACTTCCATTTCCTCGAGAAACATGAAAAGACTTTTGAAAAGATATTGAAACTTTAATAAAGATTTATTTAATAAAATTTTATTTAATGAAAGGTTTTCTCTCTTTTTCAGGATTTACACCGTAATTTCCGTTTACAGACGGTACTCGTGTCTGTGCCCCAGTCTCAAACGTGTTACTCACTTGTTAATCCACCGACTACAAAAGACGAGGAATCAGTTGAACACGACACGACACGAATGAGCGAGTCAACACAGACTGAGAAACATCTGGACACCTGACATTGGGTGGTCCGAGGAGAGAGGTACCCCTAAGAGGTCTGTTCTTATGATCTCACCCATCGGATAGGGAAGAGGTCCCCTAAAAGGACTGGGTCCTTAGTCTGGACCCAGAGAACGTAACGTGTATCTAAGAAATGGTCGACTCGATGGTCCCTTCGGGTATCAGTCAAATTCAGTCATATTTTTTATTCTTTATGTCGTGTTATCGAAGGGTCCCATGTAGTCTAGTTCCGAATCCAGGAATGAAAACAATTATTGGTTGTGACGGAAAACACTTAGTAATGAGTTAATTAGTGAGTGATTGAGAGTACTCATCTCTGTCTCGACTAGTGGTTCCCAAATACTTTCACATTCTACATCAGGGGTTGGGGGTCCTTAGACCAAACAACAACAGCAAGTCAGTGAGTCGACACAGGTTGAGAAACGTTGGGGTCCCTGACGTCGTACGTTTCGAAAGGACAGGAAGTGGTAGACGGTCTCGAACGAGTTTGAGAACAGGTAACTCAGTCACTACGGTAGGTTGGTAGAGTAGAAGACAGTAGGGGAAGAGAAGGGTGGAAGTTAGAAAGGGTCGTAGTCCCAGAAAAGGTTATTCAACCAAGAAGTGTAGTCTACCGGTTTCTTTACCTCGAAGTCGAAGTCGTAGTCAGGAAGGTTGTTTATAAGTCCCAACTAAAGGAAATCCAAACTGACCAAACTAGAAGAACGACAGGTTGTCTGAGAGTTCTCAAAAGAGGTTGTGGTGTCAAGTTAAGAAGTCGTGAATCGGAAGAATTACCAGGTTGAGAGTATAGGTATGTACTGATGACCTTTTTGGTATAGGAACTGATATACCTGGAAACAGTCGTTTCATTACAGAGACGAAAAATTATACGACGGATCCAACCAGTATCGATAAGAAGTTTCCTCGTTCGTAGAAAATTAAAGTACCGACGTGAGTGGTAGGCGTCACTAAAACCTCGGGGTTTTTTATTTCAGACAGTGATAAAGGGGAAGATAAACGGTACTTCCCTACCCTAGACTATTGTACTAGAAATAAAAAACTTACAACTCAAAATTCCGTTGAAAAAGTGAGAGGAGAAAGTGAAAGTAGTTCTCCGAAAAATCTAGGAGAAGTGAAAGACGGTACTCCCACCACAGTAGACGTATAGACTCCAATAACTATAAAGAGGGTAGTTAGAACTAAGGTCGAACACGAAGTAGGTCGGGTCGTAAAGCGTACTACATGAGACACACATTCAATTTATTCGTCCCACTGTTATATGTCGGAACTGCATGAGGAAAGGGTTAAACCTTGGTCAGACAACAAGGTACAGGTCAAGAAGAACTGGACGTATGTCCAAAGAGCCCTCCGTCCAGTCCACCAGACCATAAGGGTAGAGAAATTCTTAAAAGGCGTCATAAAACACTAGATGTGTCAGTCTCCGAAATCGTATCAGTTACAGCGTCCTAATCTTAGACTACTGTCCCTTCTTTACCCTATCACTATAAGGTGTTGTTACGAGTTCACATTACGATTTCTTCATCTTGTCTGTCAATTACGACTGTTCGAAACTTGTTCTTTTCCCAGTCAGTACTCATCTCACCAGTCCTTCCGTGACCTTTCCACCGAGAAATCTCTCCATTATCCTAAGTAGATGGGACCGACCGAAGACACATTGGACTGTCTCGACCTATCTCGGGTGGAGGTAAATTTATGAAGATCTTTACCACTACATATAAGAGGTCTCCGTCGGGTAAAAGGACAAGTATTTTAGTCTAATAAATCTTTCGAGAGGAAAAATGTCTCGGTTTGATACGGATAAACATCAAGGGGAAACGAAAGATGAGACTCCGTTGTGTTTCATTCGAGTTAAGTAGACGACGAGTATTTGGGAAGTGTATGAACGACTGCTCAGAGTACAGGGGAGAGTAAAGAGGAAAAGGACAGTTTGTAAAAGTAAATAAAATTGACAATGTTCAAATAATCACGGAAGTGATTGGATCCACGTTATTACACAGTCACTTAGGTTTACTACAAGGATCATTTGACACCAGAGTAATTACATTTCATATTACCCTAAAAATGGAGAGATTCTATTCATAGTGTACGATAAATCATGTCGGATTCTAACGTAATCGAAGGAAGTGTCGACGTATCTGGTAAAACTCTGACTTTGTGAGTTCAAAAAAGGTACACTTGACGGTTGGGTGAAAAGGGGGTCGAACTTGGATATATCGAATAAAAATCTTCCTTTCGAAAAAACGAAACGGGGACACGTACACGAAACACGAGTCAGGACAGGTTGAGAAACACTGGGCATCTGGCATAGGGTGGTCGGAGGAGACGGGTACCTTAAAAGGTCTGTGCTTATGACCTTACTCAACGGTAAAGGAAGAAATGTCCTAGAAAGGTTGGGTCTCTCTCTTGGGTGCAGAGGACGAAACCGTCCTAAGAAACGGTGACGTGGTGAACCCAAACGGAGAAATCAAGTAGGACTTTATTTTTTAACCAGGTCAAACTTTGACGACCCTTAAGACTCAGAGTAGAGTACAAATCCCTAGGGAAAAACAACACACAAAATACGTTTTAATTACTTTTTATCAAGTAGGTCGTGACCAACGTAAAAACAACCTTTTTTTTACCCTGGTTGATCTCTCTGGAATTTAAATAGGGATCTCTAAGAAGGAGGTCCAACTGACACTAGTAATTAGTTAACAGAAACGACACCGGAAATTACTGATGGTTTTTATCAAGAGACAGATTAGGGGGAATCACAGTAAACTCGATTCAATAGACAGTCGAGAAACCGAGAATAAAAAATTTCTTAAGGTAAAAATTTTTTATTAAATAAAAATTAACTAATTATTAACGAAATGTTATAACCAAACTAAAGACACTATATAGTCGTATTTAATTGGTATCCACATATAAACGGGAGAGGGAGAACTTAGAGGAAGGATGAAGGGTGGGTTTTTTTGGTGGTATACTCTTTAGGGTAAAAAATTTCAAAGGGATGTTTTAAATTATAATTTTTCTTCTATGTCAGACTGAAATCCGTAGTAGTTTTGGTAATGTCAGTGTTTGTTATTCACGACCTCTCCCATACCTCCTTTCCCCTGGGAGAATGTGACAACCACCCTTACGTTTAACGATATCGGTGATACCTCTTGTCGTACCACTAACGAATTTTTTGATCCTTATTTTGATGGTATACTAGGTCGTTAGGGTGTTGACCCGTACTAACTTCGGTATTAACTTTTTCTGTGTACATGGGGTTACAAGTAACGTTGTGATAAATGTTATTGGTCCTGTACCTTTGTTGGACCTACAGATAGCTGTCTACTTACCTATTCCTTCAACACCACGTATATATGTTATCTTATAATGAGTCGATAGTCTTCCTCCGAAGGGAACACCAAGTCTACCACTTCTGAGACGGACGTTACACCCTCTGTTTATTTGTCCTTGTCCAAACTCAGTCAAGATTACTCTACCTATATGGATCTCGGGTAATATGTCCACTTCATTCAGTCTTTCTCTTTCTGTTTATGGTGATCTTCCGTTACCGTGGGGTGAGGTCATGAGAACGGACCTTTTGGGGTACCTACCTCCTCGGATCATCCGACGTCAGGTACCCCAGCGATTCTCAGCCTGTGCTGACTCACTGAAGGGAAAGTGAAAAGTGAAAGTATGTAACCTCTTCCTTTACCGTTGGGTGAGGTCACAAGAACGGACCTCTTAGGGTCCCTACCCCGCTCGAACCACCGGACGGCAGGTACCCCAGCGTGTCTCAGCCTGTGCTGACTTCACCGAATCGTCATCGTCATCGTCGTCGTTACGTATACATACCTTAGATCTTTCTATCATGACTGCTAGAATATACGTCCCGTCGTTTCTTTGTGTCTGTGTCACAAAACTTGTGTCACCCCCTTCCTCTCCTTTGTCTGAAAACCTGTGTCATCCACTTCTTGTCCCACCCCACCAAACTTTATCGTAACTTTGTATGTATAATGGTATACATTTTATCTATCGGTCACCCTCAAAAGACGTGCTACACCCCTTGGACTTCGGTCACGAGACACTGTTGGATCTCCCACCTTCATCCTTCCTTCACTCCACCCCCATGTCTTCCCTCCCCTGTATACATTTGGATACTGATTAAGTACAACTACATATCGTTTTCTTCTTTTTCTTCGTAGTTTTATAACGTTTCATTAAGATATTAATTTTTATTTTATTTAAATTTGTAATACTAGTTCTTTCAGTGATTTTGTCCTTCTACATAAGAACCGTGACCCTCTCTTTACGTTTCTTTAATATATGACTATATTTACCCAACGATATCATATTCTGTTTGTTGTAGTTTTACCTAAAGAACAAGATGTTTGGTGTCTGTGAACAAAATATCCATTATTTTAGGGACTACTCTTTCGAAAAGAAGATCATTTCAGTCTTATTTTATACTGAACCAAGTCAAGTCAAGTCATTAAGTCAGTACAGGTTGAGAAACACTGGGGTACCTGACATCGTGTAGTCCGGAGGGACAGGTAGTGGTTGAAGATATCAAATGTGTTCGAGTACGGTTAACTCATTCACTACGGTAGGTTGGTTGAGTAGGAGACACCAGGGGTAGAGGTGGTTGGAAGTTAGAAAGGGTCGTAGTCCGAGAAAAGTTTACTTAGTCGAGAACCGTAGTCCACCGGTTTCATAACCCCAAAGTCAAAGTTGTAGTCAGGAAGGTTACTTGTAAGTCCTGACTAAAGTAAATGCTACCTGACCAACCTAGAGGAAAGTCGGGTTCCCTGAGAGTTCTCAGAAGAGGTTGTGGTGTCAAGTTTTCGTAGTTAAGAAGTCACAAGTAGAAAGAAAGACCAGATTGAGAGTGTAGGTATGTACGGACGACCTATTTGTTATCTAAACTGATCTACCTGGAAACAACCGTTTCATCACAGAGACGAAAAATTATACGACAGATCAAACCAGTCTCTCATTCGCAGAAAATTAAAGTACCGACGTGAGTGGTAGACGTCACTAAAACCTCGGGTTTCTTTATTTTAGACGGTGACAAAGGTGAGAAAGGGGTACATAAACGGTACTTCATTACCCTGGTCTACGGTACTAGAAGCAAAAGACTTACAACTCGAAATTTGGTTGAAAAAGTGACAGGAAAAAGTGAAAGTAGTTCTCCGAGAAATCAAGAAGAAGTGAGAGACGGTATTCCCACCACAGTAGACGTATAGACTTCAATAACTATAAAGAAGTCCGTTAGAACTAAAGTTGAATACGAAGTAGGTCGGGTCGTAAACAGAACTACGTGAGACGTATATTCAATTTATTCGTCCCACTGTTATAAGCCGGGACTGTATGAGGAAAAGGGTAAACTTTGGTCAGACAACAGGGTACAGGTCAAGATTGACATCGAAGGACTGGACGTATGTCTAATGAGTTCTCCGTCCAGTCCACCGAACCATAAGGGTACTAAAAGTCTTAAGGGGTGTCAAATAACACTATGAGTGTCAACTTCTTTGTCTTTACACTTTTTCGTTTGACCGACAGACTCCTCTGGAATGTTTATGGACACTTTTCTTCTCTTCGTTTTTCGTTTCCTCTTTTCCTCCCTATTAAGGTAAACTTACGTCTCAAGGTTCCTTATCGTTCCTCTCTATTCTTTGGGAAGGAGTCACTAGTCACGTTTCTTTATGTCCTTTTGTTATCTTTCTGATCTTTAGAGAAGTTCTTTTAATCTCTATGTTCCCCTTGTAAAGTACGTTTCTACCCGAGTTATTTCCAGTCTTTACCATACCTGGATTGTCTTCGTCTTCTATAATTCTTCTCTACCGTTCTTATGTGTCTTCTTGACATGTTTTTTTTTTTCTAGAAGTGTTGGGTCTATTAGTACTATCACACTAGTGAGTGGATCTCGGTCTATTGGACCTTACACTTCAGTTCACCCGGAATCCTTTGTAGTGATGTTTGTTTCGATCACCTGCGTTACCTTGAGGTCAACTCGATAAAGTTTAGGATTTCTACGACGACACTGTCACGACGTGAGTTATACGGTCGTTTAAACCTTTTGAGTCGTCACCGGTGTCCTGACCTTTTCCAGTCAAAAGTAAGGTTAAGGTTTCTTTCCGTTACGGTTTCTTACGAGTTTGATGACGTGTTAATGTGAGTAGAGTGTACGACCATTTCATACGAGTTTTAAGAGGTTCGGTCCGAAGTCGTCTTACACTTGGAACTTGAAGATCGACAAGTTCGACCTAAATCTTTTCCGTCTCCTTAGTTTCTAGTTTAACGGTTGTAGACGACCTAGTAGTTTTTTGGGTTCTCTCAAGGTCTTTTTGTCGATAAAGATGAAATAACTGATACGGTTTCGAAACTAAGACACCTAGTGTTATTTGACACCTTTTAAGACTTTCTCTACCCTTATGGTCTGGTGGACTGGACGGAGAACTCTGGACATACGTCCAGTCCTTCGTTGTCAAGTTTGACCTGTACCTTGTTGTCTGACCAAGGTTTATCCTTTTCCTCATACAGTTCCGACATATAACAGTGGGACGAATAAATTGAATATACGTCTCATGTAGTACTCTTTGTGACCCGACCTACTTCGTGTTCAACTTTAGTTCTAACGGACCTCTTTATTGTTATTGGAGTCTATACGTATACTGTGATGGGAATACCGTCTTTCACTTCTTCTTGATTTTTCGGAGAACTACTTTCTCTTTCTCCTCTCACTTTTTCAACCGAATTTCGAGTTGTAAGTCTTTTGCTTCTAGCACCGTAGGTCAGGATAGTGAAGTACCCTTTATCTACCCCTTTGTCACCTTTGTCACTGTTTGAAATAAAAAGACCCGAGGTTTTAGTGACGTCTACCACTAACGTCGGTACTTTAATTTTCTACGAATGAGGAACCTTTCTTACAACACTGGTTGGATCCGTCGTATAATTTGTTGTCTGTAATGAAACTACTGTTTCCAGGTAGATCAGTTCCGATAACAAAAAGGTCACCAGTACATACCTACACTTTCAACGTGATCTTTCTTTCGACTCGCGGTTTCTTAACTATGAAAACTTGACACCACAACCTCTCCTGAGAACTCTCAAGGAACTTGACGGTCCTCTAGGTTGGTCAGGTAGGATTTCCTTTAGTCAGGACGTACAAGAAACTTTCCTGACTACAACTTCGACTTTGAGGTTAGAAAACCGGTGGTCTACACTTCTGGACTGAGTAACCTTTTCTGGGACTACGACCCTTTCTAACTCCCGTCCTCCTCTTCCCCTGCTGTCTTCTACTCTACCAACGTACCGTAGTGGTTGAGGTACCTGTACTCAAACCCATTTGAGGTCCTAACCACTATCTGTCTCTTCGGACCGTACGACGTCAAGTGCCCTAGTGTTTCTCAGTCTGTACTGACTCACTGACTT
This sequence comes from Capra ibex, assembly GCA_006410555.1. Taxonomy (NCBI): domain Eukaryota; kingdom Metazoa; phylum Chordata; class Mammalia; order Artiodactyla; family Bovidae; genus Capra; species Capra ibex. Next base: position 18,101,504 of record SJYO01050590.1, on the reverse strand, counting down.
GACTTGACTGTGTCAGTTTTCGAAACCGTATCAGTTATTTCGTCTTTGTCTACAAACAGACCTTTAGAGAGCGAAAAAACTACTAGGTTGTCTACAACCGTAAAACTAGAGACCAAAGAGACGGAAAAGATTTAGGTAGAACTTGTCGACCTTCAAGTGCCAAGTGTATGACAACTTCGGACCGAACCTCTTAAAACTCGTAACGAAATGATCACACACTCTACTCATGTTAACACGTCATCAAACTCGTAAGAAACCGTATCGGAAAGAAACCTTAATCTTACTTTTGACTGGAAAAGGTCAGGACACTGTTGACGACTCAAAAGGTTTAAACGACCGTATAACTCACACCGTGAAAGTGTCGTAGTAGAAATCCTAGACTTTATCGAGTTGACCTTAAAGTAGTGAAGGTGATCGAAACAAGTATCACTACGAAGGATTGCGGGTGAACTACAGTGTAAGGTCCAAAGACAGAGAACCATTCACTAGTGTGGTAGTACTAATAAACCCAACACTTCTAGAAGAAACATGTCAAGAAGACACATAAGAACGGTGGAGAAGAATTATAGAAGACGAAGACAATCCAGGTATGGTAAAGACTGGAAATAACTCGGGTAGAAACGCACTTTACAAGGGGATCATAGAGATCAAAAGAATTTCTCTAGAGATCAGAAAGGGTGAGATAACAAAAGGACATAAAGAAACGTGACTAGTGACTCCTTCCCAAAGAATAGAGAGGAACGATAAGAAACCTTGAGACGTAAGTCTACCCATATAGAAAGTAAAAGAGGAAACGAAAAACGAAGAGAAGAAAAATGTCGATAAACATTCCAGAGGAGTCTGTCGGAAAAACGTAAAAACCAAAAAGCGTAAAGAAAAAGAACCCCTACCAGAACGAGGGATAGAGGACATGTTACAGTGTTTGGAGGCAGGTATCAAGTAGTCCGTGAGACAGATAGTCTAGATCAGGGAATTTAGATAAAGAGCGACGGAGACATATTAGCAATCCTTAAACTAAATCCAGTATGGACTTACCAGATCACCAAAAGGGACGAAAGAAACTAAACTCAGACTTAAACCGTTATTCCTAAGGCACTAGACTCGGTGTCAGTCGAGGGTCAGAATAAAAACGACTGACATATCTCGAAGAGGTAGAAACTGACGTTTCTTATATTAGTTAGACTAGAAACGTAACTGGTAGACCACTACAGGTACACATCTCAGAAGAGAACACAACAACCTTCTCCTACAAAGGATACTGGTCACGTAAGAGAACCGTTTTGAGATAATCGGAAACGAGACGAAGTAAGACACGAGGTTCCGGTTTAAACGGACAATGAGGTCCACAAAGAACTGAAGGATGAAAACGTAAGGTCAGGGAATAGTACTTATCCTGTAGAAAACCCCCACAATCAAGATCTTCCAGAACATCCGAAGTATCTTGGCAAGACTAAGAAGTCATAATGACCAGCCTCGTATCTGAACCAATTACACAATATTAAATACGTAGATTAACACAAAAAGTATGTGGAGTCTTGACTGGTTATAATTGTAAACCTTATACACGTCAGTTTAAAAAAAATCTTTTTATTCACAAAGACATTTTATTATGTACAAGAGTAATTCGTTAAACTCGTTTCGTTATTTATTTTACTCTAAATTTGTAATTTAAATTTATTTTAATTATCCTTTTCTTTCATGTCACTCCCGTTTCACAAGAAGTTGTACTTTGTCAATAACGAGTCAACGTAGGTTAACGTTGGGGTACCTGATATGTCAGGTACCTTAAGAGGTCCGATCTTATGACCTCACCCATCGGAAAGAGAAGAGGTCCCCTAGAAGGGTTGGATACCTAGTTTGGGTCCAGAGGGTGTAACATCCACCTAAGAAATGGTCGACTCGGTACTCCCTTCAGATTCTTATGACCTCACCCATCGGATGGGGAAGAGGTCGTCTAGAAGGACTGGATTCTTAACTTGGCCCCAGAAGAAGTAACGTCCACCTAAGAAATGGTTGACTCGATAGTCCCTTCGGGATATTTTCTCTATTAAAGGAAATTTAATTTACGAGATTCTCTAATGGTTTTTGTAATTCATCAATGTCAAAGGTAAAAGTAACATACGAAATTCATTTACCAAAAAAAAAATTGTAAAAACAACTGTATATCACCTAAATGTTACAGCACAGTTAGACGACATGTCGCTTCACTTAGTCAATATATATATGTAAGAAAAGGTAATACTAAATAGGGTCCTCTGACTTATATCAAGAGACACGATATTTCATTCTCAAGTAACAAATAGGTAACATTTATATTATCAAATGTAAGTGGTTTGGGTTCAAGGGTCAAGTAAAGAGAACGAGGGAAGGAGGTGAACCTTTGGTGTTCAGACAAGAGACACAGATACTCATATTAAAACAAAACATCTATCCAAGTACACAAGGTAAAAAATCTGAGAGATATATTTAATACGACATACCATAAAAGAAAAAGACTGAATGAAGTGAATCATACTATTAGGGATCAATATTTGTACAACGACGTTCATTGTAATAAAGTAAGAAAAAGTACCGACTCGTTATAAGGTAACATATATATATATGTGTGCCTCTCTGTATGTTGTGTAGAAGAAATTGGTAAATACAGTCACCTGTAAATCCGATAAAAGTACACAACGGAAAACATTTATCACAACGACATTTATATTTCCACGCACATAGAAAAACTTAATGTCAAAACAGACCCGTATACAGTGTCTCATCCTAACGACGTAGCATACCATGAAGATAAAAATCAAAAGACCTCGTGGAGGTAGAGAATATAGATATATATGTATATCTATGATTGTAGATATATATGTATATTATGATTGTAGATATATACCTATGTTCGTGGATATACATATACATATGTGTGTGTGTCTCTAACGTTAGAATATTTTATCTGTCTTATTCAGTATGTCGATCATTGTAATTGTTCTAGTATGACATTGTCTCTGTCTTTCGTATTTTTTAAAGTTTTGTTTCTTTTGTTTAGTTTTGTTACTAGTCGTATTGATCAACTATAGACCAGTGTTATTTGGTAGTTCACGTGTCCCCTCGGTCGACCTCTTTTCGGTCTAAAAACTTCCTGGTTATCTTTCCTTTTCCGTTTATAAAGTAGAAACAAATGTTTCAATACGAAATAGTTAAACAACTATTGCATGAAGGACTATGGATGAATTCATATATAGTTGGGTATGAATGAGTATCCGTAAGTATAGCGGAGAAAGCTGAGTTTAGTGAAGTTTGCATCGAGAGGTTAAACAACGTCGAGATAGATCAGAAAGAGGGTCAAAGCATTGTCTTTCTGTCTTCGAATTACGTAAATGTATCTGGTCATTTTCTACGATCCTTCAGAGTTAGATTAAAAGAAAATCCCTGGAATCTTTAGAAAATTTTAGAGTTGGTAAGAAGGACGAAGTAGTATAAGACTAAGGAAAATCTACGTTTTTCGAAACCTTCCTCACACGTGACTAAATGTAGGTGTTGTCACATTCTCTCAAGGGAAAAGAAGTGTGGGAGAGGTCGTAAACAATAAACATCCGAAAAATTACTACCGGTAAGTTCGACCACACTTCACCATGAGTGACACCAAAACTTAACGTAAAGAAACCATTAATCACTACAACTCGTAGAAAAGTACACGGATGACCGGCGGTGGACATACAGAAGAAACCTCCTTATAGATAATTCTAGAAGACTCGTGAAAAGTCAATCCAACAAACAAAAAACAACAACTCGACATATTCGTTAAATCGTAGTAACGTAGTTTACAAAAGAAGGGAAGACATCCAACAGAAAAGACACAAAAACAAACAAACAAAAATACCAAAGGAAACGACACGTTTTGGAATATTCAAAATAATCCAAGGTAAACAAAACAAAAATCAAGACAACGGTACCCTCTGACTAGATTCTTTTGTAACCATACTAAATACAGTTTCTTACAAAATGGGTACGACAGAAGATCTTCAAAATACCACAGTACAGAATACAACTTCAAAATTCGGTAAAACTCAAATAAAAATACGTACAATACTTTCATACAAAATTGAAGTAGCTAAATGTAAGTCGACAAGTTGAAAGGGTAGTGGTGAACGACTACTGACAGAAAAAGGGGTAAAATATCAAAACGAAGGAAACAGTTTCTAACTAACTAGTATCTATGCACCAAAATAAAGACTCGAGAGATAACACGAGGTAACTAGACGTACAGACAAAAACATGGTTATGGTGTGACAAAACTGAAGACACCGAAACAGCATAACAGACTTCAGACTCTCTCGGAAAACCAAAAAAAAGGAGTCTTAACGACACCGTTGAGAACCGGAAGATACCAAGGTATAATTAAAAAGCTAATAAATAAGATTAAGACACACTTTACAGTACCCATTAAAGTGTCCCTAGTGTAATTTAGACATCTAACCCATCGTAACGGTGAAATTGTTTTAATTAAGTAGACTAACTTCTTGTGCTCTATAGAAAGGTGAATTGCCTTAGGAGAAGTCAAAGGAAATATTACAAAATATCAAGAGTGGTATATATCAAGAAAGTAGAGGAACCAGTCCAAATAAGGAGAATCCGTAAAATAAACAAAAAACTACACTAAAATTTTCATGACAAAAAATGAAATGGAAAGACTATAAAGTAACAATCACACTTTCCTTAATACGTAGATTAGTGACTGAATTAGTAATTGTGTCACTAATTATTAATTTAGAGAGAGAGGACCAACAAAACTAGAAACCTTATTTCGTGAATCAAATGAAGACAGAAGAGATACAATATCTTTTGTGATATTTCGTATTTTTCCTTAAAAAAAATGAGAGACTACCAATTAGTGAACTATTTATATACATATATAAAAGTCGTAGTTAGGAGACCTCAAGACTTAAAGAGTAAAAGGTACATCACTTGGTTGGTGTTCGACCTTTCAAAACCCCATAACAATCGGGATAAAACAACAACGATAAATTAATGTAGGTTTAGGTCTGTAGTCAAGTGTAGAACTCAAGATTAACGGAAACTCTCAAGATACGTGTCTTGTTATCTGCCTCACTCAGAAGTCTTGTGTTTAGCATTTATATCCAAGAAGGACTAGAACTACTTAATTTTGGTTTCCTCCCCTCTGTCAAAACAAAACTTCTGTGGTAGACGAATAAATGCATGTCACAAACATAAGTTTTAATTTATTTAATTAGTGCATTTCTCGTAGACTTAAGTGTTGTGCCTTTTGTCCTCATGACTTGTTCATATGTTAAACCCTTTTGGTCCTTTCATTACTCCAAAGCTTGGAGAAATCAAATTAGAAGAGGTCAGGGTCCCTCTGGAGAGACCACACACATACCACGAACTGAAAGAAACGTAACTAAGAACAACGAAGTCCCGAGTTTACACTTAGTCACTGTTCACGATGTCATTACTTAATCGTAGACAGTAGTGTCATCGATATGGTCGTATTAGGAACTAAATCTTTTGAAACAAGGAACCAATTGTCCGTCGACTCAAGTCGTTATTATTATTTTAGACAGGGTCTAGTGACTTACACGTATTTTCCTATTTGTAAAGAAGTCCACTTTTTTGCTACAGTTAATTTTTACATTGGTCTTGACGTTCACTAAGATCCGAAAGTCCATCCACGGTTGAGGTTCTGTAAAAACTCCTGAAATCGGAAGTGTAGACTGAGACGTGAGTAGTCACACTACACATTCGAATATCCATCTCGGTCGTAAAGTCCATATTTGAGTAGTGACGAAAAATGGATTCTGTCATTGAAGTAAGTAGAACGTCATTTCGGGAGACTTTGGTAGAAGTGGGGTACCGGAAGAGACTTAAAGAAGACACAAATGTACAGAAATCGACTGATGTGTATTAGTTTTCATGTCTAACGACATAATACGGGAGTCGGAACAAGGGACCTAGCAAACACTTACCTATACAGTAAAAAATCGATTTACTTCCCTCTGTCGAATCGTATTGTCTATCAAGGAATTGGTAAGAATCCGTAGTCAAAGGGAGTAGACAATTTATCCTTATTATCATACGTAAACAATTTTTATTTACTTTGTTAGGTACAGTTCGTATATTGTACCATAGATCTTACACTTGTCAATCAAAAAATCGATCAATCCGAGACAATCAAATCAAAAAATCAATCTTCAATCCGAGGCAAAAACCAAAAAACAAAAACAGACAAATAGAGAAACCCGAAGGGTCCATCGCGATCACCATTTCTTAGGTGGACAGTTACGTCCTCTGTGTTCTCTACTCCCAAGTCAGGGACCCAATTCCTCTAGGAGAACCTCCTCCTCTACCGTTGGACGAGGTCATAAGAACGGACTTTTGAAACCCGTCTCCTCGGTCCAGAGTTTCTCAGTCTGTTCTTTCTCAATGGTTCGTGCTCGTAAATAAATGAACCGACGAAGACCAGAGTCAACACCGTGAATCCTAGAAAATATTACCACGTACCTGAGAGATCATCAACACACACCCGAAATCTCGTGTGTCCGAACACCAACGGTGTCGTCAACGGAACACCGTACACCCTAGAATCAAAAATTTGGTGTCCAGTTTGGACGTACGGGACGTAAAATTCCGGTTAAGAATTGGTGACCTGCCGGTCCCTTCAGGGAGTCAATCAAAAATACTTTTTCAAAACAGCCCAGAGAGAACCATCATCCTGTGACAATAGGTAAATTGTGTATTGCTAACGAACCATCTATCTAGGTGTTTACTTACTTTCATGTAATTTTACTTTTAGATTTAACGTTTTAGTCACCTGTCGGTAAATTTTATCTTATTTCACTGTAGTACGGTTTGTGTTTGGCCTCTACGTTAAAACAGGGCCTTAATACACAAGGTTAGAAGTAAAATATCTACTTAAAACTTTAATTTTTCACTATTTACTGTGTAATTCACTTTACCTCAATAAAGAACTAAAAGACGAATCGTAATAAGTTTCCACTAAACAAAAATTGAAGAAGGTAGTAAATTTTTTTTTAGAGATAGACATGGAAAAGGATACCCAGTTAATTAATTATCAACTAAAACTAATATACTGAACGTTTTCGGAGTCCAAAACTTTGTTTGTCAACAGAAAGGGTAATAGAGAATCGATCACACACACACAATCAGAGAGTCAGAACAGGTTAGGGAACCTGACATCGGGTGGTCCGAGGAGATAGGTACCTTAAGAGGTCCGTTTTTTGAGAATCGATCTTCATGGACAAAAAGTGAAGACTAAAGTACGTGTGGCACTTTAGTGGTTCTCGTGTGGTTAGGTGAACAGGACTTGAGATGGATAAAAGTCTTTTCTTGTTTTCATATAAGGAGGTGATCTAGTCTTAGGTAAATACCTACGACCCTTTCTAACTTCCGTCCTCTTCCCCTGTCGTCTCCTTCTCTACCAACCTACCGTAGTGACTGAGTTACCTGAACTCAAACCCGTTCGAGGTCCTCAACCACTACCTGTCCCTTCGGACCGCACGACGTCAGGTACCCCAGTGTTTCCCAACCTGTGTTGATTTCCTGATTTGACTTGACTGAGTCAAGTCTACATGTGTCTGAGGAAGAAATTGCTGGACTCTACAAACGAAGGGTTTCAACCTATTTTCCCATCTTTTATGACAAACCTATGAGAAATTTCTCCTTTAAAATCACTCACCCAACAACCTTTCTCTGAGGTAATGTTTTAAGGGTCGACTCTAACATTTGATCCTCGATATAAGTCATTCCCAAATACACGACGTGTCGGACACTTTGCGTTAGGACACTTACACCTTCCCCTAAGCGACAGTGAGGAAATGACAGAGAGAAACGAAAACTAAACAGAAGAAGTAACACCACACAAACCAACCAAAACAAACTGAAATCTCAAGTCATATCTCTTTAAAGTCCTTATACCGACTTAAGTATTAAAGTGAGACATTCGTGAAGATACTGGAAAGTTAAATTAAGTGTAACGAAAAGTGGTAAAATGAGAGACTGTAGTCAATACTTTAGGATACAGTCACTCTTTCATCTCTGATAGATACACACTTACATCAAAATTCCAAGTATTTGATAGAACCTACTCGTTCAGGTAAAGTAAGGGTTAATTTTGATATTACATTTCCCACTTAAATTTCTGTTTAATCATCAATAGTAAAAAAAATTCACTATATACTCACTTCATTTCAATGTGTCTCTTTTTATAGTGAATACGAACCTTAGATTTTTTTACTGTGTTTACTTGAATAAATGTTTTGTCTGGTCTACCAGTTGTGGTTTTAGTCTGACTAATATAAGAAACGTCGGTTTTTACCTCTTCGAGATATGTCATTCGTTTTTGTTCTGACCCTCGACTGACACCGAGTCTAGCACTTGAGGAATAACGGTTTAAGTCTGAATTGAACTTCTTTCATCCCTTTTGGTGATCTGGTAAGTCCATATTGGATTTAGTTTAGGGAATACTAATATGTCACCTTCACTATTTATCTATATTCCCTGATCTAGGCTATCTGTCTCACGGACTACTTGATACCTACCTCCAAGCTCTGTGACATGTCCTCTGTCCCTCGTTCTGGTAGGGGTTCTTTTTCTTTACGTTTTTTGGTTTACCGACAGACTCCTCCGGAATGTTTATCGACACTTTTCTTCTCTTCGTTTTTCGTTTCCTCTTTTCCTTTCTATATGAGTAAACTTACGTCTCAAGGTTTCTTATCGTTCCTCTCTATTCTTTGGGAAGGAGTCACTAGTCACGTTTCTTTATGTCCTTCCGTTATCTCACCTTTTCTGATCTCTAGAGAGATTCTTATAATCTCTATGGTTCCCTGGTAAAGTACGTCTCTACCCGTATTATTTTCTGTCTTTACCATACCTGGATTGTCTTCGTCTTCTATAATTCTTCTCCACCGTCTTATGTGTCTCTTTGACATGTTTTTTCTAGAAGTGCTGGGTCTATTAGTGTTACCACACTGGTGAGTGTGAGTGGATCTCGGTCTGTTGGACCTTACACTTCAGTTCACCCGGAATCCTTCGTAGTGATGCTTGTTTCGATCACCTCCGTTACCTTAAGGTCAACTCGATAAAGTTTAGGATTTTCTACGACGAGACTTTCACGGTGTGAGTTATACGGTCGTTCAGACCTTTTGAGTCGTCACTAGTACCCTGACCTTTTCCAGTCAAAAGTAAGGTTAAGGTTTCTTTCCGTTATGGTTTCTTACGAGTTTGATGACGTGTCAACGTGAGTAGAGTGTACGATCATTTCATTACGAGTTTTAAGAGGTTCGGTCCGAAGTCATCTTACACTTGGCACTTGAAGGTCTACAAGTTCGACCAAAACCTTTTCCGTCTCTTTGGTCTCTAGTTTAACGGTTGTAGGCAACCTGGTAGTTTTTTCGTTCTCTCAAGGTCTTTTTTGTAGATAAAGACGAAATAACTGATACGGTTTCGAAACTAACACACCTAGTGTTATTTGACACCTTTTAAGACTTTCTCTACCCTTATGGTCTGGTGGACTGGACGGAGAACTCTGGACATACGTCCAGTCCTTCGTTGTCAAGCTTGACCTGTACCTTGTTGTCTGACCAAGGTTTATCCTTTTCTTCATGTAGTTCCGACATATAACAGTGGGACGAACAAATTGTATATACGTCTCATGTAGTACTCTTTGTGACCCGATCTACTTCGTGTTCAACTTTAGTTCTAACGGACCTCTTTATAATTATTGGAGTCTATACGTCTACTGTGGTGAGAAAAAAAAACCCCCCCCCAAAGGGTAACAATCACCACTGAGGAATTGGAAATAAAAAAAAAAAAAATTAAAAAATAAAAAAAATTTAAAATTTTAGAAATTAAGAATGTACGCAAGGGTTTGTACTTGGGGGGACTGTGGTGAGAATACCGTCTTTCACTTCTCCTTGATTTTTCGGAGAACTACTTTCAATTTCACCTCTCACTTTTTCAACCGAATTTCGAGTTGTAAGTCTTTTGGTTCTAGTACCGTAGACCAGGGTAGTGAAGTACCCTTTATCTACCCCTTTGTCACCTTTGTCACTGTCTGAAATAAAAAGACCCGAATGTTAGTGACGTCTACCACTAACGTCGGCACTTTAATTTTCTGAGAATGAGGAACTTCCTTTCAATACTGGTTAGATATATCGTATAATCTTTCGTCTCTGTAATGAAACTACTGTTTACAGGTAGATCAGTTCCGATACCAAAAAGGTGATCAGTACATACCAATACTCTCAACCTGAGATTTCTTTCGACTCACGACTTCTTAACTGCGAAAACTTGACACCACAACCTCTTCTGAGAAACTCTCAGGGAACCTGACATTCCTCTACATTGGTCAGGTAGGATTTCCTCTAGTCAGGACCCACAAGTAACCTTCCTGACTAGGACTTCGACTTTGGGGTTATGACACCGGTGGACTACACTTCTGGACTGAGTAACCTTTTTTGAGACTACGACCCTTTCTAACACCCGTCCTCCTTTTCCCCCTTTGTCTCCTACTCTACTAACCTACCGTAGTGGTTGAATTACCTGTACCCAAACCCATCAGAGGCCCTCAACCACACCTGTCCCTCCGGACCGTACGACACCAAGTACCACAACGTTTCTCAGCCTGTATTGACTCGTTGACTTGACTTGACTTGTTTCGTCTTTCTGGATGTTTGTATCTTTTGTTAGAATAGTAATGGTTTCCCACCCCTCCCTATTGAACCCTCAGACCTTCCTTATATATATGTGATGATATATATTTTGTTTGTTGTCCGTGAATGACATATCGTGTTCCTTGATATTAGAGATAGAACATTATCAGATATTACCTTTCCTTGGACTCTTTCTTATATACACATATCGACTTAGTGAAACGATAAATAAACTTTGATTGTGTTGTAACATTTAGTTGATAAGAATTTATTCTTTATTCGAGAGAGAGAGATATATATATATACATATATATATATACGTGGTAAAACAGTCTCTATCAGTGATATCGTAATAAATATTATTTAAACGATTTTATAAATGATCAAAGTATTACCAACTTTGTTAATTATCGGATAGTACGTCCGATATTATTAAACACCTATTTTATATTCCGACATAATGTAAATTCATCTCTTATTTCTCTTCATAGTATATACATCGTACAAACGATATGACGTTTTGTTTTGTTGACTTTTCGATTCTTAGGTTTTGTACCTCAATAATATGATTTTACTTTTATCCTTAAAATAGGTTTGTGATTCTTTGATATGTATTAACAAAAGGAAACCAAGGAAGAAAGTCGAAGGGACTTAAAAGACTGAAAGGATATGATTTGTACATAGTGAAAATATCATCTTTTTTCTTTCGAAGGTTAATCGTACCTAAAAGGACGAACGTGAGTCGAAAGATCACTTTGGTCCCTCTTGACTTTTGGAAAAAGTTCACCGTTAAAGTCTCGTCCGACGTCTTCATCCGGGGAGGCATTCACAGAATTCTCTACATTGGAGTCACGTGGGGTCGACTCAAGTCAACGAGACACTTCTAAGTGTAATACTCACAAAAGTAGAAAAGTATAATTTTTACTGGAGGATCGGGCTTAGACTCGAAGGGTCTACTGATTCTGAACGACCCGTATCGGATTCTTTTTTATTTCGGTTTGAGGAATCATAAAGTAGGACGGGAACTTAAGATGTAAAATAAAGACGAATACGAGTATCCGAAACAACAAGACAAAACAGAAGTGAGAGATCTAGGTTGTTTCCATTACCACGGAGGAAGGTCATACCTACAGTGACAACCCCTTTCATAACAAGACGGTACGGTCCATTGTGTGCTAGTGAGCGAGTTGTAACACAAGTGAACCAGTAAATTACCTGCGGACTATCTGAAACTGTCTCTACCCCTGGTGAAACTTTCTCAACCTCCCCATTCATAAATTATAGTCTAATAGGTGTCATTTACGTTACACGTTGATTTCACTCAGTTTGTTGAACAAATCTGATTGAACTTTATGTTTCAAGGCTCTTCCGTGACCGTTGGGTGAGGTCATGAAAGCGGACCTTTTAGGGTACCTCCTCGGACCATCCGACGTCAGGTACCCCAGCACTTCTCAGGTCTGTGCTGACTCGCTGAAGTGAAAGGGAAAAGTGAAAGCACGTAACCTCCTCCGTGACCGTTGGGTGAGGCCACAAGAACGGACCTCTCAGGGTCCCTGCCGCCTCGGACCACCCGACGGCAGATACGCCAGCGTGTCTCAGCCTGTGCTGACTTCATTGAATCGTCTTTATGTTTCAATAAGAAACTACTAAAACAAGTTTATGGAATTTTTTTTAGAACCAATTGCAGACGAGAAAAAACGTATTCACACCGGGACTCAGTGTGAATAACTCAGTGAACAAACGGTCAGGAAAAGAATTGGGAGTATTAGGAATTGGGATGTCCAATCGACAAGTAAAGACATTTGAGTCCCAGTACCCTCTATGTACCGAACGGAACCGGAGTGACGATGATTTGACGTCCAAAGTCGAAATTTGAAGTTTAGGGTTTAAGAAACGACGTACCACTTGGTATACGGTACCTTGACTTAATTATTTGTCGAGCTCCTGTCAAATGAGCATAAGAAAATCTGACGACTGATTTGAGGGAAACCAAAAACACCTTATGAGTAGTAACACTCCAATCCCGAAAGAAAGAACTTAGACTCTCAGACTAGTCTATCAAATAATAGAGGTTTATTAAACTTAAGATTACTAGCTTAAAAGGTTTCCGGAATTAATAAAGGGTATTTTTTTTATCATGGTAACTTGAGTGTGGTTCTTTTGTAATTTAAACCTTTGTTAAACTTTATACTGTTAGTAAAAGTTCTTATCAAAAAGATGACATTGTATTGGGATGAAAGGATAATCATTCCTTCTAGGGTCCCCATTCCTTATGTAACCCTCTAACCCTAACTGTATATGTGTGATGATATATATTTTATATTGATGTACATATTTTGTGATGATATATGTTTTACCCATTACTTATTCCTGGATAATATATCTTGTCCCTTGAGATGAGTGACGAGAGACTACCGAATATACCCTTTTTTTTAGATTTTTTCTCATCTGTATACACACGTATCGACTAAGCGAATCGACGTTCATTTGTGTTGGAACACTTAGTTGAGATGCGGTTAGTTTTAAATTTCTTTCTAAGTAAGGTCGACGGTAATAGTACCTCCCCTGATTAGTTTCTGTCGTATATTCGTACTCCGACATACCTTTTGTAAGGGAAGGAGGTACGAGGGTTTCCTTAGACTAAACGGGTAGAGCAGAATAGGGGTAGAGAATATGACTCTTATTTACCTGATTTTGAATATTTAATATGGACACTATACAACTGGAAGTTGTATAAGAAGAGTTTATACCACCATAAGGATAATAAATGTAAGAAAGACGGAAAGGGTTTATTATGCAGGGATGACTTAATGGTTTGTGGGGTTTATTAAAGACATTGATAAACGAGTTCAGAGGGTTCCTAACATATACTGACCATGGCAAAATTTACGTACTCTCTCTTCAATAAAGTAATCGAGTTACCTACGGAACTCAGATGACTAACAGGGAACCTTGAGACCAACTCTTTTCGATCAATTTTAACGGTAACAATTGGTAAGACCTGGTGAAACTATATCAAGTCGGATTATTGGAACTTGTTTATTTCTTACTATAATCGATAAAATGTTGTAGTAACTCCTGTGATTTATGGAAGTCCAAATCTTCGGATTTATCGTGTCACGGATGGTGGTTTTTATCATACACTCTTTAAAATTACTAACATAAGTGACTTCCTTCTCATTATAATCAAGATTATTGTACTCTCATATGTAACTCTTTTGAAGGTGTCTAATTTGTCTTACAAATAAAAGTATCATTTTGGTTACAGAAACCGTCCTCTCTATTATTTTTATAAGAGAGTCCTACCGTGTCAGTTGTTGGTTAGTTTTGTCGACAAACCCGATAGTTTTATATTTAAGACGGTTATTCTATCTACACTTGGAATACGACTTGGTGTCTTTCCACCTCAGTCCGAGACTACTGGTGGAAAAAATTGCTGGAGACAGGTACCTTAGTGAGAGTTATCGGAAAACATACCGTTCACAAACAGAGAAAGCACTATGGTCACGATTCACGGTTAGTTAGTAACGGTTTCTTAATTCACGTTCTAAACCCTGTAGTGACGTTTAATACTCTCGATTCACATAATCGGTGGTCCTAGTAATTACAGACACTTCAATCACGACCTGTTGTCTTCTCCATTCCTTCGTCAAGACTTCAATTCGGGTAAAACGTCAAAGATGAACGGTCCAGTCATGACACGTCTACTGCAAACCATCTCGATTGGATGACGTCAAAAATTCTCTCAATAAAGTAACAGGAGACCACTGGAGGTTACCAAGACGGTCCTCGTCTCGTCTGGTGTCGTAGCAAATCAAGAGACACCATCCTTACACTTACATCTAGAGTCATTTATCACATCAGACTTACTGAAGTTTCCCTTTCTCTTTGTAACACCAGAGGAAGACACTCGGAGAATGGAGTTAGGACTGAAATATAAAGAAAAGAAACAAAGTGAAAATGAAATTTTTGTGTGTATCCCTTTCATATGAGGTTTGTTGTATCAGTGTTTTAAGACAATTAGTTATGGACACGAGCTTTTAGAGGTCCGATGGAAATCGAAGAAACTCGAAGGTCGGGAACCACTTATTTTATTTAATAACGCTATCACATCGATAAATAAAATTTGGTGATACTGAAACATGGAAGTGTTGTGTGTGAGGGAATACTCCGTATAAAAAACAAATTCAGATACGAGTTTTAGGATCATATACTTTACAGAATCCATTTCTTCATAATTATCAGTACCACTACTACTATGGAATATGAACGTTTTACAGATTAGTAAATAGGTCGTAAAAGTATACATAGTCGAGAAATTAGGAGTCTTAGAGACACTTTATACCATCGTCCATAGGATAAAATGATCGTTAATATTCTGAAACACTCATTTATCATCTTAGATTTACTCTTAGGTTCACAATATTGAAAATTTTTTTTCTAAAGTCCAAATTTTTCTTTTCGTGTCGAGAAGAACTTAATCTAAATTATAAAAACTGTATTAAAAAAGGGTTTCTTACGACTGGTGCCGGTGGGGATTATGATCAAATTTAAAGGAGCGCGAAATGTCAAAAGTCCTAAAGTGTATATGTATGTTAGAGGAAACGAAGAGTGTTCGATCACAGTGTCCGTTACTTAGGAAAGTATCCAACTATCTAATTCCGGGTCTCTGTGGTCGGGGTTTGTCGATTCAAAGTTTCGAAGTCGAGAGAGAACTGTCGTACGAAGACACGAAGAGGATTGGGATAAACATTGATAACCGTCCAGAGATAGAAAGTAACGGGACTGATTTATATATTATACAACATGACTTTAGTTTCTGCTTTGGTTCATGTGTAATTAAATCTTACTCTAGAAAGGTCTACTGTCGTATCTTAAGATCATTTCCTATCCCTAACGTCGGACTGGTACACTCGAGTGTCGGACCGAGACGGTGACTGGTCGATTCATTGAGGTCCGTTCTGCAGATCGGAAAGACACGAACTCAAAGGAGTAGACATATCATCCCTATTGTTTTCATGGATGGAGTGTCCTGTACAGTCATGAGTTATATTATGTACGGACGGTCTATAATTTATGGTGGTTCATAATAGGTTACAATAACAGTAGACTTTCTTATTGTTATCCCGGTTTCATTGGATACAATGGAACGGTAGGAAGTTCTAAATCTTTATTCGTATTGAAGGACTGAGTTCGGATCCCACAAGAGGACGAGTTCGTCGGTAAGAGGTTTGAAAACTAATTGTCTCGATACCTTGAGATTCCATATCGACACAAGAAGTCAAATTAACGGTCGAAACACTACCGGACATCGCCGTAGAAGAGTGTAAATGATTTTCATGACACGACCATTTACCACATATTTATAAAGATCCCGTGGAGCTATAGGTACGGTCCGACATTACTCAGGATAAGTAGACGACTAGTTTGTGTGTAAACCGTACCCTTTCGTTTAATCGGGGCAAGATGTGATCCCCTACGTTCTAAAGGAACCTCTCAGACGAGGAGTATTAAGAAATTAAGTTTGACTCCTCGTTAGTCTTACGACCGACATTCTGTCACAACACGTCATTTTATGTCCACGGAGACTCGTAACTGGATTGAGGGGAAAGGTATGTTTCTCAAGGGCTCATGACGTCACGGTAGCTTTCGACATCCAACTCCCGTATAGACTTCTTTGGGTGTCCTGATTTAGTCGTCGGTGAAATGCATGTGAAGTCTCGAAGGTTCCCTCGAGAGGAGTCACAACACACCGTCGGACCTACCCTCCCCTCAAACCCCCACTTACGTACGATTTAGGGAAGTCAGTACAGACTGAGAAACACCCGGATACCTGACATCGGGTAGTCCAGGAGACAGGTACTCCAAGAGGTCCGGTCTTATGACCTCACCCAACAGTAGGGAGGAGGTCCCCTTGAAGGGCTGGGTCCCTAACTTGGGTTCAGAGAACCCAGAGGACGTAATGGTCCGCCCAAGAAATGGTGATCGCGGTGGACCCCCTCTTACCTATATACATATACGTACTGTGAGAGAACCGACAAGACTTTGATAGTGTCGTAACAATTAACCGATATGAGATTATATTTTATATTTGTAAAGTTTTATTTATTTACGTAAACTTTTTTATTAGTCAAATTCACGAAGGTTGTACCCACTGTTTGACAAGGTCTCTACGTCTCCGGTCTGTGGACTCCAGAATGGGCTCCACACAGGACTCCTGCAACGATAATAATGGATTGTCCGTCCGAGTGCGTAAAAATTATCCGGTACCGAACGTAGCGATTACAAAAGTAGTCGGTCACATTTTATTTAGATAATCAGTGTCACAGGAAGCACACTATTACTATAAATCTCGAGTAATTTTTCATTAACATCGGTGAAAGGGGATGAAATAGTCGTCCTAAGTCGACCACTAAACTACTAGGCTTTGTAGGTCGACTTCGTACGACCCTTTATGCAGACGTACCAGGTTTGTTCACAGCTGTCCGACAGACGGCGACGGCTGGACTAGCACTCTCCATACCCTTAACCCCCAAAGTAAGAATTTTATGAAAACACTATAGATGAGGACACGTCTCAAGATTTTCGGAGTCACCAAATCTTAATGGTCCTTTCTCAGTTATCTTCCTTTTGTAACAATTCCACAATTCTCAGATGTCTTCAAAACACATGTAGACAAAGAGAGTATCCCCTAGTCTTTCACGTCTCATTTAGGTGAATGAGAGATGACTTTTCTTCAGGAGACTTCCGGGGTTCACGGTACTAAATGTCACAACCTCAACTATCCTGGAAGTTCTTTTTGACATCTAATTCTTTTCCTTTACCGAATTTTTTCCTAGTGCGACACGGAAAACGACAAGCAGATCCGACTTGGTTTAGCCATAGAATCTAGTGACTAGCTTCTCGCCGAATTCATTTTAACAGTGGTCGAAAGGGGTCCAAAAGGGGGACTTCACTAATCAAGACAGGTCAAAGATGTTAAACCGAAATCTTCCTTTATGAAGGACTGACGGATCCAACATCATTTAGTCGTCCCTCAACTACAGTCTTGACTGTAAGCACTCTAAGAGAACGTATACTGTCTGTTCTGGATTGAAGTCGGAGTACCGATACTCACTGAACCGACTGACTCAGGATGGTTTGGTTACACATTTCCTTGTCATTCGCTTGAAATTCTTTATAAAAATTTAATTTTAAACCAAAAACACTTGGTCACATAGATAGATAGATAGATAGATAGATAGATATATATATATATAGTCTTAGTTTGACTACGAACGAGTCCCCAAACTACTTCAATTTAGGTTTCGGTTTAGTCTTATAGTTTTATTAAAGAATCGGTCACAGAGGAAGTGTTCATGTCATTCAGGGTATGTATGTTTACTCAAATCAAGACTATCGTACAAATTTAGGTCAAACGAGTATTCAGGTTGGTTCAATTGAATCTATGGGTTGATTGTGTCAGCCGATAGATCATGACATGTCGTTGTCCAAATATTATGAAAAGTGTATTTTGTGTTTGTGTTATTTCTTTTGTAAAATTTAAAATGTCATGTATGGAACTTTTCATGTCATCATGTCATGTTTTCAACCGTACATCCCCGACGTTGCTCACTTCTCCGTTCTCCTCAATAACTAACCTCCTCCCTCTTCTCCGCCCTCTACCACCTCGACTTCCTAGCAGTCGTTATCCTCCCCTTCACGTATTGCAGTGAGTGCGGACTGCAACTACCTTGTATATAGACGTAGAAACTTTCAACCGTTGCACTTCCAAGAAGACATCCCTTGAATGTTATGTTATTCACTAAACTACTAGGCTTTGTAGGTCGACTTATGTTCACAAATCCTTAGACCGGTCGTCTTAAAATTCACATTCTTTTGTTTTTAGGTCCACTATGGTCTAAACCTCCGTCCCATTTAGACTCACGTGTCTCTTGTTCTACAATAAACTTCGCTATTTTTCACACCGACGTAGGAGACGTACATCGTACCCGACCCCACCCTCCCCACACCCTCAGTCGTTAAGTTTGACTATAGTTCTCTTCAATTTCTTTCTATAGAAAAGGTAGCCCAGATGAAACTAAGAGGAAATTTAACGGAATTTTTGGAAAGACATTATCATGTCTATTCCCGGTCTATTCTCTTTTTCGAAGGTTGGAGCCATCTCGATGGGTCTCTTATTGACTCCCCTGGCACAAATAAAGGTAAAATTTTATGTGGTCTCGACCAGACGACAAGGGAACCCCCTCTTCCTTAAGACACCGACTTTTACATAGCAGATAAATTAATCCCATTACAAGTCTAGTCGTCAAATTCGTGGTTATTTAATCTTAGTATTTTTACATTTAGTCATTCAACTTAAAGAATTCACTATAACATATGAAGTAAAGTGTCTTTTATTGTAATTTGTGGTTCTCCTTAGACGTTTACGACAGATTTTCTTTTAGATCGTATTAGTCACTTATTCCGGTTATTTAATTATACGGTAAAATTTGGTATTAGAAGCCAAAATAGAGGAGGACGGAGACGGGAACCGTCGAAAAGGCGTGAAACGTCTCCTCTCCGTCTATACGTGAAGCAACTGGACAGTCCCCCAAAACATAAACTTTGATTTTCGAAACTTCAGAACGTAAACCGAAGGAACAAAGAGACAATAGATGAAATAAATTAGATTTCGTGTGCCTGTCGTCGATCTTTCCGCTCAGAAGGGACTCTTTCTACGTCCTTACGGTCCGTATTGTGGACGTAGCGGAGACGATAATGGACACTGTGTTTGAGTACACTCGGGGTCGGGTACAATTGTGAGACGAATCTCCTATTTGTAAACGAGTACAACAGTAAAACTTTCTCTCTGGGTTGAAGGGGTTTTGTTTACCCACTTTTGAAACACATTCCATACTTGCATAGATGGGAACCCACCCCGCCTATCGTCCTTGTATTGTTCGTCGTTTGGGGTGACACTTTCATGTAGAATAGAGGTCGTCGGTTCAAGTCCGGTGGAGGAAGGACACGAGGAAGACCAACGGTCGTCACCCGAGTCGAGAAGGGGCAGGTAACTTAAGTGACTCCCTAAACCTCTCCTTACGAAAAGAGGAAACACCATGAAACTAAGATTTCCGGTACCTTCCTTGTAGACAAAAGTTTTTCCTACCCTTGTGACCCTATTCTTTCGACACTCCTTTTTTTTTTTTAATATAATAATAGAAGACCTGAACGACACCAATTATTCTCAGGACTTCTGGTCTCCAATACGGTCGAGATAGATCCACCGTAATCTGACTGAACGGCTTTACAGTGACACCTTTTAATTAGTCACGGTCGCACGTCTGAACGTCTGGAAAGTAAGTCCTCATCCTCCCTCTTCTATTTAAATCAGAGTGGACACCCAGATATTTTTTCCGAAAAATTTTTTCCTTTCTCTTTAAATCCCGTAGTGACTTTCCTACGTCTTCACTTAGGGTCTTGTTTCACAATGAATGTCTTTGACGGTAATTGAAAAGTCGTGAGACACTTTCCAGCGAAAGAAAGGACGGGGACACAACACCGGGGCCTCATAAACCCGTCTTGTAGACTAGCGAGAGGACCCGGAGCCGTGTAGGGAGACGGGAGATCCTTCTAGAAGAATGAGGATAGATTGTGTGTCCTTGAAACGGCGAGACAGAGGGAGGGACCGTAAGTTGAAGAGACGGATCCACCAGTGAGTAATCTTTACGGAAATTGACGGACGATTCTCGAAAAGTATAACCTTAGATCCTGTCGAAACCCAGAAACGAGGGTGAGACACAATTAAAACACAAACGGACGGTTGGTGAAAGGTCGAGAGACAAAGAAATACAAAAAGTTCGGAAGTAAATTTTGACTAAAGGAGAGTAAAGCCACCAGATTCGTGTCACGAGACACGTGAAGGTCTCGTCTTCATCTTTTTATGTCCACACTGAATGTCTTTGACGTCCACACCTAGGAGTCCGAGGTTGGACTAAAACTTTAAAGAGACTTCTTCGGTGTCTGAAGTCAAAGAACTTGTACTCGGTGAAAAGTGTCGTCAAAGGAGCGTGTACTGACACAAAACCGTAAACCACACCTGTATGGTTACGTCGACCTGATACGTCTTGAGACACTGGAGTTTCAAGATTTCAGTAAACACGAGTGTGGCAGTCCCCATCTTTACTGGTGAAGGTCTTCTGAGTTTAGAAGTAAATAGTGGTGACATCGGGGTCTATTGTCGCAGGTTAAGTATCATCCTTGGACATTTATATACTACCCACCTAATCACTTGAACCAGGGACCATCATGGGGTTATAAGAGGAAACCGTAGACCTTTTATTTATAAGATAACATTAACAACTCATGTATAATCAAAAAGGATAAAACATCACTTGGGGACCTCCCTCCTCCGGTGTGGTACAAAGTGAGTAGATACATCAAAGTCTTGGATCTTCCTTCTGTCCGCGGAGCGCCCATAAGTTTTGTCTAACAGTTCACAATTTGAACCCCCCACCTACTTAGTTGTCGACTTATCTCGCAACTGGTAAGTCGGCTCACCAGTGAAGGAACCTGTAGACTTGTGTGACGAGGTGAAGACTCCCAGAACGAGAAAGAGTCCAGGAGGTCCGGGGGGTCTCCGGCACTGATATCTACTTTAGTGTCTGTGGTGCCGAGTCGAGAGGACCTCCGGGCCCGGACTGTTGGTGTCGGGGTAGTGGTACATGCAGTAAGTTCGGTCCTGAGGTAAGAGGCACCCGACCGTTCGCCAGTTGTGTCCACGACATGACTTGGAGACTAAGACCACAGAGTGGCCCCGAAGTCCTTGAGTCGTCTTACCTGTGTCGACACATCGTCTTCGACTCCCCGGAGGACAAAGAGTAAGTCTGTGTAGCGATGTCTACTCTGAAAGCCCGTCGCAAAGGATCTGGAGTCGGGTGATATGATAGTAAATAAGTTATAAAAAGAAAGATAACTAAGTGTAAACGAACAAGAAATTAAACAAGATTCGGTGTCACAGATTTTACTAGAATCCAGAACCGCCACCACCACCAAATCAACCATTCAGTACAGGCTGAAAATGTTGGAGTACCTGACATCAGACGGTTCGAGGAGACAGGTACCCTAAGAGGTCCACTCTTATGACCTCACCCAACGACGACGACGACGATTCAGCGAAGTCAGTACAGACTGAGACACGCTGGGGTATCTACCGTTGGGTAAAGGAAGAGGTCTCCTAGAAGGACTGGGTCCTTAACTTGGGACCAGAGGACTTAATGTTCGTCTAAGAAATGGTTGACTCGATACTCCCTTCGGTTGTTCCAGAACACAACCAAAATAAAAAATTTGCATAAAATTTTATGTAAACAATATTTTTACTTTACGTAGTAGATAGACACGTAATGGACTTTAGCAGACACACGGAGATCACCACGTGAAACTTTTCGTCACCTAACACAATGAGGTATCAGTGTCAGAAACATTCCAAACATGGGTCGGAAGTTCTTTGGACATAGATTCCTGACGTACCTCTGAGAACTCAACGACAGTAAAAAAATCTACCTATGTAAACTCATACTTCTCTGTACTCCAAAACAATTTCGTGTGCACTCATCCGGATGGTAAAGACGAGGACAGATGTGGAGGGTTATCTGAGTAAAACAATAAAATAATTCCAAAACAAACTCCTTTTTTTGTTTGTTTGTTCATCAATAACATTCGTACAACGTGTTAGGTACCAACGCTGGTACCAACACCAAAAAGGTAAACTCGTATAGACTGGAGTCTTTACCCAGAGACACAAAGGTCGACTTAGTGACTGAAAGAGGACCCAGTGCCCTCACAAAATCCTTCTTTCCTTTCCCTTTAGACCTTTAATTCCTATATACTGAAGATTAGGACTTAGACGATTCGTCGTCTAAAGACATGTAGAAATAAAAGGAGAAGAAAATTTACCCGTCTAATTCTTGATAATACTGGGATATGTCTTCACTAACACTTTGAATTTTTTTTTCATTTAGTGACGTATTTATACTACTTCCTTTCCTCCCCCTACTTCTATAACTATAAGTGTTGTTACTATTCCTGTCATATGTTTTCTTTTATCGATGTCGATCTTAGCCAACTCGGGAATAGCTTCACGAAGAGAGCCCACAAGAGTTGACGTGACACTTATCTACAATAATCAAAATAAAGTGTCACTCTTTTGGTTCCGTACCTTTCCAATTCGTTGAAAGGATTTCAAGAAACCGACGATTCTCACCTAAGTCCCAATCTTAGGTCCAACAGACTGAGGTCTCGGGTGTGAAAAGTGGAAACCTCCCTTCCTAACATATGCACACCAGGGTTCCTCCGACCTTCAGTGACATCAGACCAGTGACCCCGGAGTCGAAACAGTGTCCCTGTAGGGGACCCGGGTGACCCTTTAGCAATACCATTAGTCAAGTTTTGGGTTTTCCAACGTGTCTTTCACATCTTCGGTACAGGTCCCGAGACACCGAACACCGAAGTCCGTCACTCGGGGCAGGAGACACTTTCTCCGGAAGGCGTTTAGGACGACTTACTTGTGGCAGTTCACGACGGAGAGACTGGGGCGAAAAGCACAAGAAGTACCTGGGAGGCAAGATGTGCACGTCGAAGAAAGAAAGACATACGATTATGCTAAGTGACTGTCATCAACATAACTAGATATTACAATAACGAGGTAACAATAATATTACCTCGAACCCGGTACACCAGTTTCTACGTTTAGGCGATCCTGGAACCTACTCAGTAAACTGGAAATACACTATGGAAAAGGAGTAGATATTTTTACTTCTGTCATTAAAATGGAATAAATGTCGATGGATCCCACTACCTGTCCCTCCGGACCGGACGACGCTAAGTACCCCAGCGTTTCTCAGCCTGTGCTGACTCGCTGACTTGACTTGACTTGACTCCCACCAACATTCTTAATTTGTTACACGGTCAGGATAAGTCATTTATGGCGCTTTGTACACTCCACTCGCTCTTGTTCTCACTAATGTTAGTCCATCGGAACCCGGAACCTCTGACAGAAAACACCACAGTAGACGACCACACTCTAGACTCAACTAACCAGACCGCACCTCACCAGACCCTACTGGGAGTACGTTTCCGACAAGCACGACGACGGGAGTCTGGACGCCACCACGGGACCTACGTCACTGCCACTACGACCACTACGTGATTCAAGGTTAGAAGGATTGCGTCTTAAGATACTTTGTAGGAGTGGAAAAAAATTGGAACATCATTGATTTCAAATACCGTATATTAAAACTTAAGGAAAATTAGTTATAAAATAATGTATATTAAAACTTAGTGTTAGTTGTTATGAAAAAGAATTTAACCCTGTTCATCATTTTAGTTGATAAAGTGAAAGAAAGCTACAGAAAGTCAGGGTCTTGAGTAGCTACCCTTCTGTAAGTGTCGGTGACACCACCCAGACTTGGGGACCCAGCTCATACTTAAGGCGTGTCAACGTCGGTTGCACTAACCCTAACCCCTCGGGTCGGCCGGGAGACTCTTCGCCTCCTGTCTTCTCCGGGCACTCATCGTGGGGTTTATGTCGTTGAGGACGAGGAATCCCTCTTCGAAAATTAGTAGGACAAGAAGTCGGGATTACTCGAAGATACAATTTGTAGGAAGGGATGTTACTGACGTCAGTAGTCTTTACTCCGGTCATCTACGAGTCGAATAATTGGTCGTTCCTCATAGAAAAGATAACAACAAAAATAAATAAATAAAAACATCTTCATATAAACTACATGTTATAATATGTTCAATCTCCACATGTCAAACCACTCAGTGTCTAAAATTTCCAATATGAGGTAAATATGAATAATATTTGATGACCGATATAAGGGATACAAAATACTACATAGGAACATGGAATAAAACATGGATTACTAAACATGGGGTATGAAGGGATGGGAATGTTGTAGGGAGGGGCTGAGGACAGGGGTGACCATTGGTGACCAAACAAGAAAGAGAGAAAGACACTCAGGATCGTGAGTCAAAGTTAGGTCTCAATATCAGAGTGAGAAGTGACCCAAGGGACCAGGCCCCTCTCTGCGAACAGAATCAAGGGAGTTTATGGTACAGAAAGAAGTAACCAAGGAAACAGTGGTTCTGAAAGGATGGTCCTAATAATAAAAAAAATTTCCGTGTTGGTGTCAAGTTTATGACAGTTGAGTGTCCTTAGAGTTCACTGTTTCTAATTCAAGAAGTCTTTACAGGTCAGTCTATAGAATCCCGTATTTGGGAAGGGTTTTCGATTCCAACCCTTTACTTTCACAATCAGTGAGCCAGCACGGGCTGAGAAACGTTGGGACACCTGACGTCGGGTGGTCCAAGGAGACCGGTACTCTAAAAGGTCCGTTCCTATGACCTCACCCAACGGTAAAGGAAGGACGATTAAGTACGTTCGGGTTAGTTGTCAAATCATCCTTGAAGACATATGTGTCGAACCCACTTGTGTCCCTCTCTTCTCATATTTAAGTAGTCGCAGGGAACAGAAACAGAGTGTACCACACCTTCCGGATCCACACCCAGAGACACTTCCAGGGTCGACACTACTCTGGTCACAAACAGTGACAACAAGTCAGTGAGCCAGTACAGACTGAGAAACACTGGGGCACTTGACGGTGTGTGGTCAGAAGGGACGGGAAGTGGTAGAGGGTCTCCAACGAGTTTCATTACAGGGAACTCAGTCACTACGATAGATTGGTAGAGTAGGAGTCACAAACAACTTCTTTCTCGTCTCGGGGTCTCGTTTACCCCGGAGACTGGGATAAGAATCTGTGTTTAGGTAGATCTAGACACAGTAACAGAAATAGGTTCCCCTGTATGGGTCCGTGGTGTGGAGATGGGGTCGGTCTGTAAAAGTCTAAGACAGACCTCAACGAGTGAAGGTACTATTCGGTTATTAGGGGTACGAAGGAGGGGGTGACACTTTAGTATAAAATTAATTAAGGAGAGTCGTCAGGGCTCCTCTTTCGATCGGTTTAAAGGGGAGAAAATGTCTCTTTTGACCCCTAGTTTCTCGAATTCGTGTCACTCGGTCTCCAGTCGGAGACAGGTGGTGAAGGAAGTTGTGGGTCGAGTGTTGAGTGCAACGGGGCTCTTCGGTAATCGGGTCGGGACGAGACTCGTCGGCGCGACGGCTTCCGGTGGCGCGGAGGCAGGACAGACACGACGAGCCACGACCGACAGCTGTAGCGAGACATTGGTAGGACGTACACGAGGACGGGGGGCTGATCTGACATTTGAACCGGACCCGTCTCACACATAACGGAGAGGAAGCACGTAACGGCGCACCAATGATTTGCGGATGGGTTCGTAATCTTGGTCTTGGAGTCAGGGAAAAGAGTAGGGAGACTAGGAGCCGGAGATTCCCACCTCGACTTGGTAACAAGTCAGAACAGTCTATTATCTACACGGAGCAACTTACCCTTTATCCAGTAATGCGTTATCGTCAAAGGAACCATATAAATTAAAGACACTTGACTGCGAAATCTGGGGAACTAGTACGGTAAAGACTGGAGTCTTTTGTTTGGTACCCAGTGGAGTCGGGACGGTGGCAGAACCGGGAGGACCAGAAACAGTGGACTGTACTGAACAAAAACAGAGTTGTCAGGGGCTTCAGTGGGGTCGATTGCAGTCACCACCACCTCCGTCGTTTAGACTTGACCAATATTGGACCCTCCATTTACTTAGTACTTTGTTGTCGTTGTGTGTAATCAGGTCCGATAGAAAAGTAAAATAAGACACAATTTGTATAGATCCTTCAAAGGAGGAGACAAAAATTGTTGATTTTAGGTAAACTCACGTCTGTGAGGGAAAGTGTTACAATTACCAGTCGTCCTTCTCTACTACAAACGGGCAGCTAATACCTCAATTCAAAATTAAGTCAAGTAGTGTCTTTTTATTGTTAGTACTTTCCCTTCTGTTGTGTTCTTTTTTTTTACATACATTATAATATGTAATTTCTTCAGACCGAATCTCTTTTTGTCAAAAGAAGAAAAAAAGGACTTAATAAAGTTCCGGTCAACACGTGTAATCTGAGGTACATGATTGTGTTAAAGGATCCCAACTGAAACGACGACCTCGGGAGAACACATTCCAATAAAAAAATTTTTTTTGTCTCCAAATAATCAGTGAGTAAATAACTTTTAACTAAAACTCTCTCCTTCAGTCTCAGAGTCGTTCTCAAGATTTACAAAGACTTCCTAAGATCTGTTGTTCGGGTCTTCAAGTTTAGACAGTAAATTGGTTTCGGGGTCGTCACTCTATTTAGTGAGTGGGAAAGGGCCAGTCGTGAAGACTGGACTCTCCCTTCTAAACCCGACTCGTTCTACTAGGAGCGAAGAAACCACTGTCGACGAAGTAACTCATAGACATACTGCGACCTCCTTCTTAGTACAACCTACCATGTACAACCTTTACAACTAAAAATCCATTGACAGGTCACAGAGGGTGGTAGTAAAGGTTGTTAAAGTCTCAACCAGAGGGTGTAGTCCTTCAGTCCGAGAGGTGACGTCCAAATGCCACTACAAAAATTTGAGGACGACGTCAGGGGAGGCTTATGGCTTCGATCTGACTACCGTTCAGGGTTTGACTTCTGAGATGTTTTGGGTGCTACTCTGTCCTACCTCCGTTCTACCCCACACCCACCACCACGTAAACTTAGTTCGATGACGTCAGAGACTTCTGGTGGAGGGAAGAAAGTATCTGCCAGGGACTCCTCAATGTCTTACCGTCTCCGAAACCAATACACCACCGGAAGGCTGGGATGCCGTTTTACTAGACCTACGACTGCCACGACCGGAGGCGACTACGGAGGTCTATACACAAGTCCTTACTCTCGCACGCAGGGAAGAGAGGAAAACTCCAATTTCACCCACAGAAGTTGTTATTTCCTCTCCCGGGGAAGTCAGGGTGGTGCCACCATATAAGACGTCTTCTTCCATACTACGAAGAAGTTAAGATTCTACAACTAAAGAAAGTAAACACATAAATAAATACCGACGAGACCCAGAGGCAGCGATGCACGCCAGAAAGATCCAAGTCTCTTGTGCCCGACGAGAGATCGACACCACGCGCCTGAAGAGTAACGCCCACACACCCGAAGAGGAGAACGACTTGTACCCGAGATCTCACGTTCCCGAAGCCATGCACGACGAGGATCCGAGTCATTAACACCGACCACCCGAGGTCTCGTGTTTGAGTCATCAACACCACGGGGCCGATTCAACGGGTGGAGGGTGAGATGTACATCCTAGAAGGACCTGGTCCCTAGCTTGGTCACAGGGGACATAACATTCCACCTAAGGATTGGTGACCTGGTGTTCCCTTCGGGATCTACGACTAAAGTCCTACACGGTAGTTAAATCGCACGACGGGTATTTAACTTCCGTATAGGACTGAACTCTTTTCACATCATACTTTTTATGTAAAGTAACAGAAGGTGGTTAGAGAATCTTTCTGTCGTTGAGGTAATATATATTTTTGTTTACCTATAGGTAATAATTAAGGTAACGATTCTTGGTTTTAGTGTTCGTGATATCTTCTAGAAGGTAAATATATATTATAATGAAAGTTGTCTTAATATAAAACATGGAAATCCACTTGCGGTTTTATATTAAACGTAAAGGAGAATGGTGAAAAGTACACAGTATCATATGAGTTTTTAATAATAATTCATCTCTCTCAGTACTTCGTTACACTAACAAGAGTGACAGTGGGTACCACAATAGTGCGCCTCCTCAAGAGAAATAAACATGACGGAGACACGGTCGTAACGAGGATCTTACGGAACGTATTACCAGAAGTAAAGGTGACCGTAAGTGGAAGTAAGAAAGTTTCGACTACAAGCCTTACTCTGGTATAATTTTGTCAACGTTCAACTCAGTAACTAAACCTCATTCACTTCTACGTCAGGCAAGACATGTCTCTTCTGTCGGGGAATCTGAGTCGTCAAAAGGTACTAGAGTGGGAGTGGAGAGAAAAGACGAAGTGAAGGGACGTACTAGGTACGAGGTTGGTATCGGTCTCCTAAACGTCAATAGGTTTCTTCGGACTCGGGGATCGTATACGAAGTTGAAGAGAATTACAAGAGACGGAACGGGTGAAACACTAAAGTGTCAATAGAAAGTTTTAAGTTGAGCTTGTTGATTCCGGACCTCTTAGGGTCCCTACCCCCTCGGACCACCCGATGGCAGATACCCCAGCGTGTCTCAGCCTGTGTTGACTTCGCTGAATCGTCGTCGTCGTCGTTGATTCCGGAAGAGAGTAAAGGGATCCGGTCGACTGACTCAACGAAGAGAAACAGGAACATGGGATTGTAAGGAGACAATATTAAGAGTAGAGTTACATAATATGTAAAACTCAATATCAAAATATAAGAGTGATTCCACATAAAGGACTCCCGGTCTATAAATAAAAAAGTGGAAACACAGTGGTCACAGACTTGTACATACGGTGTGTCTGGGGATTATTTATGACTCACTTAATTGTGCGTCTATTTTATTATGTAATAATATTTATCTGTGTTGGAATCACCGGAGGTGGAGGTCGTACAAGACCTTGTATTACACCTAAAGTCTTCCTCGTGTGTTCAATGACAATTACCAAGATCCACTTGGAAATTTTTATAGACTATCAATATATGACCAAACTTAACGTAGGCTTTTAAATATCGGTAGTTTAGTTTTGGTCTTAAAGTACTTCAATGTCGTGTGTCATACGGATTCGAAAAGGAATTCTTTCTGGTGACTGTCCTTTTGGAAGTGTATTTTTACCATGTATCGAGACCGTCTTTAGACCGTTTTTCTTGACTTTACACCCCCTGTCTGAACCAGATCTGTGAGGAAACGTTGATTCCTACGATTCCGGGTCTTTCGTATTTACTGAACAGGTTCTGTATGTTGACCGCCACGTCTTGACTTGACAGTGGGTCGGGAGGACATTGAATCAGTTCAGTCAACTAAGAGGACAAAAGACAGAGAGAGTAAAAGTATTATCGCTCATCTTGAGAGTGGATACTGTTTACGATTAATTCTTCCTACATATAATTTATTTAACGACCGATCCTCTTGAACCGAGAATTTGAAGTCAAAGGACCAAATAAAGGGAAGGTCAAGTCAAGTCAAGTCAAGTCAGCGAGTCAGCACAGGTTGAGAAACGCTGGGGTACTTAACGTCGTGCGGTCCGGAGGGACAGGTAACGGTTGAGGGCCTCAAGTGAGTTTGAGTACAGGTAGTTCAGCCACTACGGTAGGTCGGTAGAGTAGGAGACAGCAGGGGAAGAGGAGGACGGGGGTTAGGGAGGGTTGTAGTCTCAGAAAAGGTGAATTGGGATTTAAATCTTCGGTTTCTGAAACTTGTCGAGAGTAGTCGTGGCAGAGGTAGTGGTGGGGGAGGGTCGGCAATTAGGACCCAGGAGACACTTCACTTACAAACCCAGTACTAGTCATTTCTAATCAAATATTATTACCTAAGAAACGTAGATACTACGGTCATAGGTCTTGGGATAAAATTATATCGATTATCTCAGTATTTAAAAAGGTGTGAGTAGACGTCTTGGGTGGTTTGGTGGTCGGTCGTAGAAACGGTCTTCAGAAAGACGTTGTCTGTAACTTCAAAAGACCCGGAGGGGGTACCTCTTCTTATCTCCAGCCTATGTTCCCATACTCCATTCGTTCTCTACCCACGGAACCAAGACCCATTCCCAGAGATGGGGAGTCACTCTTGAAAGGTGTGTGTGTGACTACCTTTTTTCTGGAGCTCAAGGTACATCTCTGCAAACGAAATCTCTTGTTACCGAAGATCTCCCCGGGCCTACTTTCGTGACTCGTAAGACGACACTCGAATGAGGAAAGACGTAATCTCCAGAGACAGGTTTGTGTACGTCCAGACTCGTATCAATTCTACCAACCGTTCGACTCGACAGTAAAGACTATGTGGGTCGTAGTGAACCGGAGTTTTGCTCTACCCCCAGTCCCTCCCTCTTTATCGTTGTCACCAACACGGTTAAATGGTAGACTGAGACTTCGAGTCTTGTTTCTCCCCCGGAAAAAAGAACGGTCAATACAGAGTCACGTGTGTTTCCAGAACCAAGACTTCCAAGACGAATACTGAACGATATGTCTTTTAATTGTGACAGTATTCTTAGAACATACTTTTTTTTTTAGTGTAACCTCTATAGGGGTTATCCATACTGTAGGTTCCAGAAGGAAACACAAAAGAGTCCAATTTATAACCTCTGTACTACTGTTTCTTCTTTTACGAGCTTTTTATGCTTGTTATCCTTTAGTCTGCAGTTGTTTTTAGTGGTTGAATTTTCCGTCACGGGACATAGTAAATCGACAGTTCCGTATATTAAGACGACCCTGTCCGGGGAGGTCGCGTTGTCAGTTACACTGTTGGTCTTTCGGTGCATTCTTATAAGAACGAGTCTTTATAAAGTCCCTAAGTAGTTTGTATAAGGTTCAAGTAACGGGTAGGGATGGAGGGTCGCTAGTAAACGTATGATTAACCATAGTAATACCTCTAAGTCTAAATGGAATCGTAAAATCGACTTGGAAGGGCTTATGGTACGTTTTAAGTAACGAGACCTCCTGTCTTTCTATTTACAAAAGAGGAGTGACCCTTCCCGATGAAGAAAATCGATACTTACAATCCGCTGGTTGACTTAGAAAAAGGTAAACGTCGCGACATAGAGCAGTCTAAAATCACTGGAACTTCTGTGTATAATCACGTTATCGGGCAATTTAACGGAGGTGAGAGCTTAAGATCCTTCCTCTATAAGGAGTCTTAGGTAACTCTGAATTATTAGACACTGAAGCATATAGAATTAAAAAAAATATCGCGGTTCAGTTGGGGGGCCTTTGTAGTATACCTTAAGTAGCCTGAGGTTTTAATAGGAGTTAACCCTAGTTCACTTCCGGGACCTATTACTCAGTCTTCATTTTCCTATGTTTCACCCATTAAAGAAAATAACGATTCCGTGGATATGAGGATGACAATTACCCCCGTGTGACAAGAGTACTTAGAGAGGAGTGAAAGGGTCTACTACGAGTGTCTGAGTAAAGAGGTAGAGACGGGGTTTCACCAGACCAGACTCAAAATATTTACCAGGGACTGTTGACTGGTCCTAACTCTCTTAGCGGATTTGAAGTCAGAGTCTGTCTCAGTCAGCCTTCACCAATTTGTGAGACACAAACCCAGATAATTTTTTAGTACTTCTAGGTATAAAAATTATAGAGGTTTCAGTCAAAACAAAACAAGAACAGAACTAGTGTAAAAATTAGTTGTCATCATTGAAGCACAATGAATACCAATTAATAAAAACAAGTACAGGGAAAACAATACCTCTATGACAACGACGACAAATCAGTGGTTCAGTACAGGTCGAGAGACGCTGGGAGACCTGACAGCGAGGGGTCCGAGGAGACAGGTACCCTAAAGGGTCCGTTCTTATGACCTCCCCCAACCGTAAAGGAAGAGGTCCCCTAGAAGGACTGGGTCCCTGACTTGGGTGTAAAGGACGAACCGTCCACCTAAAAATGGTGACCCGGTGGTCCCTTCGGGTATATGTACACACACATATACCTATACCTACATGTGTATACGTGTTCTTAAAAAATCCTTTAAGTAAATGGACTCGGATATTTACAATCGGACTGAA
Source organism: Capra ibex (assembly GCA_006410555.1). Taxonomy (NCBI): domain Eukaryota; kingdom Metazoa; phylum Chordata; class Mammalia; order Artiodactyla; family Bovidae; genus Capra; species Capra ibex. Next base: position 18,069,138 of record SJYO01050590.1, on the reverse strand, counting down.
ATTATTTGATCCTTTCCTGTAACTAACGTCGACACCACGGTGTCAGTAATTTTAATTTTCCGTAAAATTCATAGGATAAAACAAAGTGAAAACTTCTTGTATTCTCCGTTGTGTTCGGTTTGTCTTGATCAACCGTCCTACGTAGTTCGGACGTACGACGATAAAACACTGTAAAAACATCCCTCGACACCGCTCGTCGTGTGACAGTCCGTGACCAATGTCAAACGTTTCGGTCCCGACCCTCAACTGTGTCAATCGGAACTCACCACACTAATCTCCTAAGCCTTTGGAAGGGAAGATACCTGGCAAGAAACACGTACGCCGCGTCACTAAATATAAGACGTCGTCCCTTTATAAGGGATTCTTGACTAGATGTCTGGAAGGTGACCTAGGGAAAAATTTTCATTTGAAAGATCTTCCCAGACTGTCTGATCTCGTTTTTGTTGGTGCAGGACTAGGAGATCAGTGATACACTAAAGTCCATTTAGTGCATTGGAGAGACTCTTCCGTAAAGAGAAGACGATTTCCTCTTTAGACGGTCACAGAAGTAAAGGGGGTTCGGAAATGCCGAGATAAGGAAGAGTAGCCCTGACGGGGGAAAATGTAGACGCAGGAATTAGCCCAGACTCTACTCTTCGGAAGGGATTACCGGTCTCGAGAGTGATAAACAACCTAAAAATTTTCATGAAAGGTAGGAGAACCCATTAACATTAACCGACTACTGAATGACACTTAGGAGTCTGACACCCGGAGTACTCGTGTATCGGACTTACCAGGGGCATTAAAGAGGTCGGTTCCTACGTAAGAGATGTCACCACACTCTTCCCTCGGGAGTAAAGGACTTGAGGATTTAGTAATCAGAGAATCACACTTTATTAACCTTTCTCAAATAGATTGATCAAAATAGGTTGAACTCTCTCCGCACCCCAAACCCTCCGACCTTCTACTTTCTCTTTCCTGACTTTGCTTCGTTTCTTTCTTCCATTCTCACTTCTGTCAAGAGTGTCAAGAGACTGGGTGCGACTGTGACGGCCCTGAAACTTGTGCCGTGCTTTCTCTACGTCTACACTAACTGGACTTAATTAAATTGGTTTGGTTCCCTCTCTTCCCTTTTTTATGTCCTCTGTCTTTCAGAAGGAGGGCCGAAGGTCACAGTGGATCATCTTGTCCTCTCTCTTTTGTGTTATTTTTAGGGTCTCGAAATCGTGAGGGACTCCTCCCCGTACTCAAGGTACTCTCTTCGAAAATGATCCGAAATTTGACGTACAACTTTGACCACGACTTTATTTTAACTTGCCGTCCCTCGATGGATTTCTTAAAGTCCCTTGGTTCGTTTCACAATCGACCCGTCCTTTAGGCCTCTAGTAGGTCGGTTTCGGGAAGTAAAATGTTTACGTTTTTGGCTTCCGGCAACTCATTCCCTGAACCTCACGGTAGTCGAAGGTGTCCCGTCCCTACATATGCGTTCGACTTCAGACGAAGTCACTTGACCCAGATTTTCTAATATCCGTAAAAATCTTCTTAACTTTTTACTCATAGTAAATCAACGATGAAGAAACAGAAGGGCGGGAGAGAGATTTTGAGCATACTTGAACAGAATAATCGTGAAAAGGTTCCTCCGGGAAGTATATATATATATATATATATATAAAAAAAAAAAATTAAGTTGTCTGTGAAAATGTCTGTAGATCTTCTCAGGGGCACGTCGTGTCTTAGTCCGTCCACACACCCTTAGTTCGTCGTGTTCCGACTGTTCCTACACAAGTGGAGGGTCTTTTCTTGACCCTGAAGGGTGTCATAAACCCCTTGAAAAATGAGGGCATCTTGATCTTATTTTGTAACCTTGTTTAATGTCAGTCTATCGTACCTTGGAAACGTCTCCACTCGTCGTCTAGTCTACTATATTTGAAAAAAAAAAAAAACCATCTTGCTGGGTCATACATAAATAAAGTATATAAGTAATGTTCTCAAGTTGGCGTCTGAATTAAATTTTATTTTTTTCTTTGTTTTTTCTGTAATGTTAAATTCTATGTCTCTGGATAGGACTTTAGTCCCTTTCCTGTTAGAGTCCTTTATTATTTTTCTGTCGTGTTCCTTTTGGTACATAAATCCGGAAGGGGGGACGGGGCTGGGGTTTATTCCAAAAAAGTACAACTAAGAAACACGGAACATCTCGATTTAATATAGATACTTTATAGATCACCGTGGAGGTCCCACCCTTAAAGGACGGAGTCCCTCGTAGTGATTATCCACCCATACTTCAAACTTTACGAGGTACACGACTGTCACCTGCTCATTGTTCGACCCTTTCCCGGAAAGACTGAAGAAGAACTGAGCGGTAAGTTAAGTCAAGGAAGGGAAGAGAAATCTCGACCCTGACCTCCTTGGTCTGAGGGTGCGTAGGAGTAAATCTAGGGCTCCCTAGAGTCGTATGGACCAATATCTATAACTTTACAATGTGCGTGTCACAGTTACAAGTCCTATATATCAAGACATTTTTAATTTGTAACCACATATACACACACAAAAAAACAAAAAGATGGATTTAACAGATCTAGACACCCAAAAGCCGAACCCATTTGTCAGGTGTTTTCTTCAGCTGAAATCCTTCAAATTCCGGGGTTTATGAGAAAGTCGTGTTTAACAACTCGATGAAATAGTGTGAATTTGATTTTTCTCTCACATAGACCAAAATCATAGTGTTTCATTTGTCTCGGTCCGTCCAATAGATTTACCTAATTCCACCGAATTAAGAAAGTTATTTTATAGTAGTTATTTACACGGTTCGTGACCAGATTCAAATATTATTGGGTACTTCGTCTACGTCAATAATCGGAGTCAAAATATCTATTTATTGAGTACCGTGTCTCAAATCATTGAACGGAAGAAGGATATCGAACATAAAAAAAGTGATTAAATAACTCTGTACTAACTGTATATTATAACACATTTAAATTCTATATGTGTACAACTAAACTATGTAAATATATAACACTATACTAGTGGTGGTCTCGTAAACGATTCCGGAGGTAGGGTAGTGAATTAATGGTAAAGAACAAACACCACTCTTGTAACTCTAGATGAGAGAATCGTTGTGGGTTCATGTACTGTGTCACAATAATTGTGTCGATCATATAACTTCTGGACTTGAGCCTTATGTCCGTCGTACTTAGGTTTCAGAGCGGAAAATCGGAGAGTCAATAAACGGACGGTCTTCATTTGTTTATCTAGTTATTTCGTGATGGTTCTCTTTATTGAGTCTCACTCCCCTCATCTGTCACCTATCTATCCTTTCTACAATAAATTTTATTTCGGGTCCCTTTCGGAAATAGTTCTCCACTGTAAAGTCAACCAGGTACTTTTTTCCTCTCTCACTCTATTCGTCGAGAGACTCTCACAAGGTTCTTATCACTGGTCCTACACGTTTCCAGGACTCCATCTACGTATCGTAGTACTGTATTGTCCCGCACAACCTCTGGTACCATGGATATCTGAAACACTACCAGGTCTTTTCCATCATTGAAGATTCCAGGTTGGTCAACAAAGGTCTGTCCTTAAACTGGTTACGCCGGTATAGAAGGTCAAAAATCATCTTGGGGTTTAAAATAATACACATCAAAGAACCAAAAATTTACCACTGCAGATTGAATTTTTTTTTTTTTTTTTTATTTGGGTGGCTCCCGGTTTATCAATTTTACACGTTCGGTTTACACTGGATACCCGGTACTCAAAGATGAGAGATCGGGGGAAACAAAACACAAGTACCTTTGTCTCGGGTCTTTTACTTTCGGTAAACAGGTGTCACCACCGGTTCGACCAGAATCAATTCTTATAGCCGACACTTGGGTGGGACGGACTCAAACTTACGACACAGGGGGTAAATGACCGACATTCTGGAACCCGTGTAACGACTTGTAGAGATCCGGAGTCTGAGAAGTAGAAATTTTAGTCTTATCCCTGAAGGTACTACTAGGTCCTCAATTCTGAGGTGCGAAGGTTACGTCCCCTCGTCCAAATTATGGACCAGTCCATTGATTCTCGGATGTACGTCTCACCGGTTTTTTCTTTTAGTCTTATGATTATCACGGATAGAGTTCCATATACCACAACTTTGAGTACTAATCGTAAGTTATCACAAACTAAGATAAAAGTAATAAGGGTGCTTGAATGAGAAGAAAGAGGAATAGAAGGTGGCACCTAATATTCTTTACATTCGTGACGGAAATTCAGTTAGTCGACTTGATTCGAACCCGATTCCAGTTAATTGTCTTGATTTCGACTTTATTCGAAGTAACACCGCATTTCCAATATGTCCGGACGGAAATCGAAGGTGACGTCGGGGGGTCCCGAAGGGGTCACCGAGTCACCATTTCCTAGCCGGACGTTACGGTGTCCTCTGTGTCCAAACTAGGGACCCAACCCTTCTAGGGGACCTCCTTCCGTTGGGTGAGGTCATAAGAACGGACCACTTAGGGGTACCTGTTTCCTCGGACCACCCGATGGTAGGTACCCCAACGTTTCTCAACCTGTACTGACTTCGTTGAATCGTGTCTACGTGCGTCGAGTCGGGGGTTGTAATGTGCCGATCATTCGTCACGACTATTTTCCCGACAAAAAAGGACATTCACAAAGAAAACCTAAATATAAACTTTGATCAACTTAGGAGACACGAGACCGTTCCTGGTCTCCATTTAGTTTCTTCGTTAAATAAGGAGTTTCGGTCTACACGGGAACGTAGGGTAGTCGGTCGGGCACAAGGACTCCCCGACACTACTCTACGAGACTGTCAGGACCTACGTGGAGTCCTAAATAAACTCGGACTAGTAATCACTCACCTACGACTCAAACTATGTTGACTATGAGGACTCTTCCTTCCCCCTGCGAATACTTAGAAAGGTGGGATTCCTTTAACACAAAAGGTGGAACATAATCTCTCTGTATTTATTTCCACTACTTTACGGTCCTTTGTTTACCCTAGACTTGGTAAAATTCCCTTAAACTACGTAAAGAGAACACAAACCCAAAAGCACGTTATCATCTCACTGGGATACAGAGACTGGAGTCGTTTAGTCTTAAGTATCACCCAGAATCCCCCGAAAGGTCCACCGAGTCTGCATTTCTTAGGTGGACAGTTCGTCCACTGGGCCCAAACTAGGGACCCAACCCTTCTAGGGTACCTTTTCCTTTACCGTCGGGTGAAGTCATAAGAACGAACCATTTTGGGTACCTGTCTCTCCGGACCGCCCGATGTCAGGTATCTAAGCGTTCTCAACCTGTCCTGAATCGCTGATTTGTCACCGTCGTCACCCAGAATCCCCTTTTACTCGATCAGAATAACAAGAGATTCACACCGGGGACCTGGTCTCCGTTACCATAATGGACTCCTGAACAATCTTTACGTCTAAAAAGTTCAGGATTGATTCTGGATACTTTAGTCTTTGAGTTCACCCCGGGCCACTGCCTACGAAATTCTCCGAGAGATCAGTTGAGACTGTGTTCGAATCCAAACTCTTGGGACTACAGCAAGTACTAAGGGACTTACTTGTAGACTTCTAGAAAAATTTTTGTATGGTACCAGACCTGGGTAGAAGAGACCTCGGACTGTACCCTCCAGACCCCACACCGACCTCCACCTAAGGAGTTGGAGGAGCGTCTACGGTGAAGTTCGACCTACTAAGAGACAACACCCTTGACGGGAGACAATAATATCCTCCTGGGTCCGTAAGTGTTGTGATCGTTGTCGGTGACACTGTTGGTTTTTACAGACGTCTGTAAACGGTTTGCGGGAGGGTCCCGTGTTTCAACGAGGAGGTGAGGGGGGTGGGTTCAACTCTTGGTCACCGGATATCGTCCCAAGGGGGTGGCGTAAAAGATTACGGACTACTAGACTTCACCTCGACTACACGATTATTATCTTTATTTCACGTGTCATTTATATTATGTGAACTTAGTAGGACTTTGATGGGGGCGAGGTGGGGATTGAACACCTTTTTGACAGAAGGTACTTTGGTCAGGACCACGGTTTTTATAACCTCTAGTGACCTGATCTCGTAACCATAAAAAGGTCCAAGGGATTCACGAAGATTGTATCTTGGTCCTGGCCCTTGGTAAGTACAGTGGGTCGGGATAAAAAAAAAATTATAGTTCTCCTTACTACTCAATATCACCAACTTCTCGTACCCGAATCTTTGGGAATAGAACAGTGAGTGGTCGAGACGTGATAGAGACCCGGAGTCACAGGAGTAGACACCTGTGCCTATTATCACGGATAGAACAGTCTACGACAGTGGTAATTCGTATCGACACGGTCATCGCACAGACCGAGTCTCATTTGTCTTTTGTAAACACCCTGTCAAGAGTAGTGTTGACAATATAGGTCTTTCCGTCCATGTGGAGAGACCCGGAAATAGAAGTCAACGATTATCCCTAACAACTACTGGTTCCATCCGTTACGGTCCACCACTCACATAAAAGGTCCCGCGATCAATCGGTAGAGTAGGACATTTGATGGTCGGATCTGAGACCGGGTCGTCTTCGGTTTCACCATTTGTTTCTACACACTCCCTGTGACATCCTCGATGTCTGTGAAGCTCTCACTGTCATTAAAAGGATATTATAGGAGGGAAAAGATCCATCGAAATTTTCCCAAGGGTCACCCTCCCTTTTTTTCCCCCAAAGACGGGAACAGAAAGTCTCTGCGAGAAGGACATGACTTTACAGGAGAAAGGTTTCCTAATTATTACTATTAAGTAGTACTGACTAAAAACGAAGATTGGAAACGGTTCAATAGAAACATAGAGAACAAAGGAAATTCTGAAGTATCTATGGTCAGAATGTACGAAAGAAACTCAGGAAATAAAATAACTTAGGACACGTTAGAACTTCTGAAGGGTCCTTTCAGTCATAATAACGGGGGTAAAATGTCTACTCCCGTGACTCCGAGTCTCACCCTTTCATTCACCTGGTTCCAGTGTGTCGTCGGTTTAGATAAGACTACGGTTTCTGGGAATATACATTGACTCGAGACACGTCGGTGGAAAAGTCCACAAAATTGACTCAGAGAGTCTCCAATACACTCCAGTGTGTCGTGTAACAATCCGAGTACGATCGGGGCGATGGTACGGTGTACTCGGACAGTTGAGAAAGGAGCACTACTTTATTTACCACCGACGTCTGTACGGGGAACGATATTTATTCGGAAGGTTTACGTACACCCGTCGGACTGTTGAAGTCATAGGGGTGTAAAGTGACCACGGGTCTCCACCTTCGTTTACTTCCGACGTAGGACCCCCCCCGGAAACACTCCTGTCGTCCACTGTGGACAAGAAAGGTATAACCGTCCAGGACATGTCTACCTCGTCTGTTTCGTCGTGTAGACAGTAACTTTGTTTGTTTTGTAGCCACCTCGAAAGAAACGGAAAACTACTTCTAATATATTATCTTTAATTCGGTAAGTCACTACCTCCTCTACCGTCGTCGTCACTTGTCTAAGCTTAAGGTTTCTATAGTTCATTCTTACGGAGAGAGAGTAAAAAAGGGGAGGGAAGAGGGACAGACGGAATAACGGATTCGGGGGGTCCCTCGGTCTCGAGTCTACTTTAATTTGTGCTTTTTTTTCTTCTGCACTATTTTTACCTGTTATGGTAGGAGGAAGGAATCTGTTGACTATAAACGACTAGTGTCTGTCAAAGCACGTTTTCTTTCAGACTGAACAGAACCGACTACATTATTCCTAAATTAGTGAACTGTTAGTTATTAGTCTAATTTCGTCGGTGTCTAGTCAGTTGGTCGTAGAAGGTATACTGGGTCCACCAAATGTCGATGTCGATGTCATTGGGGGTGTAATATCGAATCTTTCAATTTTCACACCGAATCCTTCTTGTTCTTTTTTTCTCAAGAAATTTAACGAGATCTTCGGACAGAGATCACTATGTTATATTAAATTACAGAAACCGACTTTTATAAAACTCGAACTTTGACAAATAAAACTTGAACACATACATTGTATACATGGATTCATTTGTACTGATGTATATCAGTTCTTATAGAAACAAAAGTTTCTGACAACTTCACACACAAGAAAAAAAGTCTGTTTATGTAAGTTAGATAAAAAGTTTATGACACAAACGTTGATAGAGTTGTCGTCTATTAAAAAACAACATACTAAAATAAACTTTTTACAAAAATTTTTCCGTTTTATCCTTTTAGGTATCTCCGTCTAACCACTGACTTTCACTGACCGGCGACCACAAGTAACATCAAATTACCCATGACCCAAAGGTAAAGTCGACGACTTTTTCAAGACCTTGATCTACACCAGGACCGACGTGTGGTAACCTCACTTGAATTCCGATGGCCCAACATGTGAAATTTTATCAATTTCACCATTGGAAATGTAATTCACATAGAAAGGTGTTATTATTTTGTTTATTCTAACGGTAATCCATAGATTCACAGCTAAAAGTGACCGAAAACCTAAATGATCAGTTCTCCATTCCCCAAGTCACTTCCGACCTCTATCCTTGAAAGTCCCGTAACCACCTCTATACTATAAAATTTAGTGTCTGTTAGGAACGATGTCTCAGGACTCGTAGTCAGGGAAACAAGTCACAGGTAAAATAGTAAACAACCTACTCCTTACCCAGATCATAGGAACGACATAGTTCAATGTCATTTCATAGGTGAGTGGGTCAAAATTGACGTAGCTAGATTGAACCTACGGAGTTTAGTCCTTTCTTTTACAAGTGACCAATGAAGTGGGAAGAAGACCTATTCGTGAACAATGACAACCACTTATCTTGCCCTGAAGACCACCCTTTACATCCGACGTGGTCCTTGTGCGGGGTCTAAGTCCTCATTAAACAGTAGAAGGTCTACTCCAAATATAAATGATGTGGAGAAAACGTACGATTGTCATCGTGTAAAAAAAGAAACGTTTATGACCCCTCTTAACCAAAGATGTAGAGTCATCTCCGAGGTTGAAGACAACTTTCCTTGGTCTAAATACCACTCTACACCTTCATTAGAGGTCCGGTGTTTTTTTGTGTTCTAACCTTAAACAAAACCCCAATTAAATAGAGTGAAAGAATTTTAGACTGAACGAATAGTAAAGTTCTTGACAAAAAAATTCTAACTATTAAGAACTAAATTAAGTAATGTCTTTGTATAAACTTCGTTAAAATAACAACATTACTAATCTACTATTCCGACATCGGTACTGTTTTGTACCAGAGAAAGAGTTCTCTAAAAGGTAAAACTACCAATCTCTAGAATGTTAGAACTATTTTGAGTTTACTGTCAACTATTGAAGAATGACACTTTTGTTATATTTTCTGTATATTCTTTTTCAAAATTTTTCTAACTCAAATAAAACAACCCTTTTTTATCCATATAAATCTATTTATACACAACCTTAGGGTTAAGTCCAGAAATGATTCACCCATTTCTGAATAGAATAGAATCTGAATAGAAGGAAGAGACCCGGGGTCAAAGGAATAGACAATTTAACACATTATTGGTATGGTCTCCAAGAGTCCCCAAAACATCCTTAACAGTATACCGAGACATAGGTCGTCTATAAGCTTTCTCTTGTAGTTACAAATAAAACGCCGTAGTAACTATAGGATCATAAATAGACATCACAAACGTCAATAAAAACTTCAAAGAAGAGTACAATCTACACCTGTGGGAGGGAATTGTTTACGAATTTATCTCCAGGTCTCTACCGGTGGTGGACGAGGGTTCAAGTATCGATCCTGTAGTATCTTGTCTCTGATTTTGTCAGTTATTCTCAACCAGAACTATGTTCACCTGAATGAATGTTTTGTCTTTCTCTGGGTGTCTGAATCTCTCGTGTAAGTACCAACGGACATATGTGACGATATAAATTTTACCTATTGGTCGTTCCAGGTGACACATCGTGTCCCTAGTCACAGTACGCCGTCGGACCTACCCTCCCCTCAAACCCCCTCCTACCTGTGTAGACATACATACCGACTCAGGGAAGTAACAAGTGGACTTTGATAGTGTCACAACAATTAACGGAACACGAATCAACGAAGTCAACACAGGCTGAGACATTCAGGTATCTGCCATCGGGCGGTCCGAGGAGATAGTCACCCTAAGAGGTCCGTTCTTCTGACCTCACCCAAGGTGCGGGAGGAGGTCCCCTAGGAGGGTTGGGTCCCTAGCTTGGGTACAGAGAATGTAGAGGATGTAACCGTCCGCTGAAGAAACGGTGATCACGGTGGACCCTTCGGGTATTGACCGATATGGGGTTATAATTTCTTTTTCAAATTTTAACCGATATGAGGTTTTTCTTTTTCCAATTTTTAAAATTTTTCTCTCTCTCTCTCTCTACCAGTAAAGGTTATCTGAACTCTGTCAAGAAGGCAAAGGTTCTCGGGACACAGGACGGAGGCAAACAACGGTCCCACTCACCTACGACTCACTGACAGAAGAGAGACGTCTACGGATACGTTCTCCTCGGCCCGGCAGGTGAAGTTTACGTACGTGCGACAGCCGGTAGTCATGGTAGTACTAGAGGGAGTGTCGTTCCAGGTCAAATACTGCTGTCAAGAGGCTTCCTGAAAGAGAAATATTATATTCGTTGTAAATCGATCAACAAAACTTCTGTGGGTCATGATTCATTATAACAACAAGTTCATGTAGAATAATGACCTTTTTTTTTACAAAAAACGAAGAAATCCTTACCGTAAGATGTCATGAAGGAGTTTCGTTTAGATCGAAACAGACTTCAAAGAAACCTTTGAGACGTTACGTGACTTCTGTAGACATTATACTACAATGGTTTCGTCAAATGTATACAGGAATATACGTATAAAAAATAATATATAAATCACAAAATATCCTAAAAAATTTCAATTGTACTTTACATCTATAATTAAAAAAAGGAGACGACATTTTACGATACCCGTTGTGTTAGTATACTAATAACAAACTTTTATAAAGGAAATTTCTGTCTCAACCTTTGAGTGGAACCAGTTATGTAACGTCTAAGGAACATACCAAGATGTTCTCAGATCTCCGCCGTGTCGACTTCCTAATCAGACATTGAGTTCCGACGACACATCCTTACTGAGTGCCCTACAGACTACGTGACTTAGTTCAGCAAATCGGTAACATGTTATACAAAAGGTCGGGACAACACTTAAAACAACAAGGCGTGTTGAACTCTACTAAAGTCCTTACCGGCGTTAGAGTTTTGGATTTGATTGACGGGCTCTCCATGGAACTCGTCACGAGGGTGGGGACTTAAATCGTAGCATGCCATTCTGAAAGAAAAGGGAGCTGATTCAATCGGATCAGAAACAGCATCGTAATAGAATCGGTACTGTGACCTTCAATGTATAAGACATCATTGTATCTGGTTTTCAATGATATCAGTCGGTGCCGAAAGTTTCCTATTTCTTATTAAAATGATAGAAATTTACATAGACAAAACTTACATGCAAATTGTTTCTTTTCTCATTAAGAGACAGCTACCTAAGTATTGAAGAAATGTTTTAGAGAATATCTATTATACACATAGAGACATTACTATCTCGGGAAGAAAATTTAGTCTTAATACATTCCTCAGACCGTCTAAAGAGGATAAAGTCGTTTATCAACGGTGTTTCTTAAAAAAAGTACTGAGATATTCTCTAGAAATCACGTTGACATACCGTAGAGTTACTAAGAGGACAAAACGTCATCCATCGGAACAACGAAATATTCGAAATAGAAGATGTAGAATTTTAGTGTGTAACCTTTTACTGTTATAGTTGTTTTGGCATAAGAATACTTTTCTTGATAAACAATATTGCCCCCTCCAAAACATTCAGCTGTGATCACCTTGTCACGTTTATTTTACGTTACTTTAAAAGATATTTTTAAAAGTGAACATTTGTGTGACGTGGAAAAGAAGAAAGAGTCTCTCGAGTCTAAACGGACATTAAACAGCTAAAACGAATGTTTCTCATATTCAATTGAAAAGTTGGAAGATCGATATAAATAGGTTATTTCAGTATTAGTCCTAAGGTGAACACATTTTTGATCCCACCATTGACCCTTTTTTATATAACAGTCATAAAGTTCGACACAAGGAAAGAATCAAACTATACCAATGAAGATACAACTTTATTCTGTTTTAAATTTTAGTGTGTGTGTTTTTTTAGTTGTTTTATTATTTTACTTACTTTTTTTTATTGTGGGGTCGATCAAGGGTTGGGGTCACAATTACTATAAATGGTCACTAGATCGTATACATTAGAAAAAAATTTCCATAACAATTATTTATAAGACAGTAAACATTTCTATGAACAGAAAACCCTCGTAAAAAGGACGGACGGACAGTCCCTTAGACAAGTGAGTGGGAACACGATCAATATTAAATTCTAGGATCTCCCTGAGTTTTCAGAGACCGGAGCTAGGGATGGATCTTCTGGGTCTCTTTTGTGGTAACGTCCAGGAGAAACCTTCATCTCTCCCAGTTTTTAGGTGTTTATTTAGAGGACTTCTAGTTTACACTCATCTAGGAGACCTAATTGAGTCAGAAAAGATGTGAATTAGATTCCTATAGACAACAAAATTCCAAAGAGGGTTGGGGTAACGATGTTCCTATTTTAGATTTGGACTCCGGGAACAATTAGATTATTGTTGAATTCAGGTATGGGTCGGTGTGTCTCGGGAGTGACCGGGGGCTTGTGGTGAACGAAAACCAGAGTGGAGACACGGAAAACCCGTAGACCGACGGGGAAGAACTTTAGAAATTAGGGGCTAGAACTGACAAGATCCCATCGAGGTCGGGGCCCAACAGACACTTCGGAAGGTTGGGAACGACTGGAGGAAGGAGACTTACTCGACGTTCGGGACAGTTATGGGGAGTGAATCATTAAATTAGTCCATGATGAAAACCTTCAGAGAACATGACAATAGAACGTAAAATTGAGTTGAGGACATAACAATGAATTAAAAGGAACATACATACGGAACAGAAGGGTTGATCTAACATTCGAGGAACTCCCGTCCCTGAAGCCAGAATAGAAGGTACATGAGAGGTATCACGGATCGTGTCACGGAACGTTATTTATTAGTAACTAATTAACTAACTTCCCCAGAAACTTCATCGTAAAACGTAGTCAACGGGCGGACACACGGGGTCGTTTGGTTAGTCTCCTCTGACAGTGACAAACCGCCTTTCACAGTCTTCCGGACCGAAGACTAAACTTTGGAACCTTTTTCAGGAACTTAGAGAGTCGAATTACTAGACTATTTATTCCGGGACCTAATCGACTCAGACTGGTTCGAGTTCCATAAAAAAAATTTCACGGGGTATCCGTGGAAGTGGGTTTGCACAGAATAAACAACCAAAAGTACCAACAACGTCCAATCCGAGTGACGAACGTTCGTTGTCTTTGTTGAGACCGAATGGACTCGTCTGTATTTCCTTACTGGGTCCAGTCTAGTGCACTCGGTACCTCTGTGACTTACGGGTTCGGAGCCACTCTGATTCCTCGTCCGGTGGGACCCCCACTTGGACGTCCTTGAAACGTCAGAAAACCCCCTCGACAAAACCCAACTTAATCGAGACAAAGACTAAAGTTTCGGTGAGACAAGTTATAGGTTTAAGGATCTTCTCAGACTGGTTAAATACAATGGGTGTTCTCGTGGAGTTAGTACATGAGTATCCCCTCTCTGTCAAACAATTTCCTCTTAACTTTACTACAAAGATCTTCTACCCTTTTATTTACGACCCTTACAGATTTATCGCGTGATAGATACGAATCGGTAGGTACGTTCTAAGGGGTCCGGGATCAGGATTAATTATGCACGTCCCTTTACGCAACGATGAACCCCGACAACGTGTTACCGATATTTCCTCTTCGTGATCTTCTTCCTCATAAACGAAACCAATAAAGTAGAAAAGATCGTGAATAAGACTACGAGTAAAACACATACCCACCAAGTGGACACTAAATTGACATGTTTTCTTCTAAGATAAAACGGTCTATCAACCTAAGAGAGTCGTAAGGTCTCAAAAATATTTCGAGTGTTTTGGACTCATACTTTGTCGTAGAGAGGTACCCCCACCTTTCGCACCTACTATTTAAAGTAGGAGTCCACTCGAACGTAGAGAAGGTTGGACACTCCACCCTCGACGGAATTCAGAAATAGAATTCTATCTTACTAACTTAATAAGGAGGGTAGTTTACAAACCAATAAATGTAGACCCTTCGCTGTCAGTTAGGACTACATAGAAAAGGGTCAGAGAGGGTGGTGGGTATATGATGTCGTTTATACGAGGTTTTTACAACTTAAGATTTTTCAGGTATTTATCATTATTAATCGAAAATTTTACAGTACATTAAAAATTTCGTTACATTACATTAGTTGGTGGTCCACTAAAAACGTTTGATATAACCTAATAGTTACGACGACAAGTGGAGGTAATTGTATCTATTAGTCCTTAACCTATATAAAGGAGAAAATTAAAAGTAAAATATAACCTCATATCACCTAATTGTTACACAATCGATGTCCACATATCGTTTCACCAAGTCAATATAGGTAGGTCAATAGACAAGAAAAAGTTTTAAAAACAGGTAAATCCAATAATGTCTTATAACTCGACTCAAGGGACACGATTTGTCATCCAGGAACAGTCAATAGGTAAAATTTATATCGTCGTATACGGACAGTTAGGGTTTGAGTTGGATAGGGAGGGGGGTGGGGTTGTGAAAGGGGGACCATTGGTATTCAACCAAGAGACTCGGACACAAAGATAAAACATTTATTCAAGTAAACATAGTACAAAGGTCTAAGTCGTATATTCGTTATAGTATTCTATAAACTGAAAGAGACTGAATGAAGGGAATCATATTATTAGAGGTCCATGTAGGTACAACAACGTTTACCGTAAGAGAGTAAGAAAAATTACCTACTTATTATAAGGCAACACACATATATGTGGTGTGGAAGAAATAGGTCAGGAGAGTATTACCTGTAATTCAACAGAGGTACAGAACCGATAACATTTGTCCCGACACTACTTGTGACCTCACATACGTACGAAAGGTTGTTACCAAAAGAGGTCTATATACGGGTCCTCACCCTAACGACCTAGTATACCATCGAGATAAAAATCAAAAAAAAAAATATATCTTTAATAAAAATAATTTGTAAAGTAAACATACTTGTAAGGGTTTTGTTCGAATTATTAATAAAGACAGTATTTGTTATGCCAAAAAAGGTACGGTAAAAGAGTGTATGCCTAAGATAAAGTCCCTATAAAAGTCAAAGAAAAAAAGAAAATAAATAAATAATAATAATAATAATAATGAAAATGAAATGTTATAACATAACCAAAACGGTGTGTAGTTGTACTTAGGCGGTGTCCACATGTAAAAAATTCCTGGGAGGTACGACAAGAGGTATCATCGACATGGTCAAATGTAAGGGTGGTTGTCACATCCCCCCCAGGGAAAAGAGGTGTGGGAGAGGTCGTAAATAACAAATATCTGAAAAACTACTACCAGTAAAACTGACCACACTCCACCATAGAGTAACATACAATTCTCAACCGATATAAAAGGAAATGCTGTTACTCTTCTTAAGAGACCGGTTGGTATTACTAAAGCCCTTTTTCGGAAAATTTTATTTTATGAATATAAGTTAGAGACCTAGGTGGGGGTTTCACAAGATGCTGTTTTGCTGTCTGTGACGCCGGGATGGATCCGTCGGATCATGTCACAGATTCTTATACTTAAGACCTCAGACTAGTGGTCCCTACGTGAGTCTGTTAACGGTGAATAAACTGTCCTATTGTAAACATTTCAAGATCTTAGTGTCGAGAGGTTTGTGACCGTTTAACAAGACATTTATTTATTCAGTAACAAGAAAAAGGGTTCAGTGAACTCTACCAGTAGTTTTTTGTCTGTTTCGTACACCCACGTAAGGGATTGGTTACGTAAGGGGCCACGTAAGGGATTGGTCTTACTCACAACTTGAGTGGACTCTATAGGTAATAGTGAAAAAAGAATTCATAAAAGTTAGTAATCATATTTAAAATTATAAATTATGAAATTATGTTAATTATTTTATTTTGACACATTAGTACAATTATTTTATTCAGTCCATCATCCCAAGAGTCAGTCTATGGTTTAGGAGGGAGTTCAAGGGAGAGACCGTGGCTGGAGAGTAAAGAGACTAAGGTCGTGTAGTACTCATGAGTGTATATACATAGTCAAGTAATGTACCAAGTAAAGTACCAAGTAATGTAGTCAAGTAAGTAAGTAATGTGAAAAAGATCTTGGTAAAAGTCGAAAATCAAAATAACAGTCGTCTAGTATGTATGCTTTCACTGAACTCTTTGGGGGTTTGTATAATAATTAGTTTTATCCTGGAGCACTCTGACGTACGTTACGGATATCCAAACATAAGATTCATAGAAAAATTTTTAATTAAAAATAACCTCATATCAACGAAATGTCACAATACAATCGAACATGACATGTCGTTTCACTTAGTCGGTATAGATATGTATATAAGGGTTAAAATCCCTCGAAGAAGGGTAAATCCATTGACGTCTCGCAACTCATTTCAAGGGACACGATATGTCATGTATGCTACACCATAGATTTATTAGTCTCGTATCGAGTCCGAATTTCAAACCGGCACTAAAAAATGACGACAGGGTTTCACGGTCCGGAAATAGGGGTGGACGGGTGGGGGTAGAGACTGGGACTGTTTCGACCTCCCACCTCTCGGATCCCGTTGTAAACCTCACTGAAGCGGTCCGAGACGGGAGGACTAGTGGTAGACATCAGTCCGACGAATAAGATTTTCCTCGGGGGAAAGGGAAGTACGACTTACCCGGTATGTCTGATTTACAAGGTTAAGGTGTTGGGTTCACATTTGGTGCTGTGAGTTGTCTCGAGTGTTAAATCTGTTTTAGTCGGTGATAGGAAAATAAGGGGTTAGAGACTTTTAACCTGAAAAAGATATATAAGAATGGTTAACAATCCTTAGTGTGTCTGGTAAGGTCCTTTACATATATGGAATCCTAAAATTGATTGTTTCACATTACTGAACTTAAACTTAAAAATTTTTATTAAAAGTTTCACGAGAAGTGTGATTCTTCGTCCTATACGTCCAAAATAGGGAAACGTGGATGCATTACCTCCCTTTCTCCACTATACTATTCAGGTACCATTGTGACTGCTAATCCTTCAACCCTGTTCTTAAATCACGAGAGTCCTGAAGACACCACCAGGTCACCAATTCTAAAACACGAAAGTCACGTCCCCCGTGACCAAGTTAAGAACCAGCCTCTTGATTGTCGGGTGTACGGCACGCCCTACCGGTTTTTCATTATTATTTTTGGTTTTCTTAAATCTTGAAAATTAAGTCACGTAAAGTTTTGGATCTTTATTGATAAATGAGTCTCCTTTCTGTTCTCTCCCATTCTTCGACCAGACCATTCAAGTTGGTTTTCCGTCAGTCCTGTGACTCAACCACTCTTCTGTCACCGCTCCACCCTCCCCTCTACAGACTCCAACTCCAACTCTCCACCTCCCCAAGAGATAGGCTGGTCCGGGTCCTGTCGGTAAGTCTCCTTGGACACGGGAGTCGCATGGTCCGGGACAAGATCCGTGTCTCCTCGTCGTCCCTCAGTCCTTCTCTCTGGGGTGTCCCGGTGTCGTACTTCCTCTATCTCCGTCAGACTCCGACCGCACTTTAGAGGAGTAAACCTCAATCTGACCCACCCCTTCGGTCCCCTGGTCAGTGTCACAAAACGGTGTTCCGGTGTCTCTTTACGTAACCATTAAGATCATCGGCTGTTGTTATTATGAAATTCGTACACGGTCAGAGACGTTTGGACATCAATGGTACACAATAAGGATAAACCACGTCCTCCCTGGTTCCGACTCTCCAAGTATCCAAACAAGGTCTAGTGTGTCGACTGACCCCTCCGGTCCTTAAGTCTACGACCAGTGAATACTGAGGTTCGGAATAAGATTTGGTAATCTATAAATATGGTTATCCAACTGTCCATTTATCGGTCTATCGATCTATCTATGTCTATGACGAAGGGTTGTTCTTCCCATCACTGGAAGGATCCTTCAACATGTGTCCAACAACTTTCCACTGGACCCGTGCCCGTCCCAAGTCAAACCAAACAAACCAGACTCTACTTATATCAAAAGACAATACGAATTCTTTGACAGAAAGGAAAAGTAACAGATTCAAGTTAGTCAAGGATGGGACGACAATTCTTGTGTCGCTATTTGTCCCGGCACAAGAATTGGAGTCTCAAAATTGAAATTTACTCTGTCCTTTTCAAATTTATTATATTATTCACTAATTTCATCGTAGGTTGTCTTTCATTGACCCCTTGTATCTGAAGGACCACCGTTCTCGGTTCCGAATCTTTTATTTAACAATTGTTCTACCCCTTTTTTAACTTTTCCGTCAACCTCTTTCGAAGTCGTCGTCGTATCCCAAAGACGTCCCCCTCGAGTACGTCGAGTCCATACCACTCAAAAGACGAGGTGCCACCAGAAGGAGATGAAGAACCTGAAGAAGTTGATGTTTACCAGAGAAACCAACAAACAAAATGAACCGAAGGTCACAGAGGCTCAACAAAAACGTTATAAATAACCTTTAAGTTTCAATTGACCCGGAGAAGAAAAAAGAACGAAATAGACCGTTCGAATACGTCCTTTCAGTGGACGAATAACTCCCTTAAGTAAGGATCACGTTTTAAGGTCCCAGAACGACTCACACTAGTTACGAAACTTCCCACTACAATTGATTCCCACCTTCGTGTTCGAAAAGATAAATTTCAAGACAACCAAACAACTTCAGGGACTGGGGAATTGGCTCCTATCATACACACATAGGTTCCTTGATCTCGACAACCGAGAGTGTCGACTATTTCAAATTCCTAGGTCGAGAAATTCTTCTTAGACCGGCTGGAGACTTGACACTGTAGTCACTGAATTCACAACTAAATAAAGGGTGTTAAAAGGGGTCCGACTACGTAAAAGTAAGTAAAAATACTTTACCGTCCTCGTTTAGAACCCAAAAATAAAATTATTTACTTTGTTTTGACTATTGGGTGGAAATACCCCTTTTCTCGGATAACCTTATAATTTTATTCCGTGCACACAGTGCACTCGTCTTCCCCACCAGGGTCGAGGGCCTTCGACCTAAGAGTCGTCTCCGAGTCCGACGGGTCAACTTCCAACCGGGTGCTCCAACCCCGTCCGTAAGGACTCCCTTCTCACTGGGGTTGACACTCAAGGATAATGAAGAAAAAAAGGCAAGGAATCTAACAAAAATAAAAACCGAAGCGACCCAGACAACGCCGACCGCGAAAGACGTCAACGCTGCTCGCCCGGAGAGCAACGTCACCACAAAGACCAACACCCCGAGCCTGGGATCACGGGGCCGAGTCATCAGCGAGGTTCCGTACACCTTATAAGGGCTTCGTCCTTACCTCGGACACAACGAACGTAACCGACCGCCTGAGAATTGGTGACCTGGCGATCCCTCCACCAACGAAGAAATAATTTTAGATCTCTACTAAATTAAAGAGGGCAGGGGTGCGTCGAAATTATTTCACTCAGACGACGAAGTTCAAACCAAGCAAACCAGACTCCACTTATATCAAAAGAGAAGGCCGAATGCTAATTCTTTGATGGAAATAAAAAAGTAACAGATTCAAGATGGTCAAGGATGGGACGACAATTCGTGTACCACTATTTGTCCCGGTACAAGAGTTGGAGCCGTACAAAGCTGAAATGTGCTCTGTCTTCAAATTTATTATATTCGCTATTTTCGTCGTAGGTTGTCTTCCATAGACCCCTTGTCTCTGAAGGACCCCCGTTTCTCGGCTTTGAATCTTTTATTTGACAGTTGTTCTACCCCTTTTTCACCTTTTCCGAAATGACAGCCTCTTTCGAAACCGTCTGCGAGCCTCCATAAACTCCCTGTACCACGAACACTATCTCCCCACGAGGGACCACTACACCCACTTCTCTACTACCTACTCGGTTCAGTCTCCCCCCGAAACAAAATTTTCCTCGAACTTGAACTTCCACGACCTCACTGCGCAAAACCTGCCCCCGACTCGAGACGTCTACAGGAAAACGAATCTACGAAGTTTCTTTCCGTTATGACCTCCGGTTCTATAACTCTCCGACGACCCAACCAGGATCGAGTCTCTACTACGTCTGTTCTCACTCTTGTGTCTTACGGTTCTAAACCCCCACCTTTACTCTACGCGAGTATAAGTCAAACGTCTGCCTGTTAAGTGATTGTCAATTCAATTTCCAAAGGGCAAGAGTTGGAGCAAATGTAAGTGTAGACAACGGAATTTTTCTCCCTATGACCACCCTCGTTGTTCCCAGTGAGAAATTTTCCCTTACCAAACGCTTTTCAAACTTGAGACCTTGAACCAAACGACAGTCATTTTCGTCCTTATGGACGTGTCCACCTCTGGGAACCCGACTGTGTCTCAGGATAAGATTAGTCTGAAAGGTGGAAGTGAACACGGTAGTTTCTGACAAAAGTCAAGAGACAAGAGTGAAGGTGTATAGATGAAAAAGGAATTGTTTAATCGTGGATTCCAAATAATTAAGGTGGTTGTCTACCAGGACTGTGTATGTCCGGAGGGACACTTTTGCAAACCTAAAAATTAGTCCTACAAAAGACGGGTGTGACTTAAGGAGGGGTTCGATGTAGTTATCGTAGTCCGGAACTCCGTAAAGTTATTCCGGGTCCAACGGCTCGACGACCGTTTGACGGGAAGGGGGAGGTCAGAGGGGTCACGTAGGGTTTATGACTTCTCTACCCGACTTTAGGAATAACCTTTCCGACAGCACGTCTTGGTGATAAACAAGACTCGGACACTGACATTTCCGAGAACCCTCCTTCCATCGACAGGTGGGAGGACCGTTAACTGTCTTTCTCTACTCACGGGTACCGATTAGGTGGACGACTACTCCCACAAATGACACTGCACGAGTGTGACTAAACGACACTGTACCATCACTTTTGTCTTGTGTGATGAGTTTTGGGTTCAGGAAAGATACCGTTGAATGTGTAATGTTGTATCGGTGTAGCAGTCGTCTCTCTCTGGGTCCGTTGTAGTCGGTCCACCGGTCCGTGTGTGCCCAGAGGACCAATAAAGGTTAGTCCAAGTATAATCTGTGGACAGAGAAGAGGTACGAAAATAAAATCCGGAACTACTAGAGACGGTTTATCATAAATCAAGGTCGATAGACGTTCCTAGACACGGTCCCACCGTTCTCCCGAATTCTCCTAGGTCATTTGTGAATGGGAAGATTCTCAGTCCCTGACAGGGTCTACGACGTCTATTTTTTATGTAAAGTATACTCGGGGTAGTAGGACCTACCATGTAGGATCTCGTCCCCAAACGTCGGAGACCCTAGATTACGGATTACTAGATCCCACCGCGACTACATTATTATTATTTTTATTTCACGTGTTATTTACAATACACGAACTTAGTAGGATTTTGGTAGGGAGGGGTCGGGGTCGGGGTTAGACCTTTTTAACAAAAAGGTGTTTTGGTCAGAGACCACGGTTTTTCGAATCCCTGGTGACAGTTAGTGAGATGTTCTCCCCGATTCTGGGTCTTACGTCGGGGCCTGTGTCCTAGTTGGGTTTAGACGGAAACTTCCGAACCGCCTCCCTTCTCCCCATGTCCAGGGGTTTCGGACTCACACTCAAGGTGCTCGACCTCCTCCTTCCCAGTTTGGGTGATCCTAGATTGAGTGACGTCTCTATGTACCAGATGAGAGACGATGGGGTCTGTGAGTATGGGGCTATAGTCTACCACTATGTCCGAGTCATGGACCTATCACGACAACGACTCCACTTCCCTCCGTCCAGATTCCGGTCGTAGAGAGGTTTGTCTCCTGATCGGTGTGAACCCCACCGAAAGAAGAGTAGATCGGAGAATCCGTCTCTGTCAAAAGTGTCAGGATCCAAAGGTCGTACGTACGTGCACGCACGCGTGTGTGTGTGCGTGTGTGGAGAGGAACTTTCTCTAATCTGTAGTTCTTTATTCAACTTTTCCCCCATCAAAACCAAGGGGGGGTGGGACGGACAACCAAAAGTAAAGTGGCTGAGCCTGTACTCAGACTGACTTGAGGCCCTCAACCACTACCTGTCCCTCCGGACCGTACAACGCTAAGTACCCCAACGTTTCCCAGTCTGTGCTGACTCGATGACTTGACTTGTATTCTTATCATGTCCAAGGACTGTGGTAAGTGTCTCTAAGATCTAGTTAGTCTTACTAGTTTATAAAACGGGTAGAAACGTCGAAGAGGTTCCCATTACGGGAGAACCAGGGTAGGTCCGAAGTCGAACAAAGGGACTGATAGGGGAGATGGAATAACCCAAGTGGACCCGAACACAAGTTGGAAGTCAAGTCAAGTCAGCGAGTCAGTACAGACTGAGAAACGTTGGGGTTCTGACGTCGTACGGTCCCAAGGGACAGTTAGTGCTTAAGGACCTCGGATGAGTTTGAGTGTAGGTAGCCCAGTCACTACGGTAGGTCGGTAGAGTAGGAGGAAGCAGGGGAAGAGGAGGACGACAGTTAGAAAGGGTCATCGTCCCAGAAAAGTCTACTCAGTCAAGAAGTCTAGTCCACCGGTTTCATAACCTCAAAGTCGAAGTTGTAGTCAGGAAGGTTACTTGTAAGTCCTGACTAAAGGAAATCCTACCTGACCAACCTAGAGGAACGTCAGGTTCCCTGAGAGTTCTCAGAAGTTGTTGTATCAAGTTTTCGTAGTTAAGAAACCACGAGTCGAAAGAAATATCAAGTTGAGAACGTAGGTATGTACTTGTGATCTTTTTGGTATCGAAACTGATCTGCCTGGAAATAACCTTTTCATTACAGAAACGAAAAATCATACGACAGATCCAACCAGTATCGAAAAGAAGGTTCTTCGTTCGTAGAAAATTAAAGTACTAACGTCAGTGGTAGACGTCACTAAAACCTCGGGTCTTTTTATTTCAAAGAGTGACAAAGGTAACAAAGGGGTAGACAACCGGGACTTCACTATCCTGGTCTACGGTACTAGAATCAAAGGACTTACAACTCAAAGTTCGGACGAAAAAGTGAGAGGAGAAAGTGAAAGTAGTTCTACAAGAAATCAAGAAGAAGTAAAAGACGGTATTCCCACCACAGCAGACGTATAGACTCCAATAACTATAAAGAGGACCGTTAGAACTAAGGTCGAACACGAAGTAGGTCGGACCGTAAAGGGTACTACATGAGACGTATATTCAATTAATTCGTCCCACTGTTATATGTCGAAACTGCATGAGGAAAGGACTAAACCTTGGTCAGACAACAAGGTACAGGTCGAGATTGACAAAGAAGAACTGGACGTATGTATAAAGAGTCCTCCGTCCATTCCACCACACAATAAGGACAGAGAAATTCTTAAAAGGTATCAAACAACACTAGGTGTGTGAGTTTCCGAAGCCGAATCAGTGATTTCGTCTTCACCTACAAAAGACGTTGATAACGATAAAGTTACTATGCTACTTACAACCGTTAAACCAGAGACCAAGGAGACGGAAAAGATTTAGGTGGAACTTGTAGACCTTCAAGTGTCAAGTGTATGACAACTTCGGACCGAACCTCTTAAAACTCGTAATGCACAATCGTACACTCTACTCACGTCAACACGCCATCAAACTTGTAAGAAACTGTAACGGAAAGAAACCTTAACCTTACTTTTGACTGGAAAAGGTCAGGACACCGGTGACGACTCAAAAGGTTTAAACGATCGTATAACTGACGTCGTCAAAGTGTTGTAGTAGTAAGTCCTAAACTTTATCGAGTTACCCTTAAGGTAGTAGAGGTGATCGGAACAAGCATCACTACGAAGGATTCCGGGTCAACCGAAGCGTAAGGTCCTATAGACCGAGATCCACTCACTAGTGTGGTAGTAACAATAGACCCAGCACTTCTAGAAAAAACATGTCAAGAAGACATATAAGGGCGGTGGAGAAGGATAATAGAAGACGAAGACAATCCAGGTATGGTAAAGACAGGAAATAACACGGGTAGACACGGGAATAAGACAGGAAATAACACGGGTAGAAACGTACTTTACAAGGGAACCATAGAGATTAAAAGAACTTCTCTAGCGATCCGGAAGGGTAACATAACAAAAGGAGATAAAGAAACGTGACTAGTGACTCCTTCCGAAAGAATAGAGAGGAACGATAAGAAACCTTGAGACGTAAGTTTAACCACATAGCAAGGAAAAGAGGAAACGGAAATCAAAGAGAAGGAAAGGGTCGATAAACAATCCGGAGGAGTCTGTCGGTAAAACCAAAAAACGTAAAGAAAAAGAACTCCTACCAGAACTAGTGACGGACGACATGTAACAGTACCTTGAGGCAGGTATCAAGAAGTCCGCGAGATAGTTTAGACGATAAAGGATAGATTGTACGAGAGACTCGGAGTCACTAACGTAGACATTTTGCCTTCGTTATTATGACTGGTGTACCCGAAGAGTCCCAATCTCTCTACACACGTATCGCAGACCACGTCGAGGATTGGGAACAGACGGAATTGTTTCGTATGTCAGATCCCCCGAATATTTGTTGTCTTTAAATAAATAGTGTCAAAACCTCTGACCTTCAGGGTCTAGTAACACAGTCGCACGACCCCAAGACCACTCTCAGAATAAGGACCGACGTCTGAAGGACCGACGGTTGAAGAGTATAGTAGTGTACCCCCTCTTTAAGAAACCTCAGGGGAACATCTCGTGATTAGGGCAAGGACTCGTAAGGTCGGAGTAGAAGGGGGTTTCGGGGTGGAGGTTTACGGTAGTGTCATCCCACACCTCAAAACTGTATGCTTACCCCTCACCCCGCGTAAACAAGGGATTGTGACCCTTCACCCGTCATTGACTGTCGACGGTCTAGGGATACGGACAACAGGACCTGGGTCAAGGACGATCTACGTCACCTGCAAGTAGTCCTTTTGTCGGGAACCTTCCTAAACCATCAGTTGGAATGGGTAAGAACCTAGCTTGACTGACCGATTTAGTTCATACTGTTCGTACATTTCTCACCCGGGACCGTCTCCGGTAAGACTCGTGACACTGGAAAGGGTCAGGATTCGAAGGACAAGGTCCCGGGACATGTCAGTCGCGACAAACCCAGGGAAGTTAAAGGTCGACGGGTCCTAGATCAACGTTTGTGATGTCCTTCTACAGTTCGAAGGGACCACAGAGTGGTCATTTCTTAGACGGACGTTACGTCCTCTGGACCCTTCTAGGGGACTTCTTCCTTTACTTTTGGGTGAGGTCATAAGAACGGACCTTTTAGGGTACCTGTCTCCTCGGACCGTCAGATGTCAGGTATCCTATCGCTCCTCAACCTGTGTTGACTCACTGATTTGGTAGTCGTCGTGTACTCCCACAGTCTCCCTAAGGACAGATCTAACCCTACAAACTACTCATGACACATCCTGGGTAAGGTTTGGAGACTGCGACCCCAACTAGGTCGGGAAGGACTTGTCTACGGGTCGTTCAACGGGACTTCAGAAATGTTCACCTGTAGAGAAGTCTTTTCAGTAAGAACTATCTTACTAGGAGAAGGTTGTGTTAAGATGGGTCACGGAAAGAGTCACATAAGGACTTTATAGTTCCGACGGAAACTCTTCTATTAGAAGTTTGTTTTAGGAAAGGGGAGTAACCCATATCTGACTAAGTGATCGAGGAATACTAAACTTTAATCAAACAGACGTCACTACGATTGAACTAACATGGAGAGAGGGAGGGAGGAGAGAGGGGAGAGAGGTAGAGGGAGGTGGTGTGTGGGGGTGTGGGTGTGTAATGAACTTTTTCATAAGGACTTGAGTCTTATTTTCGTGGCACCGAGGGTGAACGGCATCCTTTCTGTCAGAACTTACGTTCAAGTGACAAGTAAGGTCTTACCATGTTTTACGAAGGAAGGACTCTAAAATCAACTAATAATGATAGCCACCGATTGATGGTCTCATTTTTGTTGACTGCAATCGGAGTTATTGCCAGAGAGACCGTGTTTTTACACACTCCACTCATTACGTCTAGTCCACTGACCTCCCACTCTCCATCGACGGGCACGTCTCTACTCTGGACCGTCCTACCTACTCAGTCAGTGGGTCACACACCATCCTCTAACACCGCTCCGCAGGTGCGAACAGTCCCTAAACAGACCGACGTAGTGGAATCTCGATTTAACTCACAGGACATTTGAGTGTCGGTCCCTTGTCGGAAAGGGTAACAGTAGTGACTCCGACCACTCGTACTCGACTAAAACTCTTACAAGGTCCCTGTCAGTTTTGTGTCTCAGAAGGTCCCAGAGTTTAGGTCGGAGGAGGTGTATTGAATACTGAAGTCAAAGTGACCTTGGTCAAAAGACGTTTTGTTTCTTAGGAAGGAATCGACAAAAAATCTCTTGAAAAGGTAAGAAACTTAAAGAAATGTCAACCAAAGTTCAGTAAATCGAGAATTTTTATCATTCACAAGTGACTTCTTTTATACCTTTACTTCATCCTTCTTCTGGTTTTCTGTGGGTATTTGAATGGAGGGTTCGTGTCAGGTGACAGAGAAGTCGGGAAAAGAGATCGACAACTCAATAGCAATGTCAATGAACTTCTCGAAATATTCAACTGACGAAAAACATGTCGTAGTAAAGTATAAAATTCAATGAATGCCGGTCGGGAGACATGGGCGCCCAAACTGAGAAAAGATATTCCCCGAGATCGTGGACGCCTGTAGCCATGGGAGTCCTAGAGGACCTCGGTAAGGGGGACGTCTACGACTTCGTACTAACCTACAAAAAACCGACACAGTAAAACTTATCGAAGTAGCATGTGATAGGTTTCAAGTGACATCAGAAGGGGCTTTAACCCCATAACACAGGATAAAACCGATAATATTTATTACGATTATAATTAATATTTTAAACACTGGTTTTTCTTTGAAGGACATTCTCTAGTATAACGAGGTGGAAGAAATGAGTAAGTAACATAAAGAAAAGTATAAAAATTAACTTCATATAAACTAAATGTCACATCACGATTAAAGACGAAGTGTCGTTTCACTAAGTCAATATTTTATATATACAACAAAAAATATAACAAAAGGTAATACGAATAGTGTCCTATAACTTATGTCATGGGACACGATATACAATCCCGGAACAAATAGGTAAGATTTACATTGGCAGACATAGATGGTTGTGGTCAGAGGGTCGGGTAGGTGGAGGGAGAGGGATTTCAGAAAAGAGATACATATACTCTGACGAAGACAGAACATTTATCCAAACATACACGGTATCAGATCTAAGGTGCCCACTCATCGTAGTATACTCTAAAGAGACAAAGAATGAAGTACATCACACAATTAGGGACCAGTAGGTACAACGACGTCTGCCGTACTAGAGTGAGACGGAATACCGACCTATCATCAGGTAACATACATAGGAGGTGTAGAAGAAATAGGTCAGTAGACAGCTGTCCGTAAATCCGACGGGGGTTCAGAACCGATAACATTCAGTACGACGATACTTGTATCCCCACGTACGTAGTAAAACCTAATTCTTAAAACAGACCTATATACGGGTCCTCACTCTAACGATCTAGTACACCATTAAGATACAAATCAAAAGATTCCTTGGAGGTATGAAGAAAACTGTCACAGACATGGTTGGACGTTCACGGTGGTTGTTACATCTTCAGTGAGTCGTACAAAAATTATGGATGAGACGTGACCGTGTCCTCGGACCACCCGACACCAGGTATCCCAGCGTTTCTCAACTTGTGTTGACTTTGCTGAATCGTGCTGAGACGAGACCTGTGGTACACTGCGCAACTTATACGTCACTACTTGGTTCGTCGGCACGCGAGACGGAATACACGAAACTCACCAAACACTAGATGAAGTAGAACCTTCCTTGAGAGAGGTCAACGGTCACAACTTTGTCTCTTACCGACCTTTGGTCAGAAATTGTTCACTTTACGAATCTTATTCTCACAACCAAAAAACCCAAAAAAAATTCACTCGGAAAAAATAACAAGTCGGTCGAGTAGGGGAAGGAACGAGGGAGGGAGAGGAAGGGACTCAGAGAACTCACATTTTTTTGATTAAAGACTGAGTCCAGACCTGTTCGTTTTTACACACATTACCGGAGAGACCCTACCATCGGTGGGAGACTTAGGGTCCTGAGACCCATGGTCGTAGTTCAAGTCTCCTCGGTCGTCACTACTTGTCGTCTACCAAAGGAAAGGGTAGTCGCCTTCCGAAGGACCACCAAACAGTTATCGAGATTTCCCGGGGGAGGAGGAGTAACATCGTCTCCGGGGGTTTCACCTGACCCGTCCGACACGAAACCCTCCCGCTCCGACCCTGCGACGACGAACCCCGGGTCGGGACCAGGCGAGACAGGACTCAGTGGACAGGGGGTCCCCCTCCCACACGCGCCAGCTTGACTGTCGTCTTTCGTCCGAAGTAAGAGGGTTGAGAGGGATGAGGAGGGTTCGGGAGTCGGAAGGGGGGAGGAGGGGTGCGGGTGAGTGTCTAGACGAAAAGTAGACCGTGTGACGTCACACCTCCTCCCTTGTCGGTGGGTGAGGTCATAAGAACGGACCTTTTACCCTGTCTCCTCGGACCACCCGTCGTCAGGCACCCCAGTGTTTCTCAGCCTATGCTGAATCACTGTACACGCATGTGTATGTGTGTGTGTGTGTGTGTGTGAGCGAGAGAGCGAGTGTGAGTGGTGGTGGGGTTTACACTCTCCTCTCGCACAACAGGTCTCCTCGTCGGACCGTCACTACCCGAGACGGTACTTAGGAGACGAAGAAGACTTTAGTTGGACAGATGGACCTTAACAAGGAAAACGTATGTACTGAACTAAAATTAATTGTTGTTTGACGTTTGAAAGTGTCATTTGACAATTCGGACAAAGAAAATGGTCGGAGTCTTATACGTTCCTTTAAAACTCCCAGGACTTCCCTTTGCTCTATAGTCGTCATTATACACGGTAATTCTCGGGTCCTGTTTGCTCAACTCAGACGACGAATTTGGTGTCCACGAAAGGTCCGTACTCACACGGTCAGTCTTCCCTAGGTGTCGTGTTTAAGTGTACTTCGTTTTGTTGAAAGGGTCCCCCGGTGTGAGTGGAAGGTCTTTTCGACACCCAATAGTTCTCGTTCGGTCTCCCACGGGACCATTTCCTCTGGTGTCCCCACCTCAACTCGCGTCCGCACCCAGAACCCGGGCGGAACTAGGAGACGAAGTGACCCAGTCATTGATAGTATCCGAGTCAGTGGGGTCTGTGGGTCTGACGATTGAGATTTCTAGGGACGAGGAACGTCACTCGGTAAAACCACTCACAGACTAGTTGAGTAGGGGATGTTGATCAGTGGTCAACTGAATAGGTTGGTACTCAGTGAAATAGTTTCTCTTTTGATTTAAACAATTCTTTTGAGGAACTACTCCCAGACGTCAGACGTCGGGTACCTGACTCAGACCGAGTAACGGACGAAAAAATTTATTTCAAAATAACAGGTCTCGATAAACATATAACAGACACCAACGAAAGCGTCATACTACTGACGCACTATTTGTAAACCGTGAATTTATACATGATAGAAAGAGAAATATCTTTCAGGGGACCGGGGATTACATTTATAGGTAAGTCAAATTCCTGTCTAAACTGTTCGTTGACTTGTAGTTATGTGAATCGTCACGTTCCGGAACCACTGTCTTCAATTTTGGATTTATTTATTCCGCTCTACAACACAAATGTCTAACTTTCTGAGTAATGACTATTCTACAAGGAAGAGAGATTTTAGTGGACTAGTCCTAGGGTCGTCGGAAAAAACAACTTTAACTATTTGACAGAGACTTAGAACACGATTCAGTGAAGTAAACACAGACTGAGACACACTGGGGCACCTAACATCGGATGGTCAGAGGAAACAGGTAACCTAAGAGGTCCGTTCTTATGACCGAACACAACGGTACGGTATACTTTTATTTTTCCTGAACCTTATTGGTTTTGTTGAAACTTGTCAGTACAAACCTTCAAGATTTGATGGACCAGAGGTCTAAATGTTATTTCGAAGTCAAAGTTCTGTCACAACATAACCGTATGTCTCTCTGTCATTAGCTCTTTATCTGTGTGTATACGTACCCGTCGAATAACAGTCGTTTCTGTGGTTCCGTTAAGTGAAAAGGGTGAACTACGATCTTGTTGACTTGTGTACAACTACTCACTCACCAATGTGGATTCACGAGACTTACGTATTTACCGTGGATGTTTTTGTATAAACCCCTTCAGTAAACGGACGAGATACCAAGAAATATAAATCTTCGATCCCTTTTAAGGAGACTTTTTGAATCCCCATGAGTCCCCGTCTTTGTACTTAAGAATTTTACAGTCTCAATTTGTCCAGTAACCTGCGTAGATACGGACAATGACATGTCTTTTCCTTCAGTTTAGAGTGCCCCAACTTCCTTAACGGGTTCCAGTCAATTTTCTACCGACTATCTTTTATTTTTAAGTACAAAAGACTGACCACTCTTGGGAGTATTAACTCATCCTGGAAACGTTATAAGTCTCTAACATTACTTGTACATAACTTTGTTAGTCGGTTTCTCGTCTCACTGATTTCGTCATACTTCTGTAGACCGGAGGACCCATTTTCGGGAAAGAACATTGTACCTTTTGCTCACCGAGTCACTGTCCTGGGTAACCAGGGACCCGTCTATACTGTAATCTCTTGGAAGTCATAATGGAGTAACAACTACTAATGTTTCTTTAGCAATTATAATGAAAAACCGTGACCTTGTCCACCTTTGTTGAACCAGGTATTCACCGTAGACTTTTGTCTCATTTCCTCCCTCTGTCTACTCGTTTTCGGCGGAAAGAACACGAAATCATCGACGAGATTTGTCACTGGACCAATTAGGGGTTTGGACGGTTAGACATTTAAGTTTTAGAAGTAGCTGCTTCTGGAGGTTCATGGATGAACCATTATTATCAACTTCTTACATCCCCATGACGTTCCGAAACTACACTGAAGACTAGGTTCTTACTCTTTTGCTGTTGACGAAGTACAACCATGCACAACAGTCGGGACTAAAGACTGTCACTCCCCGTAGTACACACCCGAAGGTCCAGTGGACACTACGACTACGCGGGAAGGAGGATACATAACCGATAGCCAGATGAAAAAAAGAGAAAAGACTTGACGGCGGCGGTGGTGGTGGGGGGCCATATCTACGGTAGAATATATTGTAAATTTTATCACTTCGACAAATTCTACTCAGTAAAAGAAATAATTCCAAACAAACAAACAAGAAAACAAACAAACTACACCTGGTAAAAAAATTCAGAAATTGAACAATGTTATAACGAAGAAATTTTTTTTACAAAATCAAAAGACTGATACTCCGTACACCCTAGAATCGAGTGAGTAGTCCTTAGTCTGGGTGTGGGGGACGTGACCTTCCGTTTCAGAATTGGTGACCCGGAGGTCCCTTCAGGGGATTTTCAGTAAAAGATTTGATACTTCTCTCTCATACAAGACGTCGGAGGATTCACCGTGAACTGGAAGGACCTGCGGTCTCCCAACTCTTCGAGGACACCCCCGAAACCGTCCGCGATCCCAACCAACGGTGTAGACGTTCTAGAGATCTTAGACCCTTGCTAGCCGTCGAGACCCCGGTCTATTGCCTTCCCGGTCCGATCCTGGGCTGTGGAGCACTGACCCCCAGTATTGTGTCCTCCGTGACACCACCGCAGTCGTGGGTCACCCGACGGAAGGAAAGGGACTCTACATTGTCTGCGCGGGACCCCCGAGTTGTCTTCGTGGGTTCCTGACTCACCTTCTGTCAGTACCTTCGTTTTCTTGTGTTTGCACTTTGGCAGTGTCTTTAATCGTCTGACAGCCGTTTCAGTTCTTCCCCTGTACGTCGCTGACTCCGATATGACTCGAGACAGGTAAAAGACATTTAGTGGACAAAGGGTCAAAAAAGGAATCAGGTGTGAGTAGAACCTTTCCGACAGGTCCTTCTGTGTCTTTATGACATCTGAGGTGGACTATTGTTCTCGGGAGGTAGGTCACCTACGGACCGTTCTTACATTAAGTCATAAGTCTAGGGTCACTTTCGTGGGATTTATTTTTCTTATGGATGTAAGACGTCTACTCACTCTTTTAATTGTTCTACTTCGTCTACCAGTAGTATTGACGTTATTCCTTGGTGAGACAGGTCCCGAAGACTAGTAGGAAGGGATTCCTTTTTTCTTTTTAGTCTTGATCTTAATCGTCATCCATTCTCTTTACTGATGTCATCCCGCAGTTCTCTGAACCGAGACTCAACGTCCACGACGCACTACGAATTGAAAGGGCTCAGAATCCAAAGAATAGACATTTTCCATTGTCCGTAGAGTGTCTCGACTGTACTCTCACTTTACTTTGTTACCGTTACTCTGGTCAAAATTAGAATTTTGTAATAAATTAGTGACTTGTCCATAAATACCCTATATAAGATCCATTATAAGGTGGGCCTAGAACCGCAAATCACGAAACCCACTCAGTATTCCTAAAATCTACTTTTTTAACATTTTTACATTCGGATTAGTCATTGGATTAACGCAACGTTAGTTTCATAGAATGTTTCAACCTGAAAATCTCCTTCATGTCATACCTTATTATGAACACCCATTGTTGTTTCCATAGTTTGAGACAACTTTCATGAAATGTTAGAAATGTTCAACACAGGCTGACAGACACTAGGGTACCTGACGTAGTGTGGTGTAAAGGGACTGGAGGTGATAGAGGGTCTCAAACGAGTATAAGTACAGGTAACTCAGTCACTACAATAGATTGGTAGAATAGGAGAGGGTGGGAGATCAGGAGTTAGAAAGGGTCGTAAATATCAGAATGTTAAATGTTAGATTTAACAGGAGTTTCGTCACAACCTTAGTACAGGTAAAGTGTCTATCCCTGCATCTACGATTGACGGGACTAAGTCATGTCTTTCACATTTACGGTAGGCTGAGTTCAATTTAAAGGAAGATTAGATGTAAGTCCCCCATCTAGAAAGATACCCGAAATTACTATCGAAACCCCACACACACACACAAAAGTAAATTCCATGACCTTTACGTAAGTTCTTTTTGGTTTACCACAAATCTCTTATTAGACGAAGGATTTGAAGGACTAAGTAAAAATCTCTTCTACTTTTATAGCTCAATAGAGAGTTTATATGACCGGAAAGACACAAACAAATAAGGAAAAACGTGGGTAGATCAGTTATAAATAACTCGAGGATAACACATAACCTGAGATATGTGGAACGGCCCTCTGTCCCAATTTTCTTGGGTAAACTCTGAAGAGAAGGACGTCAACTCCCTTCTTGAGCGATTCATTTATTTCTGTGTCCATTAATTCACTGTCGTCGAGATTTATGTCCCCACTCTGTCTGTGTGGAGTGGTCCTCCAGGATTAGGAGTCAAACGGTAATTGTCAACGAAAATATTTTAGTCCTCATTTACAATTCACGTTAAAAGTTCAGGAACATTTATAGAATTCTGAACCCTTTTTTGGGGTTTATGTATTTTGAGTTTAGAAAGTTCCACAGTCCTACCTCTCTACAGAACTCCTAAATTACGAGCACTAAGGTCACAAGGGAACTAGAGAACGTGAAAAAAAAAAAAAAGAACGGAGGACTCTCGAGAACGAACCCCAACTAGGAGATGGAGGGTTTTCGAAATTAGAGAGGACGAAGTAGAAAGGGGAAGACGAAAGTTTATAAGTATCTTGGGAAATAGAACTTATTCGGTAATGAAACGAGACGGTAGAGAGAGTCACTAGTAGTTTATGGCAGAATGAAATAAAGGATCTGAGTAAACAACTTATTCTTTAACTCCGTCGAAGTAAAAGGGTAGAGTCTTTGGTGAAAAATTTTAGGACCTACTGAAGGAGGACCAACTTCGGTTTCCTACCAACCAAAGAAAAACGTTGAAATAGAAGGGACTGGAAGGAGACTTAAAGTCTGAACTACCAATACGGGTGGACCTTTGGTTCGGTGACTTAGGAGGTGGGTCTAGAAGGAGAGGAAGTTATATTAAAGGAAGGGAGGAAGAATTAAAGTCGACCGGGAGAGTCGAGTTGGAACTAGAGAACCACAAAAGGGTGACACTAGATAAGAAACTTGAAACTTCTCAAACAACTCGAGTCGAAGCAGAAAATTAAGGCACCGACGAAGAGGACGCAGAAATAAGGACGGGTAGAGGACCAGACCTAGACTCCAACACCTTGGGTGACCGTACACGGAGTTTCGACTGTTGTAAGTTTTGATTCGAGTGTGGGAAGAAGCGTAGTTTCGTCGAAGGGAGTGCTGGGGAGGCAAAACCAGAAGGGAGAAGGTTCAAGGGTTTGACCTCAGGAACCTTCAATGAAACTAAGAGGAGTTAGTGACATCTGGGGGTGGAGGAAAGGAGTGACCAAGACAAATGTAGTCACGGAGTGTGGGTCGGGCTTCACGCTCTCCGTACGAAAACAGACACCGAGTCGAATGTGGTCACGTAGTGTACGCTGGTCTTAATACTCTCCGTCCGAAGACAGACACGGAAACGGATCAGAACAACACTTCCACCGGTAAGGCCTAGAGTCGAAGGAGTAAACATTTTTGTTCTCTCAACTTCATCCCGGGAATTTATACGAGAGTTAGGTCGTGTAAAAGACCATGCGACTCAGTCAGGTCCCGTGGTAGTAAAACACATAGGACTAGAGAGTATATTAATTAAGATCATATAAAAGTAACCACTTTCATCATCTTCTCTTGTTTTCTCTCTTCAGTCGTCATTGGTCGTCAGTGGTTGTCCAATAAAAGATATGTGTAAAAATGTAAGTGAAAAATCCATGGCCTGTGAGACGTTTCTCGAAGGACACATTAGAGTCAACTAAAGAGTTTCGTCGCGAAGTCCCACCCGTGACGACAGGTGTAGACTACCTACCTCCTCGACGTCGTCTCTGTCCGTCTCAGCCCCTCGGTCACCTCCTCGGTCCTGAACGACTCGCCGACACGAGAATTGGTCTCACGTCCCTGGGGCAGGGGGTCTGGGTCTTATGTGACGTGCCCGTCCGCGGAGCGTCTTGTGTCGGATTTGTCGGGGGGCGACACGTCGTGACAGTCGTAGGAGAAGGGCGGCGCCTATGGTGAAGGGACGTCCCGTCGGGACGACGCGACGACGAGTCAAGGGCCTCCGCCGACGCAAAAGTCCCGACACAGAGGTCCTCTTCCTCCGACGGAACGTACGGTGATGAGGACGCCAAGGGGTCCGAAATCAGCCCTACTGGCACCGTACATTTTTCTTCAAAGTACACTAATGTCGATGAAATGTGTGACCGTCATCGGTACCAAACATTTACTACTTTTTGTCTCCGAGTCTTTGTGTTTGGAAAACAAAAGGTTCATGGTGTCTCTGAGTCAATAAGATCCTAATCATAAGTCAAGAGACCCAACAGTGGTTCACAGGACAATTTGGATCGAAAATGACGTGTACCGATGATATTTCTCGTTGACCCTACTTGGTCTTATGGTAGCTTAGTTTATCACAGAGTGAAATAAAGGGTGAGACTAAAGTACTTATTCCCTGGGACGGACGGAGTGACGGGGTAAAGACTTCGAGTGGCAAGGTGTGTCACTCGGCAATGTGTTCAGGGGACTGTTCGTGTAAGTCTTTAAGGTGTGATTAGGTGTACTCTAGATTTAAATCGTTCCCAATACAGTCCTTGTCTGAAGAAGGACAAAAGTTACCAATCTGTCCACTTTGAACTCAGGACGTCCTTCTTACTCGTCACAACATTTATAATAGTCGCACCGTGTGACCCAGGGTAACCACAGAGTTAACACGTTGAGTGACGTTCGTCACACAGTCCAGGACTATTCTCACGGCAAATGAACACTTACACCAATGTGTTTAGAAAAGTCAATTTGATGACAGAACGACAAGTGAAGTCATGAACGTAATTATTCACTTCCACGAGATACTTAAGCGTTTTAAATCTCTCTGTTGACTAAAATAAAGAAAGCTATATTTTCAACCACTACGAACGTCCCACTCTTCGTCAGTACCAAGGACGGACCTTCTCCACCGTGAACTCAGTAAAGAGGGGAGGACCGAAGACGTCACAGGGTCGAAACAAAATCTTGGTTAGGAAATGGTAGTGGACTCCTGTCTTGATTGGGTCTGTCGTCTCGACTCCAGTCGAAAAGAAGTTTCTTTTGGATTTGACCGTCTATTTAAATCACGTCCTTTTTCACAAGTTTATAAGTGATGGTTTGCTTTTGACGGACCCCTAATAGATTACAATGTACTAAAAAAGTACGTTTTTACTCAACTCTTAGTCAATACACTGATTTACTTAATTTCTGTCGTGGATGACACTGAAGCGACTTTCAACTCATCCCCTTCTCAGGGGTGAGTGTCATATATAGGAAGCCCAGTTTTACTTCTTAAAATGAAGACATTTTCAAGTCTCCGAGGAGTCATGTAGTAAGTAAACTTAAACCCCAGAGACTGTAACCTTTAAGAGACTCCTTGTTCATAAAGGTCCATTGAACTTAGAAAAGAGACTGAGTTCTTACTGAAAAGACGGTAACTTTGCCTTCGGTGTCTACAAAGAAAAGTTCTATAACCACTCGTGACAAACCAATACGTGTCCACTCGAAATGTCTCTCCTTCAGCGTTTCGGACAGGACGAGTCCTCCTCTTCGTCAAATCCGAGACGCGGAATAAGGTCCTACAAGAGGGTCATAGCCGTTGAACCTCGCAAACCCTCGAGTCCGACGGACCAAAGACCACTGGAACCGTAGAAATCAAAGACTGTAGAGTGGGTAAGTCGGAACTCTTAATCCCTCGATTCCTTTAGAGACGTGCACAACATACTAGACCCTCACTTACCACCCTTTCCCTCCCCGCCCCTATCCATCCTACCACCAACTTCTCTGGGTCTGGGATCTGGGGGTGCAGGGTCGAGACGGAGACCGACGAGAGTCTCGAAACAGTTTAGGAGGGGGACGACCACGACATCGGGGTGAACAAGAATTTAAGATACTAGAAATACCAAGTCTGACTATTGAGAATCTGTCAGTCAAACTAAACCTCCGGACAAGGTGGGAATTCGAGAAGCATGCTCGTACTGAAAGTCCCTCGGGTATGACTAGAACTTAGACTAAAGTCAGAGTTGGTATCCAAGGTTCCCTTTTCTGATTAATCATCTAACCACCCCGAGAAGGTCACTTCGTCGGTATAAACAACAGACAATTCGGTTTTCCGTGACCCTCCTCAAGAGTCCTGTACCTGTCCCGACCTATTGGCTCTCCTACGTCTAAACAATCACATGCTTCGGAGGAAACGAACGGGGAGTAACCTCCCCGTCTGACCGTAGTAATCACTTCCCCGGGGGTTCTCCCCAGTGTCTGAGTGTTACGTTCGTCTTCAGCATTCGTACGGAAAGTCCACCTACTCGAAAGGCTCTGTCGACAGTTCACCTGAAACTCGAAGTGGACCAAATCCCTCTGTTTTTCTCCCTTGGTTGGATCGGAACCACCTGTCTTACATCTATCACGTCCTGGGTCTCTTTTTACGTCTTTTGAACATGATACAAGTAGACCCCTTTACCCCGAGTCACTGGGTTTTATACCTTTCCTGTACGAAAACCCCCCCCGCCACGTTTACGCGTGCACACACATACACATATGAACACACGTGAGTCCTAAGGGATCTCCCTAACGACGGTCTGACAACCAGAGGTCGTCCTGAACCACTTCGACTCACCTTTTGAGAAGAAACGGTAGAAGAAGAAGAAACGTCTGAAAAGGTGTGTCGTGGTTCCCGACACACAGAATATCCCGGGGTCCGTTGGGCTTTGAAAGAAGGGACATTCCCCAAAAGACCCGAACGGGACAGGTGGACGATTTCGTCGACTCTCGACAGGAGTGTCTCTGAATTTGCATTCACTTCGTGGAAGTAGACCCAAAGGGTGAACACTGCTCTCCACAGGGACTCGTCCCTCGGGAGCCCTCCTAGGCAGTGGACGAAACGAGTTATCCCTATTCTTGACTGACTCAACTAAGGACATGTCACTAGTAGTGTCACGATCAAGTGTCAGCCACAAGTCATTTAGAATCAAGAATATTGACACTAATACTCACTTATGTAGCACAAGTCGTCATTCCGTGGTTCTATTAAAGGGATTTAGCAGTTTCGGTCTGATTTTAGTTCAGGACAGTCTTAGGAGTTTTCTAACTTAGTATTCGAGTCCGGACTTCCCTTTCTTTTGTGACTTATAAGTCCTATGACCTCTCATCCTCTCCCGTAGTCCGTACTACCGAGAGTGGGAGGCCTTCCAGACACACTTTTACTTGTGGTACCTGTCGAGTGTCCTCCATAAATCTGATCTCCTCGGACCTCTCCAGTCACTTTTACAGGGGTAACGAACCAGACGTACCTCCGACTGGTCGAGTGCTCGACTGTCCCACTGGGAAAATGACGGCGATCGGGGGCACGGTGGGGGACGGGCGGAAGACACGAACGTG
This sequence comes from Capra ibex, assembly GCA_006410555.1. Classification (NCBI taxonomy): domain Eukaryota; kingdom Metazoa; phylum Chordata; class Mammalia; order Artiodactyla; family Bovidae; genus Capra; species Capra ibex. The sequence continues at coordinate 18,030,478 of SJYO01050590.1, read as the reverse complement.
ACACTGGTCGTAGTGTTTTTTGCGTCCCATGCCCGGGTCAGAACCCCGACGTAAGGTCCACGATCAGGTAGTGAAGGACCGAGAGTGAACCCGGTCAAGGAATTGGGGAGACGCAGAGAAAAGAGTGGAGATTTAGTCCTTTTAGGGCACAAACACTTCGATGTATTCTATATTATTCACTTGCACGGTCCGTGTCACGGACGGGGTTCTCGTTCCGGGGTGGAAAGAAGATTGTCGACCGCCCGTGTAGTACTCTGTCTCCAGTACGTGTCTTTCGAGCCCCCGTTCAGGTCGACCACCCCCGACCTGAACTTTCGATTCCCCCTTGAGGGACGAGGACTGTAGACGCCTGTTACTCTTTCGAGGGACGACCGGGAGGAACTCCGGTGTCCCGACTTGACAGGACAAGGGGGTGACCCTTGTTCATTCGTCACCCCGACAGTCGGACTTTTGGTGTCCTCGGACCCACTTTCCTTCGTCACCGGGTTTAGTCGGTGGTGTAAATGGTTGGGGTTTAGGGCGTAAACATTTCTTTTGGACTTTAACGGTGTTCAATATAGGGGAAGTCCCTTATGACTCCCACCCAAAAAGCACAATAACCCAGTCGAAACATAAGAAGATAGTTAAAAACAGTGACAACTGGGTCTTCGGGTGGTAAAGAAGTCTTCGAAACCTTAAACGTCTTAAGTAAAGGTCACCTCTCACTTGGACTCGAGAGATGTCCACAGAGGGGAAGTGGAAAGAGGATAGACCAACCGAGGGACAAGGTCGTGTCACATTCCTAACTTTCTTTCTGAGACTGTTTATCTGACACGGTCTTAAAAAAAGAAAAGACTCACGACTCCCACCTCGGTCGTTTCACATTTCACTTCCTCCACCTAACCTCCCGGACCCTCCCCTAAAGGACACGGGACCCCGGCGACACGGTCAAAGGAGTGAGTACGTGTCGGGTACTTACAACCCAGGTTCCTTTTTCCGTGATGTCAAAGGGACATTCTCGGAACGAAGGTAAGGGACGGGGACGGGGGTGGTTTAGAATGAAGGGAGGGACTAAAAGACGAAGGTCGATAAAAGTACTTCAGGAATGTCAGGATACTCATTGTCCAGAACAACATCTTCCACGAGACTTTCTGTCGACGGTAGTCACAAATGGAACTGGTGTGTCGACTCGGTAGATTCTTCACGTCGCTTGAAAGGGGATGAGGCGACCCAGATTCACGATGAGTAGAGTCCGGATTTCGTGACAAAAATAAAAATTGATGTAAAATTAACCATGAACCATGGAAGCAGACTATCTAGGACCGAAAATCTATGACTAAAGTAGTTCCCGGGTCAACAAGCAAACTCTCCGCTACGGACACTGACACCCTTTCTGGGTAGTGACCACACGTTCTGAGTCTAGGTGACTCGGACTGGTCACTGTACCGACCCACCTACGTGCATTGTGAAAAGGTACCATTTCCGTAATGACATCCTTTGACAAAAGTAATAGCGAACAAAGTACGTACTGTAGACTCGAAGACCCTTCCCTCCCTCTTCTACTACCTGAAATCTTTTCCTTTTCGGAGTGAGTCTGGTCCTTGGGGAGTCCTCTGTGTCCCAAAACCATTTGTCTTCTACCGTCTCTATTATTTCCTTGTCTTGTTAGGCCTTCAATTCTTTCAATGTTTTCCTCTTTCTTCACACTTTTCACCCTTCAATCGAGAAGTCTATTCCGTCTCTTCGGTCAACTCCTTCCCGTCGACTATTGTTCCCGTCTATTTTACTTTGACGAAGAAGGTAGACTCCTTATTTATTTTTCATAAGGTACGGGACCTTTAGGGTCGTACCCTCCGCTCTCAAAGTTCCGTCTGGGTCTCACGGGTCTCTGACTGCCCGGGGACTGGTGACACGGGACACGGAGGACTGACACACCACTGGAACGGTTGACTCGACCTGTCGTCAGGACTGAGGAGGTAGGGGAGAAAAGGAGTTAGTTTTACATAAGTAGACCACAGGGAGAGAACTAGTTCTAGGAACCCGAGATCACCCAATTGATCAGTTAGCTTAAATAACGTTAAATGATTAACTGAGTATAGTGGATAAACTCTTTTAATAGGTAATTATCGGTGAAGAACCGACAAACTATTGATGACTTAATAATTTATAGAGACCCAGAGGTAAAGGGAGTTTATTCCCTCCACCTGAATTATTATAGATTGTCTCTCCACCATAAACTCAACCCAGAACCGCACTTTTACCTTCCCCTCCCGAGGTCTCACGGTAAATACTCTGTTCCATCCTCTCCTCCTTCTTACAACCTCCTTTACTTACCTCGCCCTTGTGACGGACCACCCGACGTTCGTCTCGTATTAATAACGACGTAGGAGTGCCCCATTCCTTCTCGGCACACTTTACAGGGTCTCCTCGGACCCGAAGGATAATCAAATAATTAGTAGAACTACCGCTACCTCTCGGACGTAACTAATTTAAGTGATTACTAGGATTTGACTCGTCCCCTCATTTAAGGTCTTTCCTACCTAAATATTCCAATCACCATTATAATTAGTCACGTAGAAGTACTGGTCCCACCGTCATTTACTTATTCCAAACGGGACTACTACCGCCCCTCCGTATGGACTTCCGTTTCCTATTACTCGGGTCAAGGTTTGGCCCTTCGACAACAAATCTTTTATTATTACCCTACGGTCGAGATTTCACGTCTCACTTATTATTCAATTTTTGTTCGAACTTTATTTGAGAGTAAGCTCCAGTCCTAGAGAGAGTCGTGAAACCATCCCCCGACAGTGTCGCCCCCCATCCCCTTGTCTTTCACTTTCCGTCTAACCTTTCTTGAATGTTTCCTCCTTTAAGTGGACAGTGTCCCTCCTTCGACTCTGGACCCCTCCAATCCCCACTGACGGATCCAATCCCCGTCGGTGAGACAGGGGACGTCCCCACTGTTGTCTACCGGGACGGAAGCCTCCTGATTTCATCAGACAGAGAGGAATGGTAGAGACGAATGAACCGAGTACTTTACAATAGAGACGTAGAGATTGAAGTTAGTCTCTCGATCTGCGACGATGTCGGTGCTACTTTTGGATCTAGAGGACTAAGAAGAGAGCGAAAGAAGGAGAGATTCAAGATTTGAGAAGTGTCAGTTGTGGCTACTCTTAAGTCTTGTATTTGTGATTTTGAAATCTTGATCGAGGTGTCGGTTCCATGGGTGGTACCAGAGGTTCAATCAGACTCCAGGAGGTTGTCGTGACTCTTTTTTATTTTTAAAGATTTTGACACACACGTCATTACAACCCTTCTGTGGACCTTTATAGTCATGAAACCCCGGTCACTAAAAACATGGAAACCCCTTACTGTTTTGTAATTCTGTTTTAAGGTGGTTTACGTCCATTAGTTTTAATTCGAAGGCGATACCCGTAAACTACTTTAAGTATTGGAACAACTTTTAAGGGACGCTACCCAAACACAAAGAAGACAACCCAGGGGAGAACCCCTCCTCTGTTATGGTGGAGACACAATCTATAATAATTCAGGTGGAGGGAATAAACTCCCTTTACCTCTGGGTCTCTATAAATTCCCTTTACCTCTGGGTCTTTATAAATTCCTTCTCTAACCTCCGGGGTTGGACCCTTCCTCCCACAACTCCCTTCCCCTTTCTGACCGGAACCGTCTTGGTACTTCATTCTCACAGACCGGACAAAAGAGTCAAGGAGAAAAGGAAAGCGAAGGGAGAGGGTCCTTGCGAGAACGACGAGGAGACTCAGGGTCATCACAGTATACCCCCGTCTCGATGTTCCGACACGACCAGGACACCGTGTTGAAGTCCCCGCGGAAAGGGGAACCCTTTGAGTCGTCGAGTGGTTCCGGAACGTCTGAGTTTTGGTACAAGGTAGGGAGCCCGGAAACAAACAGAAGGGGTCGGAAGGAACCTTTAGAGGGACGACACAGAAACTAGACCGGATTGTAGGTGTACCCGGTCACCCGTGACGGGTCCTTACAGGAGGTCTCTATGAGCCATCGGATTCGCAGAATAAAGATTTACCCTTTAGTATCGTACACGACTTTCTTTCTTTAGAGTATCCTACTCCATGTACTGTACGTGTACGAACTGTTCGGTGTTGGTGTGTCAATCGATGGTCCTAGAGAACTGGTCGATATTGGTGTTTCAACGATGGTCCTGGAGAATTTACTCAGAAATTAAACAAGTCCTAAAATCGAACATCGTAGGGTCGGTACCACGACATCCCGACTCTCAAGTCCACAACCTCAGTCAGTCGGACCCAAACTTAAGACAGAGACGGTGAATGACCGGTACGTCTTAATTCGTTTGACAGATTTACAAGTTTTGAAAAAAAAGAGTACATGTTTTTGTCAAAACACCTATCCTAACCACTTTCCCACGCACATTTCGGAAACCGAGTCACGAATCTCCCCTCGTCTATCAGTTGTTATTTAGAATGGATGACTGTAACAACAAAGACAAAGTGTTATTGGACACTCCGTCCTCTTCACCTATAACAGAGGAATCAAGACCCTCGGGCTCCTACCTGTCTCTCTTCACTGGAGAAGATCCGACTTGTTCATCAATCGTACACGGTTCCGATCATACTTTGGACTCGAACGAGACCTTCTGAGATCTCAAAACTCTTTGTCCTCAACAAAAATATTTGCCAGGAGAAGAGAGTATGTTACGTGGACATGTACCGGTTCTGTGGGTCCACTGTCGTTTGTGTCCCTTACGCATAAGGTCGAAGTACCACGTTCTGGTGGAGAGGTTGAATGTCCTAATGGTAGACTGTATCTCCTGCTTACCTTTAGACGGGGAAGTAAGTCTCGGTGGTAGTAGTGGGAAGAGGCTAGGGTGTCTGTCTATGTCACTAGTGGAATAAACGGATCATTCGATCAGTTACATTAGTATTTGTTTTTGTAGACGTCTTGGTTATATCCTCGGGTCCGCCACGGGTTAGGATCTGTACCTTGTTGTCTGACCAAGGTTTAGTCCTTTCCTTATGTAGTTCCGACATATACTAGTGGACGATAAATAAATATACGTTTTATGTAGTACGTTTTACGGCCCGACCTACTTCGTGTTCGACCTTAGTTCCAACGGCCCTCTTTGCAGTTATTGGAGTCTATGCGTACTGTGACGTGAATACCGTCTTTCACTTCTTCTTGATTTCTCGGAGAACTACTTTCACTTTGTCCTCTCACTTTTTGAACCGAATTTTGAGTTGCAACTCTTTTGATCCTAGTACTGTAGAACAGGGTAGTCAAGTACTGTTTATCTACCCCTTTGTCACAGTCTGAAATAAAACCCCCCGAGGTTTTAGTGACGTCTACCACTAACGTCGGTACTTTAATTTTCTGTGAACGAGGAACCTTCCTTTCAATACTGGTTGGATCTGTCGTATACGTTTTCGTCCCTGTAATGAAACGGTTGTTTCCAATTCCAATTCCGATTCCAGAAAGGTTATCAGTCCATACCTACACTCTCAACCTGATATTTCTTTCGACTCGCGACTTCTTAACCACGAAGAATTGACACCACAAACTCTTCTGAGAACTCTCAGGGAACCTGACGTTCCTCTAGGTTGGTCAGGTAGGATTTCCTTTAGTCAGGACGTATAAGTAATCTTCCTGACTATGACTTCGACTTTGAGGTTATCAGACCGGTGGACTACACTTCTTGACTGAGTAACCTTTTCTGGGACTACGATCCTTTCTAACTTCCGTCCTCCTCTTCACCTACTGTCTCCTACTCTACCAACCTACCGTAGTGGTTGAGTTACCTGTACTCAAACTCATTCGAGGCCCTCAACAACTACCTGTCGCTCCGGACCGTACGACGTCAGGTACCCCAGTGTTTCTCAACCTGTGCCGACTCGTCGACTTGACTTGACTCCAGACAAAAACGACTTCCCGACCCAGACTTAGGTCTAAAACACCTGGGACTGGAATAAGTCAAAACTTTAGAAGAAATACTTTACTTTGTTTTTATTCTTAAGGTTTAATCCGTACCTTTGTAATGTCTTTACCTCTGGTCTAATCATCAACCGCCCAACCCTTACTTCCTCCTCTCTCTCTACGTACACGTACATTCTCCCGTGTTTCTCCTTGGGAACACCATTATGTATGTACTCGGATACGCACCTTATTTTGACGTATCTCGATTTATGTGTGTGTGTACTCATGTACATCTTAGTCAATCTAGACTCCTTCTACCTACCCAACTAACGAACGGTGAAAAAACCCCATCGTATAACGTCACGTCCAAAAATTCTCCAAGGAGGACTTTCTTTGGTTTACTTCAGATGTACTCAAGAAAGACGTACAAAGAAACGTCGACGTATACTTAACTATAGTTTTAAATTTTTTTGTATAAAACCTTTTTAACCTATCTTCACCTTAATTCATTAGACTTTTTTTATTTATCCGTGGTCTGAAACCTTCTCGAACACGAGAACTCTTCGAACTTACAAATGTGAAGTGGCAAGAATACCATTTAGGTGGAGACCAGTCTTTCCGTCGTTCGGTTGACTGTCCTATTCCGTATCATCTCTGTTTCTTTCGTAAAGTTCCGAGTCTTCACTTGTACAGGTGAAAGGTCCTCCTAGACAATGTTGGTGCTCATTCCGGTGAACGAAATTTTATTTGTTCTCCATGAGTGGGTGCATTTATCCAACTGAGGTGAGTGAGGTCTCGGGGCAGCGAGACGTGTGTCTCGAGTGGCGACGAGAGTGAACTTACATTATGAATCTTTGTAGTAGTTACTACCACTACTCACATAACCAACAGTAAAAAAGACAGATTTACCTTTTTTTATTGTACTATTCTGAGAAGTCTTGTACGATAAATTTACTACGGTCACTGATCTGACCTTCCAGTATACGTTCACTGAGTCACAAGTCGTTGGGCAAATTTTAGTTATTCTGTGTGTAGTCAATCATAGAAGATCTAGTGAAGTCATACCTACATAACCGTCAGTAGGAAGCTACCTTTCGATCATCGTTGGTTTTATTTATTTTATCCGTTAACATTCTAGAGTCACTAGGTAGACCCAGGTTGACTATAAAGGTCTCACTTTCTGATCTCACCGGTCATCGTCCTACTCATTGAGGGTAGTAGAACAGGGTTCTATAAGACATTAGTGGATTGTTGTCCGGCACCGAAGGTAGTATGAGTTGTCCACGGTCGTTTCACGTCAGATACTGTGTAGACCGGACGACGGACAAAAATACCTTTGACGTTTGATTCTGACTGAATATATAAAGAGTTGTTAACTTTTTATATTTTTCATAAAACACTGTGTACTTTTAATGTACTTTAACTTTAAAGTCATAGGTGTTTGTCAAAATGACCTTACCTCAATACGGATAAACGAACAATAGACACCGTCCCGACTCATTAAAACCGTTTTTGTCTTGTCAGATGTTTCGGATTTTATAGAGGAGACACTGTAAAGTGACATTTTCGAACGACTAGGGACAAAGTTACACAGTGAGGACCGGCCCCGATCCCTCTTCACTCCCCACCTCCCACGTATTCCTCCATCTTTTTTCGTCCCGGGAACTTAGATCCTTTTCCCCCGAACTTAGGATCGAGATTGGAGATTGATTTACGTCCCGATCAACGAACTGGAGAGACTCGGAGTCAAAAGAGTAGACATTTTATCCTTATTATGGTAGTTTGGTTACTTAATAGTTTATTTCTTCGGGATCTACCACTGACGTCGGTACTTTAATTTTCTGCGAATGAGGAACCTTCTTTTCAATACTGGTTGGATCTATCGTATAACTTTTCGTCTCTGTAATGAAACGGTTGTTTCCAGGCAGATCAGTTCCGATACCAAAAAGGTCACCAGTACATACCGACACTCTCAACCTGACGCTTCTTTCGACTCGCGGCTTCTTAACTACGAAAACTTGACACCATAACCTATTCTGAGAACTCTCAGGGAACCTGACGTTCCTCTAGGTTGGTCAGGTAAGACTTCCTCTAGTCGGGACCCTAAAGAAACCTTCCTTACTACGATTTCGACTTTGAGGTCATGAAACCGGTGGAGTACACTTCTCAACTGAGTAACCTTTTCTGAGACTACGACCCTCCCTAATCCCCGTCCTCCATTTCCCCTGCTTTCTCCTACTCTACCGACCTACCGTAGTGGCTGAACTACCTGCACTCAAACTCACTTGAGGCCCTCAACCACTACCTGTCCCTCCGGACCGCACGACGCTAAGTACCCCAGCGTTTCTCAGCCTGCACTGACTCACTGACTTGACTTGACTTGAAACATTTTCGGTTCGAATTTATATAAAACCCAACTTAGTGTAATTTTGACGATTATAAGTCGTTAGGTAAGAACTAGACGTTTTTGTTGGTAAACCCCATAAAGTTGAATTATTATATGTGAGTCATTTAAGGTCAAACAGTATCCATTGTGTCTGATTGTAAGATATCACAACTTAACTCCGACAAAGAGTGTTTCGGAAGATATAAGAGAGAGGACCAGTCACAGAAGTGGTACATCGATTAAGGGAGACGGGGTTTGGTTCAAATACAGGGACCCCGGAGGTACAATGTATGAGGACCTATATAAAGAGGGAAGGAACAGAGATGAGGTTTTTGTGACGGTAAAAAGAGTAGTCAAAAACGAACCTGGTAACGTCATCGGTACTCTGACGTTAAAGATAGAGGTGTACAAGGGAGATAGGTATGGGTCGAAAATGCGACGATGGTTTTATTAAGACGTAAAGAGGTCTACACAAGTGTAAAGAGATACCTCATTTTGTGAGGTCACAGAAGGTAACGATTACCGGTACCAAAATTTTTCTCTTTGATGAAAAAGGTTCGTTTTAGAACCTCCGTAAGACCCTCTTCAGGATTACTCTCTCGATCTTAATACTAAGGTCACAACCAGAATACAGGTCGACGGACTTAATGACGTCGAACCGACTTCTTTGGTACAAGAGAGTTCGGAACCAATGAGGAAGACGAATCCCGGGACCGGTGAGGTTCACATAACCTCCTGACCGCACTCACTCCCGACAAATAACACCAGGAGTTCCTCCTTTATATGTTTACCTCTGTTAAACCATCGAAAGTATCGTTCAACTGTAACGGTACCGTAGGTTCGAGTCCTAGTGACCCAAACAGAAACCGATATGAACTAAAAAGATCGTTTAGTATGGTCATATACCACCTAATCTGTAAAATTTTTCTTTCGGTCGAAAAACGGTATAAATGAACCCGTACGACCGATTTTTTCCAGGAAGAGACGAAGAGGGTGATCCGTCCAAAGATAAGTAGGAAGTTCTAAGACAAGTTACGGAGAGGGAACCCACCTCCGGGACCGACGAACGAAACAACTGAGGGACGAAACATAGGTGGGCCGGAGAACCAGTCCGTCGAGACTCTGACCCACTCGTGTAGGACGTCTGGTCCGGAGAACTCTCGTCTTTACCGCGGTTAAACAGGTAGAGAGTGATTCTTCTGTCGAATATTTGTAGAAACAATTTGGTTTGACTCAAACGTTCCGTCCTCAAACTTAGGACTGAAGAGGTTAAAAAATGAAACGAAACACTGCAACCCGTTGAATGAATTAGAGAGACACGGAGTGAAAGGACATTCTACCCTCACTGGTAACATATTAATATATTATCTCTTTGACATTCATATTGTTCCCGGATGGGACCGAGTCAACTATTTCTTAGACGGATGTTACGTCCTCTGGACTAAAAGGTAGGGACCCAGTCCTTCTAGGGGACCTTTTCCTTTATCGGTGGGTGAGGTCATAAGAACGGACCTTTTAAGGTAACTGTCTCCTCGGACCACCCGATGTCAGGTACCCCAGTGTTTTCAGTCTATACTTACTCGTTAATTTGGTTCATAATTGTTTCGAATTGAATATCAACTACGAATTATTTATAACTGAAATTAAATCGAGGAATGGGGAACTGAAAAAACAGGCAATCCCGATTACTTCACCGTAAAAAAAAATTCAACACCATTTTGTGTGTATTGTTTTTCAATGGCAGAATTGGTAAAAACTCACACACCAAGTCGTCCTTTTCATGTAAGTGTGACACGTGGGGTAGAGGACGAAAATAGACAACACTTACTACGACGACACTTGTACAAACAAGTTTCCAGAAACTCTGGGACGAAAGTTAAGAAAACCTATACATGGGTCTTCATCTTAACCACCCAGTATACTATTAAGATAAAAATTAGAAACTCTTTAGGGGCATGACAAAAGGTATCGTCGACGTGGTAAAGGGGTTGTCACGATTACCTGAAAATAGACTGGGAAGTGTAATAAAAGTTGGGCTTTATCCAGGAAAGTTCTGTTTTTTTGGTCATTCCAAACTAAATAAAAATGTTTGACCCTATCAACCTGAAACAATCAAGGTCCGATATTGGTTTCGACAGTTTACCTGTTCTTAAAAAAAAAAAAATTCTTTAGACAGTAGTTTATTACCTTACTAACCTTAATAATGGACTTTTATAGGAAAGAAACGTAACATTTAAAAGTGGAGTATTAGTTTCGTCACCGAACCTTTTCGTCTTTGACCAAAAAGGGTCACCTATCTCTCTGTCCAAGGAAACTCGAGACGGCACTGCAAGCGACCTCCTAAATGAGCTAGACACAATCTCTTGTTCCCGAACCACTAGTACCAACTATTCACGTCAGGTGGGTGTAAAGAGTTCCATAAAGATTCGATGTACCAGAGTTCATAAAAGGAGGTCGTAAATTGGTTGTTTAGACGTTCGGCGTCTTGAGGCCGTCGAGCGTAGACTGAGGGTAGAATGTCGATGTCCTCTCTAGAGAAGACATTTGGAGTTTTTAAGGATGAATTTGTCAGAGCTTACCAACTTACGGGAAAGGAAGTCGAACAATTCCGGGTGGGGTGGTAGGTAAAAATGAACGGTTCAACCCGGTTGGACTTCCATTTGGGCAAGGACCTCTCTACCACAGGATCTTTGGGTCGATTCGGGACACGATACCTTGTCCACACCGACCCGACTAGTGAAGGAGAAAGACCCGGAGTCAAAAATAAAGTAAAACCAAACACATAGAACAAAAGCAAACAACACACCTAAAACAAAAAAGAATGTCTTTTTCTTGCCCAACCCGATTTAGACAGAAACGAATATTGAGGTATCAAGAAATGGGACTTTAGAGTGAACTAATTAGCGAAATACCAGTGAACTATACCCACCTTTAATAAAGATTAACTCACTTGAACAGAATTCAATACACTGAACCTAGAGTGTTAAAGACTTAGTATCCCTGTTCGATTTTTACCCCGGGTGAGAGAGGTCTCGGACGGTAGGGGATTCGGTTTTGTAAAAAGTGGTTCTCTTGTAAGTAAAGAACATCATTATACTCCTAACCAGAGTTATTTTACTTTTAGGATGTTCTTTTATTTACGGGTATCAGACAGGGTCCGACACAGGTAAAAGTATAATTGTAATAACAAAGTATCCAGAGAGAGTCATAAAAAATAATGGACAAAAGTACTTTCACTGTAAAAAGTCAGTAAATTACTGGATTTTATACGACAACCTTCTCTTAACATATTGGAGAAATCGTTCATGAGACTAACAAATTTGTTTCAATATGAGGCGAGTTATGTGTATACCTACTATCTTTTCATCTTTGTCTATGTATACAGTGTTTGGTGTAGGAAATTTATTATTGTAAAACGTATAAATAACGTATGAATCCGGTCCGTGGCAAGATTCGTGAATTAATTACATGAATTAACAGTGTGTCTGGAACATCCTTCTTGACTAAAGGGGGGTATAAAGTCCACTTTTCGGACTCCGTGTCTCTTTACCGGTCGGACAGATTCCAGTGAGTCACTCACTCACCCCCTCGGTCCCAGGCACCGGTCCGTCGGACCGGGGTGTCAGGTGTGATGATTGGTGCGGTAGTACCTTTGGAACTTGTGCTTCGTGGTCTTTACGATACACTTCCCGAGGGTTACTCAAAGTAATTATGTACATAAATCCTACTCCCTCTTCCAGAAATCAAAACGTTTGACTTGTTCGCTTTCGAATCGAGTATGTGAAGTCAGTCTCTTAGTGTACCACTCCCTCTGGACGATTGAGTTCTTGCGGGTCTCCCCTCTCAGGTCTCCCGTCTCCTGACACTCTCCTTACGTGCTCTTCGACCCCTGTCTCTCTCGAGTCCTACTCTGTGGACCGACGGAAACCCATCGACTCCCTGGAAGACCACCCCTTTCTTAGTCTGAACAAACCCCCACTACGGTCGGGCAATGTCCTAGACACCCGTCTGTAAAGTGTTCGGGTCGGTCTCGACGACTCACCACCAGACCCGAAGAAAGTCGTCCCTCGAGTGAAAGGCACCCAAGAGTTGGTCCCCTCTAAAATAGGGGATCCCCTGTAAATCTTTACAGACCCCTTAATGATCCTGGTTGTTCCTGGATGACATATCGTGTGTCTTGAGACGAGTCACAATACACCGACGGACGCACCCCTCCTCAAACCCCTTGTCTATATCCATATACTTACCGACTCAGTGACGGCACGGGACTTTAATAGTGTTGTAACAATTAACCGATATAAGGTTATATTTTAGTTTTCAATTTTTTTTTCTCCTGATTCAAAATCTCTAGACGACAAGTTGTAACAGGGATATCAGTGGTTATGACATAACACGTGGTTTCTAGCCACCTCCTATTTAGAGTACAATGGAGAATGGAGAGAATGGAGTTATTTTGATTTTTTTCATTTCTAGTAATCTATAACTCCAATTTTTTTCCAGACCCCTGTAAAAATAACAGTGTGGAACTCTTACCCCACCTCACGATAACCGCAGATCGTCAACCTCTGGTCCCGACGAGGACTTGTGGAACATTTCGTGTCCTGTCGGGGTCTCTGAACAAACCGGTCTATTATACTCATCACGGCTCCGACTCTTTGGAACTGGGACACCAAAAATTCGTCCTCGGTACACCAGTAAGTCATAATCTATTCATCGGTTTGATCCACTATAAATATTTGGGAGGGTCACGACTCTAAGACGTTAAGTTAATAAGACCAAAACACAGTTCGGACAGAATGGTTACCGTACTTCCCGTTTCTCGACTAGCTTTCCGAACTAGCGTCGAAGGAACGAGCTCGGTAATTGTATGTGACGTTCCCTCAGAGCGGGAAACGACAACTACTTTCAGGACCCTTTGGTTGTCCGTTGTAAAGAGACGTCCTGTAGAAACGACATAAGGACTGTAAGAAGTTAGGCTCTCGCTATGGATATAACCTTGTGAGTATTCAAAAATTCCGACCTCCTTTGTTGGGTAGGCGTATTCACTTTTAGCCATGATTGGATATCATCTCCTTTATGACACATAGTAGTCCCCGTAGGAACGGTTGTTCGGTCCACGTCACTTCTCTTTGAACCATACCAACCTTCACACACATTAATAGACGGAAGCACAAACACCACGTTCAATTTAAGTGTTAGAGTCAAGGTCCTCTGGGATCCACCAGTTTTTTTAATCTTTTTTTTATCGTCTATATGTACTTAACAAAGTGTAAAACGACATGTCACCTTTCATTGTGTTGTAACATTCAATTAAGATAAGGTTGTTTTTTTTTTTAAGACGAAATTCTTGTTTCGTAACGGTGTTATCAAAAACTATCAAAGAAAATTTGGGTATCCCTAACCCCTGTAGTTTTTCATTAACAGTGGTGTGTCAATATCTTTCGACAAACGTTTTCCAGTCGAAAGACCTCCTACTTGATTTTACTGATTCGGGATGAAAGACTGAAGTTTTCAAAACGTCGAAGAAACGTCCCTCCCAAATATACACTATCTATAGTCTCAAGTTCTCGTCACACTATCTAACAGTAAGTCTCGAACCATATGTCGTCGGAGTTCCAAGACTACGAGGTAACAGTTATTGATCCATACTGACTCTCTCGATTAACTCCTTCCAGAGGTTGCGGTGAAACGTAGTCTCTTACTTCCCTAAGTAATCCATCATAGGTTTACGAAGTACTCATTGTCTCTAACGGCGGGTTTTCCTTTCATCAAAACCGTTGTAGCGTTTTCTTGTGACGGAGAAATCTCTGAGTCATGTGTCTGATCTCACAATTTCAGATGACATCCAGTGGCATCTCGTGACTCATCTCGAGGGACCCGATATCTGAGACAAGAGTAATCAACAGAGAAAATATGCTTCACCGCTTGTATACAGTTAGGGTCAGAGGGCTAAGTGGGATGAGGGAGAAGGGGAAGCCATACAAACAAGAGTCATAGACACAGAGACAAGACGCGACGTCCATTCAAGTAGACATGGTAGAAACCTCTAAGGTGTACACGCCACGAATCAGCGAGTCAACACAGGTTGAGAAACGTTGGGGTACCTGAAATCGGGAGGTGCTAGGAAACAGGTACCTTAAGAGGTCCGTTCTTATGACTTCACTTAACGGTAAAGGAAGAATTATACACTATGAACAAAAAGAGAAGACTGAATAAAGTGAGACTGTCATCCAGGTCGGTGTAGTGACGTCTACCGTGTCAAACCGAGGAAAATGCCGACTCATTATAAGGTAATATATATACATAGTGTTGAAGAAATAGGCAAAGAGATAACTACCTGTAAATCCACCGTAGGTACGGGACCGATAACATTTATCACAACGTCACTTGTAACCCAAAGTACATAGAAAAACTTTATACCAAAAAAGGTTCAAATACAAGTCTTTATCTTAACGACCCAGTATACCATTGAGATAAAAATCACAAAAACTCCTTTGAGGTATGACAAGAGGTATCACCAACATAATTAAATATAAGGGTGGTCATCTCATCCTCCCAAGGGAAAAAAGGTATAAGAGAGGTCGTAAATACATATATAAAAAACTACTACTGACAATCCCGGTCACACTCTACTATGGAGTAACATCAAAACTAAACGTAAAGAGAATTATTTAATCACTACAACTCGTAGAAAAGTATACAAACAACCGGTAGACATCCAGAAACCTCTTTAAAGATAAATACAGAAGACGAGTAAAAAACTAACCCAACAAACAGAAAAACTTTAACTCGGAGTACTCGACAAACATATAAAACCTCTAATTAGGGACAGTAAACGACACACCCGTCTATAAGAGGGGTAAGACTCCTAACAGAAAAGCTGAACAAATGTCAAAGGAAACGACACGTTTTCGAAACTTCAAAGTAACCTAGGGTAAACAAATGAAAACAAAAATAAAAGTAATGAGATCCTCTACCCAGTTTTTTCTGGAACGACGTCAAATACAGTTTCTCACGAGACGGACACAAGACCAGATTCTTGAAAAATCACAGACTGAAATGTAAATCCAGAAATTAGGTGAAACTTAAATAAAACCCCGATATACATATACACACCGACTAAGTGAAACGGCATGTTATCACACAAAGACGCTATGTCGTCACATATACATACGTTCATATATACACACACACACACACTTATACACATATATATATATATATACTATACACACGTATATGTGTACGTGTGCACACGTACGAACCAACGAGTTAGTACAGACTGAGAAACACTGGGGGTACCTGACATCGGACGGTCTGAGGAGACAGGTACCTTAAACAGCCCGTTCTTATGACCTCACCTAACGGTACGGAAGGGGTTCCCTTAGAAGGTCTGGGTCACTAGTTGGGCTCAGAGGACACCGAGGACGTAACCGTCCGTCTAAGAAATGGTGACTCGGGGACCCTTCGGAAATATATACATATGTATACGTGTGTGTATGTGTGTGCATACGTGTGTAAAAGTATATATATGTGTGTATACATACATACACACACACACACACACACATATGAGGAGACCGTGATTTACTGGTCTATTAGACACGGTTCAATCAAATCGCAAAGACTCCAGACGAAGAGAGGGTCAAAGGAAGGTTCCTTACTACACCACACTTAAGTCAGACTAAGTTCCGTCTTTATTACTGAAAAAGTAATAACAGTGGGGTGTAGTCCCACGAGTCTCGTCAGCTCCAACGTCTTCACATTAAGACTTTCCGAACAATATCCGTGTGAGGTCAATGAGTGACGTCCCTCCACCTGTGCACGATGGCACATGTCGTCTGCTGAACACAAACACCAGAAGACAGATGGAATCTAAGACAGAGACGGACACTGTAGTTCGGATGACACTTGACCGGCGACGCACCAAGTCTGTAGTACAAGACGGCTCACTTACCCTTCCAGTACTACGACGAGAGCCAGTGTGTGCACTACGCCCTCCGCACCGGAAAAGTAGTCACTACACTACTCCCCTATCAAACCGACAATCGGTGTCGGTCTGACCGGGTCCGGTAACAACAAGACACGCGTGTGTGTGCAGAGTTCTGAACCACCGGACAAGAGGAAAAAAGAAAGAGACAAGACACACACACACACACAGACACAGACAAACAAAAGTTCCAAACTTAGTATTCACAGTGACCAAGATTCATAATCTTTGGGGTCGAAAGGTGTCTTCCTGGTAGAGCTGTATCATCCACAATTAGAGACACGAACACCGTGAGCCCGATAGGTCAGAGTACCGAAGACACCTGACAGTCGGGTCAAAAGAAGTCAAAGTAAACTCTCCAGTATCTTAACATTCGTAGGTGATCACATTGTCCCTTGTGACACAGACTTCGGACTTCGTGCACGACGAACATACGACCACGTCCCTTCGCCCTCTGAGGTGGGACGCGGGCCCCGCTATGTCGGGTCCTCCCGTCCCAATCGCAGATAAATGACACTTTCTGTTTCCTCCTTCGTCACACAACACGGTCCACTCATCGTGTCGTAGGGACTTACTCAAGACTTTCCTTGTCGTTACGAGACACGTAGTCTACCTTTTTTCCTCCGAAGGGTCTCGTCCATGCTAAACTAAACCCGAAACTCCCTATCCTTCTTAAGTCTTTTCGTCCGGCTTCTCCACTCGAGTCCCGTCACTCCCGAGTCTGCGTCCTGACCCGACCACACCTCCCCAGTACCAACCTTCAGTAGACTCTTCTCGTCTCCCAAGTACACCCCTCGCTCACCTTTCTACAGGATCTTGGGTTAATACTCTCTCGAGTCGAAAACAAATGCTGAGGGACAGAAGACTCGGCCCCTCCCTCTTCTTAAGAGTCACAAACGTCCCTCGACGACCTACCCTAACTGACCCAATGCGTGTGATTGGTCACCAGACCCAGAGCCTCTAGACCCAGAGCCTCTCCTGGACCTACTCCATTTTCTTATGACATCCCTGCTCACTGGTTGAAGTTCCATTTTCGCTCCGCACAAGGAGAGGACTGAAGGGGCACAAATGCTTTCAGACCTTAAATTTTGGTCCGAGAGTCTCTGGACGGAATGGACCACCCCGGAATTCAAGACGTCTTTGGGTCGACGACCGAACATCCCTCACCAGCGAGGTGCCGTGACAGACGTGTGAACGACTTTTCGGAAACACTTCCTACCAATGCTCCGAAGAGAGTCACAAGGACCAAAGTATGATTTTTATTTTGGGTGTTCAGTACTATACATTTCCCCTTTACTGGAAGTCTCTTGATAAATTAGTTTATCCTCAAACGAAGGTGAAAAATTTACCGTACATTTATGTTACGTTACGTTAGTAAGACGATCTTTTTTAGTTTGGGTCGCAAAGTTCCAATACAAGAATAGGGATTTGAGTAGTTAGTTCAACATGTGTAATTTATCCACGTCGAAAAATGGTTTTCATTTCACCAAAATTTTTCCTTATTTGTTTAACGGATCAAGATCTAACCATGTACAAAATTTTTATGTATTACTTTATATCTTTTATTGATAAGTTCCTATGGACTTATTGACGAAGAATATTTTCGTTTGTCACGATGTCAAGTCTGAGGTCAAAGGACACCGGTGGTAGAGACCGAGGTCAGAGGAGGGGTCTCCATTTAAAAACTACCTCTTAAGAGATCTTAAGGTATAACTGACTGTATCATAACGAAGAGGGAAGCAAACTAAATAACGTGTAGTCGAGCCATGGACCACGAAATTAGATAGGGACGTCACTTGACTCCCGAGACCCTAGAATTCACTGACTACCTTCCATCATTTCCGTCCTTCACCGACTTGACCCTAAGCTTAAACTGGAAAAGGCAATCCATGTTACCGGGGAGAGAGGAGAAAACGAACCAATAAGAGAAGACAAGAAAACTTATAAAATCTCCGTTGTATTTTAGTTATAGATTTGGTGACATTGAGTCTTCAATGATTTGAAATAACAATTCACCTTCGCAACCAGGGTGTCAATTTCTACGAGGTTCGGTGACAGAATCACGACCACACCGTGATCAAGAGTCGGTAAAGTCACCTCCGTAACGGGAGGATCCTCACACTGTCTTTCGAGACATCACCAAGAGAGAGAAAAATCAACTTTAAAGGAAATTATTCCCTTTAAGTCAGATCCATTCGTAACGACAGTCTTATTTGTGAATGGAGGAGAAGAACACCTCGTAAATAAAAGTGTACTATAGGATCGACCTGTAACGAAACAAGAACTAGTCCTAAACCAAGGGTCGCATTTTCTTGAACTCGATTTAACTGTCGAAATTACCACTTTAACTGACCACCATCTTCATTTTGACAACTAGTTTTCTTTTTTCGGTACGTTACAAATTAATATACCTTGTAAAAATTTGGTAATTTACAAAATAACACATCATATCATAAAATAATACGATAGTCTTACATATTGTGACTTTATTAGAATCCTTTTCCAAGAAATCTTGACAAAAATCGAGTAATAGAAAAAAATGAAACGAGTCCATAAATGGATATTGTGGATGTCCACAAAATAACTTTATACTTATAAAATGATGTAATAATAAGTCATATTATTAAAAGTTTCCCAGTAATAGATAATTACCTGATTTTATTATACAATGAAACACCCATCGTTACACAAACTACTGTAGATTATTTTAACTTATCTTTTATAGTCCACGCAGTTTGTATTCTTCAGGATAAAGTACTTGTTGAATAAAGACAAGGTATTCATATCAGTGTATAAACATATGACCAAGTCCTACATTTCTAAACAAAGAATGATACTAAGTTCCAGTTTTTTGAACATTCGTTTTAATGAGTGAGTCGTAAATATTTTTCTTTTACAAAAAAGGTGGGAGTACTTGGTGAGAGATTGTCACAGAAGTTTTACTTTCGAAAGCAAATTTAATGTTTTAGTTACGGACAAGAATCTTTAGAACCCTTCGTGTCTACTGTTTTTTTTTTTTTTATCTTTTATGTCGGTGTCAAAATAGTGACTCACCGTAATTGTACATTCTGTAAATAACAGAAAAAAAGAACTCGTATGTAAATATGTCGAAAATTTTAAAAACGATTTCAACCCGAAGGGACCACCGAGTCTACCATTTCTCAGACGGACGTCAAATCGTTGACGATGACGACGATTCAACGAAGTCAGCACAGACTGAGACACGCTGGGGTATCTGCCGTCGGGTGGTCCGAGGGGGCAGGGACCCTAAGAGGTCCGTTCTTGTGACCTCACCCAACGGTAACGGAAGAGGCCGACACGTCTTCTGGGCCCAAGTTAGGGACCTAGACCTTCTAGGGGACCTCTTCCGTTACCGTTGCGTGAGGACATACCCAAAGGATAGAATACACCTTTTAGGGTACCTGTCTCCTTGGGCCAGTCGACGTCAGGTACCCCAGCGTTTTTCAGCCTGTACTGACTCACTCAAATGGGGAAAACGAATATCATAACATGTTAATACTTTGGAAACTACTTAAATGAGCAGTCGTGTAAAGGTGACTGTAAATTCTAACTTATCGAAAGGTGCTGAGACGGAGGTGTGGACGATGTATGTCTGAAGACCCCGAGACAGACATGAAGTGGCTGGTAATGCCACCGGTGACCGGTGTACACCGATAAATTTATTTTAGTCTCAAGTGACAGAATCAATGTACTCGGTATATGGGTCACGAGCTATCAGTTCATAGTCGCCTGTCACGTCTATGCTCTTGTATCAGTAATAACGTCGTCCAAGAGAATCACGATCACCCCCTGAGTACACTACCCAACAAAAAAAAAGGAATTTGGGTGACTATTGTTCAAAGACTTGGTTTGTATCACCTTCGAAGAATAAGAAACCAAGACTCTTGAAACTCTCCTGAAACTTGATATACGAACAGACCCTTCCACAGGTGTATACAGGTGGTCGACGTCGACATAAGACTCACGGGCAAATGGGTGTGAACCTTATGCTAAAGGGTGACGTTGTATTTTATAGACGAAGTCGGTTGAAACGAAAGAATTTTATATCATACAAAGTTCTTGGCTATAAGACTACTCTCATTTACAAGGTAGGGAAAAAATTTTTTAGTACTAAAGGATCAACTCAGAATAAATCCTCTTTCATTATGATAGGAAAAAACATTACATGAATAAAAAAAATTAATAACTTAAATTATCCACCATGAATGTAAAAAATAGTCCTTCATTCAGACGAACGTCATAATGACGGCGGGGGTTTTCTTAGTCATTAAGTCCACGGTACTACTAGTGTAGGATGCCTTTTGTCTTTCTGTTTTTAGGTTTACCGGTGGACAACGGTAAAGATTCTTTTCGACCATCGAGGAAAGATTTCTTTTCATATCAGTAAACCGGTAAATTGTCTGTAAATACTTGAAATACACAATCTTTATGTTTATACTTGTTTAGAACCTAAAAACGGAACGGTTGTACCTAGGTATTAGACTCTCTGTCTTAGTTCATATTTAGTTAGTAACGTTGATGTCGAAGTTCTGACGAGATCATTTCTACACACATTCCTCGTTTCTCTGAAGACTTACATCAGGATTTCCCATATGATCTCAAGAATGTGTGTGCGTTCACTCCTTTCCGCAGGTGCCACCGTGTACCTCGGTTCGCTTCGGTCTTCTCTCCTTTCTTTCATCTTCTTCCAACTATGAGGCACTCTCTAGTGTCGTCTGCAAACGTGTCATCTTCTGTCAATTAGTTTAACTTATATTTATAGTAATGGTCAAAGTGATTATTCTTAAATGTATACTCGTACTGTACAGGTCGTACTGTTCCTTGAATTTAGATTTTATTGCAAATGTACCCTTTTTCTGCGAAAGATAGTGTTTGGACCTTATTCACAAATCATGAAATTTAAAGTCCATCCGTCTTAAAAAACTACTTGGGTCTTTCTTTATCCGGTAATTTCCCTTACTTTTGTATCAATATCCGGACTTCTTTTATTTTGACTATAAAGACAAATAAAATTCATTTTTTTTATTTGTGTTACTTAGATCTCATCTTTATAATCGTATTGAGTTCACACCGACAGACTCTTTTCATCAATCTAACAAAGTCCTTAAAAAAAAAATTGTACACTTTCTTTTCTAGAGAACAACTCTTAACATCTAATCTTTAGAACTTACAAAGGAAACTTTTAAAGCCTTCTGTAAAAAGTATACTTGAACTGTTTTTATTGTAAGGCGGACGATTCAAAACAGGAGGGGGCGTGGTCTACTACTCGCACACATCAACAGGTTAAATGTTACCACTTTTCTACCGATTTTGTGTATCTGGGTCAGAGTCTAGAAGGAGGTTGACATTTTGCGTGTAAGATGTGAATGAATTCACTATGTTAAAAATTAAATTTTAAAATAAATTCACTACACTATAAAAAGTTTGTATTAAGACCATCTTGGTGTCTCCCATCCGCAACCGATGTACCTACGTAAGTCCTTCTTGGTTTTTGGTGTGAAAGAAGTGAAAATGATGAATGATTACTTTAATCATTTTACAGTGTCGTCCTTCTGTATTTGCCGTATGTTTAGTTAATTAAAGAAAAAGTCTATTTAAGTTCATGACGATTAGTCTCAATACGGTGAAAATTTTTTACAAAATAAAACATAACTCTATATCGACTAATTGTCACAACACTATCAAAGGCCACGTGTCACTTCCCTGAGCCTGTATGCATATGTACACGGGTAAGAGAGGGTTTGAGGGGAGGATAGGTTCGCTGGTGTATTGTAACTCGTCTCAAGAGGGACGTCCAGGAACAACCAAAAGGTAAAACCTATATCGTCACACATGTACAGGTAGGGCTTGAGGGACGGAGAGAGGGGGTGGGAAGGGTGGTAGGAGGACATTGGTATTCAACCAAGACAATTCAGACACTCAGCGAAAAATAAAACATTCCAGTAAACATAGTAAAGAAAAATCAAGGTGTATATTCTCTACAGTATGTTGTAAGGAGAAACGCAGGTCTCAATGCGGGGAAAACTATTTCTTAGTAGGACAAGGAAAGAGACTAAAATGTGGTACATCTTTTTCTTAAAAATTTTGTTGTCCTTGCTATTTTCGTCGACAAGATTTCAAAAATTTCCAAAGTCATTCACTCTTACAATTCCTAAATTTCCGTACGGAACCATTAAATGATTCGGATTCTACGTTTCTATTCTTGAGGAATCTCTGCAGGGAACACCATGTTACCAATTCTGCGGCACGAAGGTGACGTCCCCACCCGTAACCAAACTAGGGACCGACCCTTAATTCTAGAGTACACGGTACGTCATACCGGTTTTTTTTCTTTTTTCACTTTTTTTTAGGATTTGTCTGTTGTCGTTTTTATCGAAGGAAAAGTTCAAATCTTCCGTTACAGAAACTTTAAAGTCATAAAGGCCTTTAGTATAGTGTGCACAAGATTCAAAAGTGATTAGTAATAATGATCCTCCTTAAGAGTCACTCTTTTTTTACGTTTTAACTAAAAGGGGTTCACTCAAAATGACTGACCGTTTCATTCGTCATACAATATCATTCAAAATGACTGACCGTTTCATTCATCATACAATATTGTCATGAACATTTTTATTATTTAACGTTAATTTAACAACTTCATTATTTGATAGTGTACGGAGTCACACCTCTATTAACTTATAAAGTGTATTGGTTCGTCAGACGGGATCTTAAAAAATACACAAGACTAAAATATCCACTACTTTTGTCTTAACAAAAAGTTTAAACTGGTTTTTAAACACTACTAGTTAAATAGCCGGTATTTTGGTGGTACGTGAAACAAAAAAGTGTAAAATGAAACTATAAGACACAAATTTTCCTACTATTGAAACTTATTTTCTTCAACAGGACATCTGTTGTGTTTTATGAGTTGATCCTCAGGTTTATAATGGTTCTTATTGGTAAAAAAACACTCGGTCTATTTAAGTTATTTTCGGAGTCATAATGACTTCCAAGTCGTCCACTGGGACATAAAAAGATATTAAGACAAACGAGACGAGTAAGGGACTTTCGTGGAAGTCGGAAACGAGTACAGAAGAATTATAAAGACCAGGACCGTCTCGTCAGTGAGGATGACCTTTTGCTTGAACTTAGAAAGCCCCAGTAGAGAAATTAAGTCACTATATGACAATGTATCTGCAGTCGACCCATTATAAAACAACATGTCATCAAAGTGACGTAATTTTAAATATCTTTATTGAACAAACCTTATTGAACAATAGGTAAGAAGAGTACCTATGATTAATTTTAGGTCGTCTTTTGGTAATTTAAAAATTTCATCTAAGTTTAAGTCTTACTTCGTTTGTACCCAACGGATGGATAATTATGGTAATAGTCTTTGCGCACGGGTCAGAGAATCTTTCTGGTGCCCGAGGGACAAGGACAGTATAAAGTAACCCAACTAGATTTTAAGGAGCTCACGACAGACTCTTAGACCGCAGACCATCCACAAAATAAGAAACTTTAAACCCTCATTTGTCCTCGTGGTAGTGAGTGTCATGTCTACAAAGATCTTTCGTCCCATTTCAGGACTGTTAATATCTACTTAAAGGGGTCACAAGGACTCTTAACCAGTTTAAGATGACTTCAAGTACGAATGCAAAAGGGGTGAGAGAAAGGTCTAATAAAACGACGGGTCCTACAAACAAAATATTGGTTTCAACATAAATGGGAAAAATTTCTTTGAAAAACTCAGTCGACACCACTGTTGATTAATTTTGAGTTGAAGTCACGTGTCTTTAACTTTTCGTTGACTCTCCTAAGTACCAGGCAATTTGGGAATTTTCATCTCAAATGAAAAATGAAGGAAAAAAAAAAAAAAAGACATGTCACATTAGTCGTTATTTTGCATAGAGAACCCTCTACTTCTTATTTATTTATTTGGTTCCACATTTTACGTTTACTGTACAAATCAATCCATACAATGTAATGGGGCCTCACTTTTTAACACGTATCAGGATTTTCATACTCAGTAATCCTCGTATATATTCTGTACGTTTGAAAAAAGACGAAATGATGTCCTGAAGACTAATTAAAAGACTTTATCAGGAATTTATGTTGAGTCGCTAAGTTTGACAACGGGGTCAGTATTTCGGAACAATCGGTTCCACCTTTACCACGACGGTGGGACTCATAAACCCTTTACGACCGTCTTTCTCAAACGACGGGTTTAGAGGATTACCAAGTCACAGAAAGTCGATTAACGTGAACTGCGGTACGGTAGGGGGCAGGTGTGAAGGGGTAGGGTCCGTATGGACAGAGGAAACCGGTGAGGAGAGTAAAGACTACTGGTAGGTGCGAGTCATCGGTTGTCGGTCCCGGCGGAGGTACGACAGTCACGGACACCGACGTCGGCGTGTGGGTCGAGTCGAAGTCCGGGCCCGTCTACGACGTATACGGACCGAGGTGTGTTTTATTTCCGTTTAATTACGTGTCGGGAATCGTTCAGCTCGAGACGTCCCTTTTTGGATCGTCTCCCTGTTCAATCTGATCTCGTGCCGTCCGTCCCTCGTGCATCGTTTGGACCCGACAGATCCCCTCTACACTATGAGAACCATGGAACGGATTTTTAAAGGGGTTCGTCGTAAAGTTCATTACCTTTGTTTACTCCACTAAACTATAGGGTTTGAAATAATACAAACTTTACGTTTGTCAAGTGTTTATCGATGTATGTAATTGTACAAAAAGTCCTTGACACTTTCTTCCGTATGGGAAAGTGTTCTTTATAATCTTTAACATGGCCCATTAAGTTAAAAGCTGGACTACTAAGTAATTTAACCCATAGTTTATGTAATTAGTTATACCGATATTTTTCAGTGAAAAGTACACAATTACTCAACATCCGAGTATCTCATAATTCTCTTGGACTAAAAAGAAAGGTACAGAAGGAAAGAGAGAAAAAAAAGAAATAAGGTAGGTAAAGAAGACATATGTACCTTTGTACAAATGTGACTAACCCCACTTATAAATTATTTTATTACTTGGACTTTGGCCCACTCTATAAAGTCGTTCAAAAACCTCTAAAATATATGTTAGTTTGTTAAAAAAAAAAAAAAGTTTTAGGGTCTTGGGAGTTTTCTTTGTCTTTCGTCTTACGGAAGTCAATTTCGGTCCCGTCGGTAGAGGAGGAAAACAAAGACGTAAACATTGAAAGAATAATTAAGTCTGAAGGAGTAGTTCAATAAAATAGGACATGGGATAAAAAATTTGAGTATATAAAGGGGTCTTTTGGATCGTCTCAGACACAAGAGTAACATTAGAGCTTTCATAGACGTTGTCGCCCATTGTTCGCAGAATTTGTTCTTAGTCGTTTTTTGTATCGAAAATAAGGTCACACTGAGTGGAAGCGTGCCTGATGTGTGGAGTCAATGAATCGGGTTGTGTTTCCTTATCTTATAATGTGGGTCTCACCTGCACTGACCGGACTATTGTACAGATATCATTGCAATAATCAAGGTAAGGACGATTATTATCTCAAGATTCCCCAAAACAAAAGGGGTAAAGAAGTACATTTTCAAACGGTATATAAATGTTCAGTAAGAGAGTGAAAAAGATAAGGGGTCGACGGGGGTGGGGACGGTACATTACTTTAATAATCCTCCACCTCGGGTCCCACCATAATCTCTCTTTTTTCTCCGTAGACGAGTGAGTCTCTACTTAGTCAAGACCTAGGGGTGAATGTCTCTTCACGTCACCGGACCGGTAGTCTTCGACGAACGTCCCGTGACTTTTACTTGGAATAGAGACTTGTGAAAACTGAATCTCCGTCTAGAAGTGACAAAGTAGTAGCGTCGACATTACCAATGTTAGAGTGTCGGTCAAGGGAACTGCTACCCTCCCGTCGTCCCGAGGAGATTCGCTGATGGTTCCTCGTAAACACTCGTCCATCAAGACCTGCTCGGAATTGGGACATTGCTTTGAGGACTCCTGATCTGACGACGACTCACTTCCGGGAGAGACAAGGACTATCGGTGATAGACTATTGACAGAGTAGACGTAAGAGTGATAGAAAGATCTACGAAACAAGATAAGTCCTCAAAGTCACTTGTGACCGAGGACCCACCGTTCCCTTATTTAAAAAGGACCCGTGAAAGGTCTTAAAGATAAAAGAAGTACACGAAGCAAGTCGACCTCCTAAAAAACACGGTAACAGTGTGTCATGGTCTGTGTACTAAATTGTCTTTTTACCCCTTAGATGGCGAGGGATGTTCGACTCGTCGTCAAAAGTCAAAAGTCTCCAAGGAATTGGGAAGAGACGACACAATCGTCCCGGACACGGGAGTCTATCTACCCATACACGACCCCCGCCCCGTCTCCTCCCTCTACGTCAAAGACCACAGTGCTCAACGACCGGAACCGTTCAGACCTGGAGGGACGTGTACCCCTGTCGCCGGCACAAAAAGACACGTGTGGGTTCTGGACGACAGAGACTAGAGGGCCAAGGGCCATGTCATGGATCGACCAGAGAGGAGTCATGGAAGTTAAATTCATTTGGATCAACCCAAGAGGACAGGAAACAAGGTAAAGACAGATCCCTTAAAGGTCCACTCACTGAACGTTTTGGCTGACAATTTTTATACAAAGGGTCCCAAACTTATCTACTTTTACGGTGAATTACAATAATTCACGGACTCCGTTCACCTCCAGAAAGGGAAACTTTCCTATAGAGGTCCGAATCGGGTACCGCCACTCACTGTTCGTCGGGGACTCTTCACCCTTGTCTCCCCGGGTCCAGCGGTGTATTGACTACACTCTCTCCGTGACCGGTCCACTCTACTCCCCAAGTCAAATGTTCTACTTTTTACTGTCCGTGGGGTCACTCTGAAGGACGTTCAGTCACTTACAGAAGACGTTCCTGTCGGTGACCCCGAGGGTTTCATTAGTAAAATCGTCAACGGTTTTTTCTTGGTCTAGTCAACAACAATCTACTAGACTTTTTTGTACTAAAAGGGACCCCTTTCCTTTTCAACTTGACTCTTGACTCTCTCTAGGTAAATAAACGATTCTACCTGGGTCTCTTCAAATCGATGTCATAGTCGGCAGACTGGATGAAAAGTCTCAGGACGCAGATTAAAATCAACGTCGTACAAACAGTAGGAGCTTTGGAATTGTGATCAATGATTGGTAACGCTCCCGTTAGTAAAGACCGGTCTTTCCGACAAAATTGTTAAAGATACAAAGAATGTACGTAAATAAGTTCTTTATAAATAATTTAAGTAGATACGTTGTACGGTTTTCGACAATGTCTATGTCTCTTGTAGTCTGGACCGAGAATGGGACCTATGCTAGAAAGATCCATATACTGTGAAATAGTCGGTACGGTTATAATTTTTGGGTTTCTTTATTCGAACGTAAAACAAGGGTACGGGATAAAGGTTTATTTGGGTTCCTTTTATTTTCCGTGTCGAAACGTGTCAAATAAAAAACACCGTTCTTGTCAGAAGAAATCTTATTTGACACTGACAGGTTTCTATCATATTACCTTGTGCAACCTTCTTAAGTGTATTTACCAAAAAGTTTTTCACTTTGTTTTAAACCGGACACAAATAAATAAACAACGACAAATCAAAATTAACCTCCTATTAACGAAATGTCACAACACAACCAAAGACGGTATGTTGTTGTACTTAGTCGGTATCTACACGGATACAGGGAAGGAAGAACTGGACGGAAAGAATTCTTCGTTTTATTAGGTCCAAGTCGGTCTCATATCAACTTTTACACTTATCATTACGGTACCTTTAATCCTAATACACCAAGAAGGAACTTGGGAAGAATTTCCGTGAACGATTTCTAAAGTGGACATCCTTAGGCTAGACACCTTTTACACTTTATGTCTGGTTCTAAGTATATTCTCTCCCCTCCATTTGTGTCACGTAATATGAATCTGAATTTTATCATTTTCATCATACCTTCACCAATTCTCTTTATATATTAAAAAAGTTCCAACTTTATCCAACTATTATTTTCCTCACAAATAGTTCTTGACAATTTGTGTCCCATGATACCTTTTTACGATTTATTTTTGTTGTCCTCACGTTTATGTATATATGTGTGTGTATACACACACATACATACATATGTATGAAAAAAAAAGGTATTAGAGTATAAGATATTTTCTGGTTTTGCTATCCGTACCAATAGAGATTCACCATCCACAAAATCAATCGATAACGACATCTCGTCGGTTGGTGTTTGTGGTATCACCCTTTGTCACTATTCGTAAATAAAGAACGGGTTCGAAGCCTCAAAACAGGTCCCAGACCGATTTGAACCGACCTAAGGTCTAGTGCCTCACCCAAGTCCAAATAAGGTTCGTAGACAACAAGTGAACTTTGGTCACCTATGTGTTCCACATAAGAAAAGTACACTAGGGTTTTCACGTTCTTTCATTCTATTTGACCTGTGCTCGTAGACTTCACAGGCGGACACAGTGCAAGTGACTGTAGGGTTTTCAGTCCGGTTTAACGCACCGGTTCGGGACTCAGTTTGCCGGGTGTGGGTCTCTTGTGAGGGGGTGGATCTATTCTGTTCCCACACGTGCAAATATTGGTGTTCTCTCCTCACTCTTAACCTTGGTCATCGAACAAGATGGCATCACCCTAACTAGAAAGGAAACATAAAGAAAAAGATTTTATAAACAACAACCAAATTAAATAAACCGACACGACCTAGAAACGACACGTTGAACCTTAGCAGTCAGAAATCAACACCGTACGTCTTAGAAAATCAACTTCGGTCACCCTAGAAATGAACCCCATATGTTCAAGAATCAAAACTGTACATCCTAGATCAAGGAACTGGTCCCTAGCTTGTGTCCGGAGGACGTAACCCTCGAACCTCAGAATCGGTGACCTGGTGGTTCCTCCAGGAAATTAAAGAAGAATACAAAGATAAATACGTTTACAAATGTGTTTACCTCCTTATCAAAACAAAACAAAACAAAAAATTCTCTTTATCTCTAGTTACCTTATCTTAACTCTCAGGTCTTTATTCGGGAGTGTAAATACCAGTTGACTAAAAAACTGTGTCCTCCGTTCTATTAAGTCACCTCCTTTTTTTTTTAAGTGACAAGTCATTTATTACGTCTTTGTATACGTTTTCTTAACATAAGTTGGGAATATGGAGTGTCGTATATGTTTTTAATTGAGGTGTACCTACCTACATCTCTAATAGCATGATTTACTGTATGATACAGTCTGTCTCTTTCTGTTACAGTATACTATAGTGAACACATACCTTAGATTTTTTTTTATGTTTACTAGCATTAATGTTTTGTCTTTATTTGAATTTCTGTATCTTTTGTTTGAATTCCGATGGTTTCTCCTTCCCTTCCTCCCTATTTAATTCTCAAACCCTATTTATCTATTTATCCTTCCAGGATGATACATCGTGCCCCTTGATATAAGTCATAGAACATTATTGGATATTACCTTTTCTTAGACTCTTCATTATATATACGAGTGAAACGACATATCGTCTTTGATTGTATGTGTGTGTGTATATATACATTATACATATAAATGGATGTGTGTGTGTGTATATACATGTGTGTGTATGGGTTTAGTTTCGTCTATGGTTTTCGGTTATACGTGCACTTGCTGACGAACTGTAGTAATAGCGTTTACTTTTGGTGTCACTTTACGGAGAAGTGTGGGTGACCCTACCGATTTTACTTTTTCTTTCCGTCATGACAACCACTCCTACACTTCAACCTTGGGAGTCTCTGACAGCCGCCCTGACATTTTACCACGTTAGTGAAACTTTTTCTCGGATCGCCAAAGAGTTTTTACAATTTGTGTCTCAAGGACATACTGGGTCGTTAAGGTCAGAAACCGTTTATGGGTTCTCTTGACTTTTACCTGTCGGCGTGTCTTCACAGATGTACTGACAAGTATCGTCATAATAAGTATTGTCGGTTTTTCACTTTGTTGTCTTCTATAGGTAGTCGACTACTTACCTAACTCTTAGAGACCTTACCT
This sequence comes from Capra ibex, assembly GCA_006410555.1. NCBI lineage: Eukaryota > Metazoa > Chordata > Mammalia > Artiodactyla > Bovidae > Capra > Capra ibex. Next base: position 18,000,162 of record SJYO01050590.1, on the reverse strand, counting down.
TACAACGACGACGACGACGATTCAGCGAAGTCAGCACAGGCTGAAACACACTGGGGTATCTGCCGTCGGGTGGTCCGAGGGGGCAGGGACCCTAAGAGGTCCGTTCTTGTGACCTCACCCCACGGTAACGGAAGAGGCTTACCTTACAATACTTTGGAATTTTTCCTTACTGCAAGAATCCGTACCATGTTGTACCTACTCAGCACTGTTGTATTTCGATTCACTTTTTTTGGTCAGGTGGTTTGACTGAAACATATCAAGGTGAATATAATTTGTAAATCTTATCCGTTTAGATACCCTTATCTTTCACCTAATCACCGAAGGATCCCGACCTACCACTCTTAAACCCGTTTTACCATTCGCTAACGATTACCCAAACTCAAAAGACAAAATAAATTGTAATAAAAACTAACCTCATTTCAACATAATGTGACGACACAATCAAAGATGGCACGTCGTTTTACTTAGTCAGTATACATATATGTATAGGAGAGGGAAAACCTAGCGGAAGGGTAAGTACGTACAGTGGTATCTATTAAAGCATCCCAAGGGACTCGATATGTTATACAAGAGTAATTAACAGATAAAAGAGGTATCAAAGTCGTCACATATTTACAGTTAGGGTGAGAGAGTTAAGGAGGGTGGACGAAGGTGAAAGGGGACATTGACAAGAGATGAAGACAAACTCCCAAGAAAACTCAATTACTTGCACTACTTTACAAGATTATAACTACTAACGGTTAAGTCACTGATATGATTTTCGCCATTCATATAAAATACTGTACACTTAATACAGAGCCATTTCGACGATAAATTTTTTTTTATTTACTTGGTTGTCTTAAATTTATCATAGGGTCCATAACTTGTTAGGGTCATATTCTAGTCAGTCAAATGTCAGATACGGTGACACGAATCAACGAGTCAACACAGGCTGAGAAGTGCTAGGGTGCTTGACGTGGAGACGGTCCGTGGAGACAGATACTCCTAAGAGGTCCGTTTTTATGATCTCACCCAACGGTGAATCCTAGAAGGGTTGGGTCCCAAACTTGGGTCCAAAGGACATAACGTCCGTTTAAGAAATGGTCGACTCGGTCATCCCTTCGGGGAATGACAGATATCGATTTTAATTTTCGTACACAAATAAGTCGTTCCTCAGACTCATTGAATTCGAAAAAGTAAAGAAATGAGTCACTAGTCAAAATAAAATGATTAAATAACAAAGGTCAAAATGACTCTACATTAACTGTATATTGTCACATATTCAACTTTTATTTGTTGCGTTAGTAATTCACATTCATATATCACGTTTTTCTAAAAACGTCCCTGGTCAAGAAACGAGAGTTTCGGTCTATGTCCTTTAATTGATCTCACATTTTTTTGATTGATTTTCGATTTGAATGAAGCAATTACATTTAGTCGCAAGGTAAAATCGGATCTGCCTTGGAGGAAACACGAACTTTGACAGTTAACGAAATATATGTGACAGTATGTTATTGGGTATTTGAATAAAATATACACTTATTTGACTCCGAATTTCCGGAATGAATCGTCTCGAAGAAATATTACAAAAGGTTTCGGTAAAAAGGGTCCTACCGTCTTGAAATATTAGCTATCAATAAAATTTTCTTTGTCATTTTATGTATGAATTGACCCCCATCTATAAAATAACTTACAACCGTCCGCCCCTTCCAGACTTCCCTTCTAAGGGGAACTCTTTGAAAATTAATAAACTCCAACAGACTTGAGGATACCCTTTTGGACAGAGACTAAGAGGAGAGAAGATTCACACACAAATTCACGACGTAAATGCACGGTCAAAATAAAAACATCTCATAATGTAGACACAAAGATGTTGATCTACGCTCCTGTCCAGAAATAAAATAGACCGAACCAAAATAGTCTTAGGTAATCCCATTCGTCACAATTCCCTTCCTCTTCTCCCCAAACCACAATAATGTCGTCCCTTAAGGTCTGCTTAAGGATACTTCTATTCTTAATGTCACATCTTATAGTCTTCCTTGGACCAAATCTAGGGAGAACCAAGAGTAGGCTCCGATGACTATTCAGTCTTAAAACTTCCACTAATAAGAGTCAGAAATCCCGAAGGGACTATCGAATCAAGAAACCTTCCTTACTGCGATTTCGACTTTGAGGTCATAAAACCGGTGGAGTACGCTTCTCAACTGAGTAACCTTTTCTGAGACTACGACCCTCCCTAACCCCCGTCCTCCTCTTCCCCTGCTGTCTCCTACTCTACCGACCTACCGTAGTGGTTGAGCTACCTGTACTCAAACTCACTTGAGGCCCTCAACCATTGCCTGTCCCTCCGGACCGCACGACGTTAAATACCCTAACGTTTCTCAACCTGTGCTGACTCGTTGACTTGACTTGACTTGACTATCGAGTCAACCATTTCTTAGGTGGACGTTACGCCCTCTGGACCCAAACTAGGGACCCAACCCTTGTAGGGGACCTCTTCCCTTTCCGATGGGTGAGGTCATAAGACCGGATCTCTTAAGGTACCTGACATATCAGGTACCCCACCGTTTCTCAGTCTGTGCTGACTGAAAGTGAAGTGTAAGAGTCAGAAATGGGAACCCGGAGACAAGAAAATTGATAATGGTTTCAGGGTAGAAAATTTTACTTACTGGGTCATACTTTAAAGTCTTGTCGATTTTAACTAAACAGATAAATGAGTGGAGAAAATTTACATTTTATTTTAACACAAACACACATTTTAGGGGGTCGTGGTCACTTTTAGCGTTAAGATGTAAACGACTCTTTATAGAAATAAACAGGAGACCCTCTAGAATTTGAAATCGACCGAAGATAATTTGAAAATACTCTTGTTTTACTCACTTACTGAAAAAGAAGTTTGTCCATGAAAAACAACAAAGTTTCTTTCTTGCGTATGAACTTTGTCTTTCACAAGAAAATTTGTTTAATGAGTTTTTGTTTTTTCATTTTTATACTCCCTCTCCAAACCCATTCTATTAGTGATGGTGGGGTTTCATCGTCTTATAATTTTGAAACAGTAGTAATAGACTGAAACAGATTTATAACGAAGTCTATAGAGGGGTTCCTCCAGATCAGACGATAGTAATATTTAAGTATAAAAATACACTTAAGAATCAGAGGGAAGAGACAAGATTATATTTTACGTTTACAAGGACCCTCGACACTAGACAAATCCTTCCGAAAACGATTTTCCAGGACCGTCCCCTTTATTGTCTTGACACTAGACTTCCCGCAGTACCACGGCAAATTATCAAGACGGAGGCAAGTTGGAACACAAAAATGAACTTTAGTTTGGTGGACGGATTTTAGGTCTTTTCCTTTTTTTTTCCCCCGCCCCTTATATAAGTTGTGACTCCAGGTACGTTGCTTACAGTGTACAACTGGTCAGTCAACAAAGGATTGTATTATTAGGAACCCAAAGGACACCGAAGGGTAGGGGGTCAGTGATTTCGTGTGTACACCCGAACGTCATCCGACTATGTACCAGGGGACTTCTACAGGCGTCGGATGAAGGGTCTCGGGTAGTCACGTGGTGGAATGTACCGTCTATTCTTATCCCACTCCCATAAAACTATCCTTTTACTAGGACCCTATAGGTCCCCGGGTCACAGTAGTGTCCCGAAAACATGCCACCGTCCTCCGACTCTCTCCTTTCTGATATAATACGACCACACGACATTTCTACCTCCCTCCCGTGGCGATCGTCAACCTTAATAATAATAAGGTCCACAGAGGTCTTCCTTAAATCGGGACACGTGGGTTAAATATGAAGACTGGAGATCTTGGTACTCTATTATTTAAATACGTAGTCCGGGAAGGACGGTAAGAGGTACAACGACGTTCTGGGTGGTGCACCTTTGTATTTACCCCGATATTTTTCCGGATACCTCTTTTGGGAATTAAAGAAACATAATGGAAATTTTTCTTTGGTTTTGCAGGACACTTCACGGGTCTGAACACGACCTGGACCAGGGACAGACAAAGAGGTCCCAATAGTCTTCTGTCACCGTCAAAGGTTCAGTCTACAGACCCAAACGGAAGACGAACACGGTGAATGGTGGACACACTGGAACCGGTTTAATTGGAGAGACACGAAGTCACAGGAGTGACCGACAAACATTTCCAACTAAATAATTATGTTACGGACTGTGACAGATTCGTGTTATATTTAGCAATCTACTTGAATAATAACACTCATAAGTGTTTACAGTAACCGAGTATCTTCTGTGATTTGTTTGTAACCCAACCTACCTACCTACTTACTTACTTTCTTTTATCATAATGTAAGTGTTGACGACAAACAACAACAAGTCAACGAGTCAACACAGGTTGAGACGGTGGGGTACCTGACATCGTGCAGTCCGAAGGGACAGGAAGTGGTAGAGGTCTCGAACGAGTTTGAGTACGGGTAACTTAACCACTACGGTAGGTTGGTAGGCAAGGAGACAGTAGGAGAAGAGGAGGACGGAAGTCGGAAAGGTTCGTAGTCCTAGAAGAGGTCACTCAGCCGAGAACCGTAGTCCACCGGTTTGACAACCTCGAAGTTGAAGTCATAGTTAGGAAGGTTACTTATAAGTCCTGACCAAAGGAAATTCCACCTAACCAACCTAGAGGAACGACAGGTTCCCTGAGAGTTCTCAGAAGAGGTTGTGACGTCAAGTTCTCGTAGTCAAGAAGCCACGAGTCGAAAGAAATATCAGGTTGAGAGTGTGGGTATGTACTGATGACCTTTTTGGTATCGAAACTGATATACCCGGAAACAGTCGTTTCATTGCAGAGACGAAAAATTATGTGACAGATCCAAGCAGTATCGAAAAGAAGGTTCCTCGTCCACAGAAAATCAAAGTAACGACGTCAGTGGTAGATGTCACTAAAACCTTGGGTTCTTTTATTTCAGACCGTGACAACGGTAACAAAGGGGTAGATAAACGGCACTTCACTACCATGGTCTACGGTACTAGAAACAAAAAACTGACAACTCAAAATTCGGTCGAAAAAGTGAGAGGAGAAAATGGAAGTAGTTCTCTGAGAAATCAAGGAGAAGTGAAAGACGGTATTCCCACCACAGTAGACGTATAGACTCCAATAACTATAAAGAGGGACGTTAGAACTGACGTCGAACTCGAAGTAGGTCGGGTCGTAAATAGTACTACATGAGACGTATATTCAATTTATCGTCCCACTGTTATATGTCGGAACTGTATGAGGAAAGGGTTGTTTAAGAGAACGAAAAAGATACTAGGTCACCTACAACCGTCAAACTAGAGATCAAGGAGACTGAAAAGATTTTGGTAGAACTTGTAGACCTTCAAGTGTCAAGTACATAACCCCTTCGGACCGAACCTCTTAAAACTCGTAATGAAATGATCGTACACTCTAAATGATCACCTTACGTTTGATCACACATGTTAATACGCCATCAAACTCGTAAGAAACCGTAACGAAAAGAAACCCTAACCTTACTTATGACTGGAAAAGGTCAGGACACCGGTGACGACTCAAAAGGTTTAAACGACCGTATAACTCACGTCGTGAAATTGTTGTAGTAGAAAGTCCTAAACTTCATCGAGTCAACCTTAAGGTAGTGGACGATATGTATACGTTAACGAAGAAAGAGATCAAACGTCTTTACTTAGAGATCAAAGTCTTCTCTTGTGTTGGTATTGAATCTACTCACTTCTCTGTCGATGTGTGAACCCTCGGTTTAAAACCGTGACTTTATATATTTGACCTAGTTTCTACACTAAAGAACACTTCTTTCTATCTTCGACAGGTGAAAACTCCCTTAGAAATTCGTTGTGATTTTGAATATAAGATTGGTCGTAATCACTCAAAAGTCTACTCTTAACTATTGACAATTCTGGATTACAACCATGTATACTATTCATGACTATGAATAAGTAAGAATAGACTATAAGAATTGTAAAGAAAAATTATACAACGGATGAGTACTTACACCACGAAAATCTTTATACTATCTTTGGACGAGAGGAGATTGTTATCAGAGACAAGTATTATAAACTAAAGCCAATATAACGCCGGAGAGACCACCGAGTCACTATTTCTTAGACGGACGTCACGTCCGTTATACCCTCTACACTCAAACTAGGGACCCAGTCCTCCTAGGGAACCTCTTCCTTTACCGTTGGGTGAGGTCATAAGACCGACACTTTAGAGTACGTCTCTCCTCGGACCGTCCGACGTCAGGTATCCCAGCGTTTCTCATCCTGTTCTGACTCGTGTGTGTGACGCGCTATATGATATGTTTCCCTTTTAAAGGGTGTCCTAACGTCACACCATTTACGGTCAAGGAGCCGTCCACCTGAAGCTGCAGGGAATCCTGGTCGAATATAATTCTCTATTATCATTTGTATGACACACCTTCTCCTCCCTTAAGACATCCCGCCACCAGTAGAAGTGATATGGCTCCTCCCGGCAAAATACATATTTCAAGAAGGGGAAGATCAAATTATCGGAGTTTCAAGAAAGAAGATGGAAATGTACATTTACGAAATTATTAACTTATTCGCAAGGAACTCTCAGAAAATTTTATATATGAATCTTTTGAAGTGCCAGATCGACAAAAAAACGATTAAACGTCCTTCTCTTATAAAACCAACTCAAATAATTCCATATTGCATGTACGTCGTTTCAAATGGGAAGAATCACACGACACGACTGAAAACTCCCTCTGTGTCAGTCCACTAACGGTAGTAGTAGTTCTTTGTCTTGACAGGGCATTGGACGGAGGGTTTAAGAGAGTACGAGGAAACATCATTTGGGGAGGGAGGTGGGGGTCAGTTGTCGACTGGACAAAAGACAGAGTTATCAAAAGAGAGGACAAAATCAATAAGACAAGTAAAAAAAATTAACCTCATATCAACTCAATGTCACAAGAAAAGTAAAAATGACATGTCACTTCACTTAGTCAATGTATATATATATAGATGAGAAAATTTCTAAGACGAGGATTATCTAATAATTTCTCATAACTCATCTCAAGGGATACGATATTTCATCCAAGGATAATTAATAGATAAGATTTATGTTATCACATATATATAAGTAGGGTCAAAGGGCCAAATAGGGTCGGGGGAAAAGGGAACCATTGGAATTCAAACAATAGATGTAGTCACTGAGTTAAAGACGACACATTTATCCAAGTAAACATGGTAAAAAAAATGTAAAGAGTATATTCACTATAGCATACTATAAACAGAGAGACACAGACTGAATGAAGTGAGTCATACTGTTAGAGATCCGGGCAGACACACGACGTAGACCGTAATAAAGTGAGGAAAAATACCTACTCACCATAAGGTAACAGATATGCATGGTGTAGAAGTAATAGGTAGGGGAGGTAGGCACCTGCAAATCTAACGAAGGTACAGAACCGACAACATTTATCACGACGTCACTTATAACCCCACGTGCATAGGAAGACTTGACACCAAAAGAGACCTAAATATGGGTCCTCACCCTAACGACCTAGTTTGTCATTAAGACAAAAAACACAAAATTCCTTGGAGATATGATAAGTGGTATCACCGACATGGTTGAATAATTATGTAAGGGCGGTTGTCACATCCTCCCGAGGGAAAAGAGACGTAGGAGAGGTTGTAAATAACAAACATCCACAAAAACTACCACCGGTAAGATTGGTCACACTCCACCGTAGAGTAACATGAAAAGTAAAGGTAAAGAGATCATTAATCACTATGACTCGAGGGAAAGAACACAGAGAACCGACAGACAGACATACAGAAAAAACCTCTTTCTAGATAATTCCAGAAGGTGGACGAACTAAACTAAAAAACAACAACCACAAGAAACTAGAACTCGACACACTTAACAAACATATAAAACCTTTGATCAGGGAACAGACAAAACAAACGTTTATAAAAGAGAGTAAGACACCCAAAAGAAAAACAAAATACACCCAAAAAAAAAAAAAAAGGACTACCAAATGAAACGACACGTTTTCGAAAATTCAAATTAATCCAGAGTAAACAAAAGAAAACAAAAATAAAAGTAATGAGATCCTCCACCTAGTTTTTTCTATAACGACGACAAATACAGTTCCTCATAAAAAGGACAAAAGGAGATTCAAAATATCATAGACCAGAATACAAATCCAGAAATTAGATAAATCTCAAGTAAAAACTCATCACCATAATCCCTCACAAGATTAGAGTAATTAAATGTACATCGACAAGTCACAAGGGTCGTGGTCAATAATTTATCTAATAGAAAAGAGGTAACATATAGGAAGGGAAGAAACAGTATCTAATCCAGTGGTATGTATACACCTAAATAGAGAACTGAAATATAGGGAAAAGGTAACTAGACATAAAGACGAAAACACGGTCATGGTATGACAAGACATCATATCAGACTTCAGTACGTCGGACTAACGAGGTCAAGGCAAAAATAAAAAGTTCTACCAGAACCGATAAACCTCAGAAGACACAGACAGTGATATGAAGACGAAGGAGGTCCCTCAGGGTATTCATCTTAGTCAGACATGTATCGGAGGTCTCAGACCGAAAGAACTGACCCCAAAACCTATATAACAAACCCAGTCGTCAATTAAGAAAATATAACGACTCATTATAAAGAAACATACCTGTCTGGTGGCAAATGTTTAGGTAAATAAACACTTCATTTCAACTGAATAAAGGTCTGAACTTCCTAATAGTCATTTCGATGATATTGTTAAGTGTATGTAAAAAAAATTTCATACTTGCATTCAAAAATGAAGAGAGTTCATTTATAGATCCTTACCCTAAAGGAACATACCACCCATATATGTCTTGAGTCTTTGGTAGTTCAACAAAAGGTCTCACCGACGTAGTCAAACATAAAAGTGGTCGTCACATACTCTCAAGGTCGACCAGACGTAGGAGTGGACGTGAACTATAATGACAAAAAAGAAAAAATTAATTTTACAAGGGACTCATACATTACTGTAGAGTAACACCAAAACGAAACGTAAAAGGATTACAGACAACTACAAGTTAAGTAAATGTATACGAACCAATGGTCGGTACATCGAAGGTAGTAAGGTAAATAAAGACGTAACATAACACACACAAACGTATATGAAATCGATGATAATATAAACTTAAATAACAAATAATAATATATTTAAGTTTAGATATTGATACACGAAGACATATTTTTACGTTTATTAACATTATATAATTGGATCTTAGGATTATGGTATAGTCTAAGTGAATGACCAAGATTATCAAAACAGTCAAGGATTCTATAGACACACTTGATGATACACTAGACTTTTGCCAAAACGAAGGAAGAGTTTATGTTGAAAAATTACAAAATTTAATTAAACATAACCTCATATCAACGAACTATTACAACACAATCAAAGACGATATATTGTTTCACTTAGTCAACATACATACGTATATAGGGGAGAAAAAATTTTAAAGACAAGGTAAATTCAGTGGTGTCTCGTAACTCATTTCAAGGGACTCGATTTGTCTTCCAAGAATAATCAATGGACAAAATATGTATCATAGTCATGACACATAAACAGTTAGGGTCAGAAGGGCAATAAGGGTCATGGGAGGACGGAACCACAGGTATGCAAACAAGAGCTACAGGAACAGAGAGAGGGAGACGAAACGTTCATTCTAATAGATACGACAATAGAATCTAAGGTGTGTAAAAGTAATGATATACCATAAACAGTAGAAGAAAGACTGAATAAAGTGAGACATACTGTCGGAGGGCCAAGTTAGTGCAGAGATGTTTACTGGGTCAAAATAAGGAAAAATACCGACTCCTTATAAGGTATCACCAGAAACGACCACCAAGTCACCATTTCTTAGACGGACGGTCGCGTCCTCCGTATCCAAACTAGGGACCGAGTCCTTCTAGGAGACTTCTTCCTCTACAGTTGGGTGAAGTCATAAGAACGGACCCTTTAGGGTACCTGTCTCCTCGGACCACCCGATGTGAGGTACCCTAGACTTTTCTTAGTCTGTGTTGAATCGCTGACTTGTTGTCATTATAAGGTAACCTGTATACATGGCGTAGAAAAACTCGTTTGAGATCCTCTGTCACTCCCTAACCCTTCGGACCACACGACGTCAAGTACCGCGACGTCCTTGACAACTGTCGTTCTCAGTCTGTTGAATCACTGACTCGTGGTCGTTGGTGACGTAGAAATAAATAAGGAGACCGATAAGTACCCTGTAACTCCAACGAAGGTACAGGACCGACAACAATTATCACGAGGTACGTGTAACCCAAAGTACACAGAAAACCTTAATACCAAAAGAGAGTCTCATACAGGTCATCACTTTAATGATCCAGTATAGTATGAAGATAAAAATCACAAAGTTCTCTGAAGATATGACAAGAGGTAGTCAAGTCAAGTCCACGAGTCAGTACAGACTGAGACGTTGGGGTACCTGACGTCGTACGGTCCGGAGGGACAGGTAGTGGTTGAGGGCCTCAAATGAGTCTGAGTACAGGTAACTCAACCACTACGGAAGGTTGGTAGAGTAGGAGACAATGGGGAAGAGGAGGACGGAAGTTAGAAAGGGTCGTAGTCCCAGAAAAGGTTACTCAGTCAAGAAACGTAGTCCACCGGTTTTGTAACCTCAAAGTCGAAGTCGTAGTCAGGAAGGTCACTTATAAGTCCTGACTAAAGGAAATCCTATCTGACCAACCTGAAGGAACGTCAGGTTCCCTGAGAGTTCTTAGAAGAGACAAACGGTATCAGCAATATCGTTAAACGTAAAGGTGACAGTCACGTTCTCCCAAGGGAAAAGGAAGGGTGGAAGAGGTCATAAATAACAAACATCTAAAGATTTATTACTGTTAAGACTAAACACATTCCACCATGGAGTGACGTCAAATCTAAACGTAAAGAGATCATTAATCACTACATCTTGTGCAAAAGAATACCAAAAACCGGTAGACGTACAGAAGTAACCTCTTTACAGATAAATACAGAAGGTGGATCAAAAACTAACTCAACAGATGTATCTCGACATAAACGACAAACATATAAAATCTCTAATTAGGAAACAGTCAACGGAGTGAACGTGTATAAAGAGAGTAAGACTCCCAACGACAAAGTAGAAAAAATACTAAAGGAAACGACACGTTTTCGAAAATTCAAAGTAATCCAGGATAGACGAATAAAAACAAAAGTAAAAGTAATGACATCTTCCACCGAGTTTTTTCTTAGAACGACACTAAATCTCTTACAACACAGATACTAAAGAAGAATTCTCAAATACTAAAGGAGAATTCTCAAAGTACTACAGACCGGAACGTCGTAAGTTCAGAAATTAGGTGAAACTCAAATGAAAACACATGTCACACTCCCTCATAAGATTAAAGTAAACAAATGGTATCGACAGGTAAAAAGGGTCATGGGGAATAATTTCTCTGACAGAAAAGAGGTAACATATAAGAACGGAGGAAACAGTATCTAATCCACTGATATAGACCCGAAAGATAGTATAGAAAATGAAGAAAAGGAACGGAATACAATTGTTAAACTTGACACCATTTTAAAACTTTTCGTTGTGACTCTTTATCCATAGGAAAAACGACTACAATCGCCGTTTCATCGGTCATAAACTAGTAATTTACACTACAATGGACATACAAAAAGTATCTACGAGAAACGGTTCTAACATCTTCAACAGGATGATTAAAAGTCTCAAAAATTAGTACTTATATACAACTTAAAGATCACGAAAACTACCACTTTTAGGTCGGAGACACGAGGTCACGACTTAACCTACAACTTCTGTTCTCAAAACCCACTTCATCTTTTCTTATCGAATTAACGAAACGGTCCGTTTCCCCGTGTGTCGTCAAAGTACGGAAGTTTTGGGTCACAAAGATGGGTCTTCCTAAAACACTCCTCGAAATACATCGTTTCCACTTCTACGACTATCCTAGTCCCACACACGTCCTGGACATGAGGAAGTCAGACCCGGAGTCCACTAGAAGAAAAAAAAAAAAATTTATATTAACGAAAGTCATAACACAATCAAAGACGAGAAGTTACTTCACTTAGTCAGTATACGTATATATGGGAAACAGTCCGAAGGAACCATCGAGTCGACTATTTCTTAGGTGGATGTTACGTCCTCTGGGGTCAAGCTAAGAACCCAACCCTTCTAGGGGACCTCTTCCCTATCCGATGGATGAGGTCTTAAGAACCTGAAGGGACAACCGAGTCTACCATTTCTGAGGTGGACGTTACACCCTCCTGGGCCCAAAGTAGGGACCCAACCCTTCCAGGGGATCTCCTCCCGTACCGTTGGGTGAGGTTATAAGAAAGAACCTCTTAGGGGTACCTGTCTCCTCGGACCGCCCGAAATCATGTACCCCTACGTTTCTCAACCTATGTTGACTCACTGATTTGTGTCGTGTCGTAGGGGAGAGAGGACCTCGAGGGTGGGTGATGGTAGGGTGGAACTCCAGAAGTGTCTCGCACTTCGACTTCAGAGATGTCGAAGGGTGATCGATCGATCAAATGTGTACGTCACATATTCCGGTCCCCGCCACCGGCCCTCCTCGTTGGGGTGCGGGCTCCGGTCCCCGCCGTCGGTTCTCCTCGGTGTGGTGCAGGTTCCTCACCACCGACGCGCCCGTGTCCTCCCGGATCTCCTCGATAGGGTGCAACTTCTAGTCCTTCCCGCCGTCACTCCTCTATGGGGAGTAGGTTCCATTCCTCGTCGCCGACGCGAAACGACTTCGTCGGCACTTCTCTATGAGGTGGGGGTTCCATTCTCTTTGGGTTCATTCTACCATCCACAACGTTCTCCCGTAGTCTCCCGTCTGTGTGACTTTGGTATGAGTGTCTTTTGATCAGTCAGATTAGTGTGACCCTGGTGTCGGAACAGATTGAGTTACTTTGATTCGGTACGGACGTCCCGTTGGGTTCTGCCCGCCCAGTACCACCTCTCCAGACTGTCTTACACCAGGTGACCTCTTCCCTCACCGTTTGGTGAAGTCATAAGAACGGAACTCTTGGGGTACTTGTCATACTTTGCGTTTTACTATCCTATGATTTTCTCCTTGAAGGGTCCAGTCATCCACGGGTTATACGATGACCTCTAGTCACCTCTTTATTGAGGTCTTTCTTAGTTCCCTACCTTGATTTCGTTTTTTTTATGGGTCGACACCTACACTGACCACTATTTTCGTTCAAGGCTACGACATTTCTCGTTATAACGTATCCTTAGACCTTACAGTCCAGGTACTTAGTTCCGTTTAACCTTCACCAGTTTGTTCTCTACCGTTCTCGCTTACAGCTGTAAAATCCTTAGTCGCTTGATTTTACCTGACCTTACCCACTTAAATTGAGTCTACTGGTAATATAGATGATGACGCCCGTCCTTAGGGAGTCTTCTTTACCTCATCGGTAGTACCAATTGTTTTCTCAGGCTTTACGTCATGAACCTACGTTAGAGTTTTTGTTGTCTTACTAGAGACAAGCAAAGGTTCCGTTTGGTAAGTTATAGTACCATTAGGTTCAGATACGGGGTTGGTCAATGTGACTTCTTCGACTTCAACTTGCCAAGATACTTCTGGATGTTCTGGAAAATCTTGATAGTGGGTTTTTTCTACAGGAAAAGTAATATCCCCTGACCTTACGTTTTCATCCTTCAGTTCTTTGTGGACCTCATTGTCCGTTTAAACCGGAATCTTACGTCTTACTTCGTCCCGTTTCTGATTACCTCAAAACGGTTCTTTTACGTGACCAGTATCGTTTGTGGGAGAAGGTTGTTGTGTTCTCTTCTGAGATGTGTACCTGTAGTGGTCTACCAGTTGTGACTTTAGTCTAACTAATATAAGAAACGTCGGTTTCTACCTCTTCGAGATATGTCAGGTGTTTTTGTTCTGGTCCTCGACTGACACCGAGACTAGTAATTGAGGAATGATGGTTTAAGTCTGAGTTTAACTTTTTCATCCCTTTTGACGATCTGGTAAGTCCATACTGGATTTAGTTTAGGGAATACTAATATGTCACCTTCACTCTTTATCTAAATTCCCGGATCTAGACTATCTATCGGACTACTTGATACCTTACTCCAAGTACTGTAACATGTCCTCTGTCCCTACTTCTGGTAGGGGTACCTTTTCTTTACGTTTTTTCGTTTCACCGACAGACCCCTGCTGAATGTTTATCGACACTTTTCCTCTCTTCACTTTTCGTTTCCTCTTTTCCTTTCTATATTCGTAGACTTACGTCTCAAGGTTTCTAATCGTTCTTCTCTATTCTTTCGGAAGAAGTCGCTAGTTACGTTTCTTTAGCTCCTTTTGTTGTCTTACCCTTTCTTATCTCTAGAGAAGTTCTTTTAATCTCTATGGTTCCCTTGTAAAGTACGTTTCTACCCGAGCTATTTCCTGTCTTTACCAGACCTGGATTGTCTTCGTCTTCTATAATTCTTCCCCACCGTTCTTATGTGTCTTCTTGACATGTTTTTTTAGAAGTGCTGGACCTATTAGTGCTACCACACTAGTGAGTAGATCTCGGTCTGTAGGACCTTACACTTCAGTTCACCCGGAATCTTTCGTAGTGATGCTTGTTTCGATCACCTCCACTATGTTAAGATAAACTCGACAAAGTTTAGGACTTCCTACTACGACACTTTCACGATGTGAATTATACGGTCGTTTAAACCTTTTGAGTCGTCACCGGCGTCCTGACCTTTTCCAGTTAAAAGTAAGGTTAGGGTTTCTTTCCGTTACGGTTTCTTACGAGTTTGATGGCGTGTTAACGTGAGTAGAGTGTACGATCATTTCATTACGAGTTTTAAGAGGTTCGGTCNACAAGTTCGACCAAAATCTTTTCCGTCTCCTTGGTCTCTAGTTTAACGGTTGTAGGTGACCTAGTACCTTTTTCTTTCTCTCAAGGTCTTTTTGGATAAAGACGAAATAACTGATACGGTTTCGGAAACTGACACACCTAGTGTTATTCGACACCTTTTAAGACTTTCTCTACCCTTATGGTCTGGTGGAATAAACGGAGAACTCTTTGGACATACGTCCAGTCTTTCGTCGTCAATCTTGACCTGTACCCTGTTGTCTGACCAAGGTTTATCCGTTTCCTCATGTAGTTCCGACATATAACAGTGGGACGAATAAATTGAAGACACGTCTCATATAGTACTCTTTGCGACCTGACCTTCTTTGTGTTCGAACTTAGTTCTAACGGTCCTCTTTATAGTTATTGGAGGCTATGCATCTACTATGGTGGGAATGCCGTCTTTCACTTCTCCTTTATTTTTCAGAGAACTACTTTCACTTTCTCCTCTCACTTTTTCAACCGAATTTTGAGTTGTAAGTCTTTCGCTTCTAGTACCGTAGGCCAGGGTAGTGAAGTACCCTTTATCTACCCCTTTGTCACCTTTGTCACAGTCTGAAATAAAAAAAACCCGAGGTTTTAGTGACGTCTACCACTGACGTCGGTACTTTAATTTTCTACGAATGAGGAACCTTCTTTTCAATACTAGTTGGATCTATCATATAAGTTTTCGTCTCTGTAATGAAACGGCTGATTCCAGACAGATCAGTCCCGATACCAAAAAGGACACCAGTACATACCTACACTCTCAACGTGACACTTCTTTCGACTCGTGGCTTCTTAACTACGAAAACTTGACACCACAACCTCTTCTGAGAACTCTCAGGGAACCTGACGTTCCTCTAGGTTGGTCAGGTAAGACTTCCTCTAGTCGGGACCCTAAAGAAACCTTCCTTACTACGATTTCGACTTTGAGGTCATGAAACCGGTAGAGTACACTGCTCAACTGAGTAACCTTTTCTGAGACTACGACCCTCCCTAACCCCCGTCTCCTCTTCCCCTGTTGGCTCCTACTCTACCGACCTACCGTACTGACTGAGTTACCTGGATTCACACTCACTTGAGGCCCTCAACCACTACCTGTCCCTCCGGATCGCACGACATTAAGTACCCCAGCGTTTCTCAACCTGTGCTGACTCGCTGACTTGACTTGACTTGACTTACTGCAACTCGTAGAAAAGTACACGGAAAACCGGTAGACATGTAGAAGAAACCTCTCCACAGATGAATCCACAGGGTTGGTAAAAAACTAACCCACCAAACAAAAAAATTATGACTTGACGTACTCGACAAGTATATGAAACCTCTAATAAGGTAACTGACAACGAAACAAACGTTTATAAAAAAGGGTAAGACTCCCAACAGCAGAATAGAATAAATACTAAAGGAAACGAAGTTGAAAATCCAAATTAATCCAGGGTAAAAATAAAAGTCACGAGATCAACCACCTATTTTTTTTGTACGACACTAAATCTAGTTGCACACAAAAGAGGTTCAAAATATCACAAAATGTAAATACAGAAATTAGGTAAAACTTAAATAAAAACACTCAAAACGGTGGTCTTGTGTGCCAGTATCGTTTGTGGGAGAAGGTTGTTGTGTTCTCTGTTGAGACGTGTACCTGTAGTGGTCTATCAGTTATGGTTTTAGTCTAACTAATGTAAGAAACGTCGGTTTCAACCTCTTCGAGATATGTCAGTAGTTTTTGTTCTGGACCTCCACTGACACCGAGTCTAGTACTAGAGGAATGATTTTCTAAGTCCGAATTTAACTTCTTTCAACCCTTTTGGTGATCTCGTAAGTCCAGACTAGGTGTAGTTTAGGGAATACTAATATGTAGTCTTCATTTCAGGTTACGACATTTCTTGTTATAACGTATCCTTGGACTTTACAATCCAGGTACTTAGTTCCATTTGACCTACAACAGTTTGTCCTCTACCGTTCTCACTTGCAGCTGTAACATCCTCAGTCACTTGATATTACGTGGCCTTGACCGATTAAATTAAGTCTACTGGTGATATATGAAGACACCCGTTCTTAGGGGATCTTCTTTACCTCATCGGGAGTATCAGTTGTCTTCTTAATTTTTCCGTCATGAACCCATGTTAGAGTTTTTGCTGTCTGACTAGAGACAAGCAAAGGTTCCGTTTGGTACGTCATAGTGTCATTAGGTTCCGATACTGGGTTGGTGATTACGACTTCTTCGACTTCAATTTACCAGGATACTTCTGGATGTTCTGGAAGCTCTTGATTGTGGTTTTTTCTACCGGAAAAGTAGTATCCCCTGACCTTACGTTTTCATCCTTCAGTCCTCTATGGACCTCCTGGACCGTTTAAACCCGAACCTCATGTTCTACTTCGTCCCGTTTCCGATTGTCTCAAAACGGTTCTCTGATGTGACCAGTATCCCTTGTGTGAGAAGCTTGTTATGTTCTCTACTGAGATGTCTACCTGTAGTGGTCTACCAGTTATGTTTTTAGTCTAACTAATATAAGAAACGTCGGTCTCTATTTCTTCGAGATATGTCAGTCGTTTTATTCTGACCCTCGACTGACACCGAGTCTAGTACTTGAGGAATAACGTTTTAAGTCTGAATTTAAGTTCTTCCATCCCTTTTGGTTATCTATTAAGTCCATACAGGATTTAGTTTAGGGAATAATAATATGGCACCTTCACTGTTTATTTAAGTCCCCTAATCTAGACTATCTGTCTCACGGACTTCTTGATACCTGTCTCCAAGGACTGTAACATGTCCTACGCCACTAGTTTTAGTAAGGTTTTTCTTTACGTTTTTCCGTTTTACCAACTCCTCCGGAATGTCTATCGACTCTTTTCTTCTCTTCGTTTTCCGTTTCCTCTTTTCCTTTCTAGGTAGGTAGACTTACGTCTCAAGGTGTCTTATCGTTCCTCTCTATTTCGAAAAGATTCACTAGTTATGTTTCTTTATCTCCTTTTGTTCTCTTACTCTTTCTGATCTCTAGTTCTAACGACCCTCTTTATAGTTCGAGTCTATACGTTTACTATTGTGATAACCGTCTTTCGTTTCTCCTTGATTTCTCAGAGAACTACTCTCACTTACTCCTCTCACTTTTTCGACCGAATTTTGAGTCGGAAGTTTTTTGTTTCTAACGTCGTAGGTCAGGGTAGTGAAGTACCCTTTATTTACCCCCCTTTCACCTTTGTCTCTGTAAAATAAAAGAACCCGAGGTCTTAGTGACGTCTGTCACTGACGTCGGTACTTTAAATTTCTGTGAATGAGGAACCTTCCTTTCGATACTGGATCTGTTGCATAATTTTTCGTCTCTGTAGTGAAACGGTTGTTTCCAGGGATATCAGTTTCGATACCAAAAAGATCATCAGTACATGTTTACACTCTCAACCTGGTATTTCTTCCGACTCCCAGTTTCTTAACTACTAAAACTTAACACACGTCCCCTTCTGAGAACTCTTAGGGAACTTATAGTCCCTATAGTTTGGTCAGTTAGGATTTCCTTTAGTTGAGACTTATACGTAACCTTCCTGACCATAACTTCGACTTCGGGGTTATAAAACCGGTGAACAACACTTCTCGACTGAGTAACCTTTTCCGGGATTATGACCTTTTCTAACTTCCGTCTTCCCTCGCTGTCTTAATCTACCAAGTTAACATAGTCGTTGAGTTACCTGTACTCAAACTCGTTTGAGACCCTCTATCACTTCCTGTCCCTTTGGATCACACGACGTCAAATACCCCAGTACTTCTCAACCTATGTTGATTCGTTGACTTGTTGTCGTATCACAATCTATGACAAGAATAAAGTAAGAAAATATACCGTGACAGGTCGAAAAGGTCGCGGAGAATAACTTCAGAAAGAACAGAGATAATGTATAGGAACGGAGGAAACAGTGTACACTTAACGGGTGTCTACCCACCCAAATAGACACCCGAAAGATAGGACATGGTAACCATATATAAAGAACAAAATACCATCGTGGTATGAAAGAACTAATGACACCGAAACATCATATAAACCTTCAACCCTCGGACTAAGGAGGTCGACAAAAAGAAAGAGTTCTAACGTGACCGATAAATCCTAAGTGTACAAGAGGACTTCTCGAAGAGACCAGGAAATCAGATGTTATTTCTTACAATTGTAGAAATTAAACAACCCCCAAAATAAAGACATTTTCTCGAGTTTCTATGACAATAAACATAGGGGACTCAACCTTGGTCCTGGGACAGACTTCCGATGGAATGACACAGAACGGACGAGGAGTGAACGGAGACGTAGGGGAGGGAATGGACTGACTGTTGACAAACGTTCCAAAGACACGGGTCTTCGGGGAGTCCCAGGTCGAGACAAAGTGAATAAGACGTTGATCTCTCTACTATGTCAAAAAGAAATAGTCGGACATTATACTATTTATTGTGACTAACAAAAAATTTATAACTTAGGTGGAACGTAAGAACTTATTTGGGTTGTAATAGGTTGAACTACCTAAGTTAAACGATTATGATGTAATCTCTATAAACAAAAGTACAAGTATACCTATAATTAGACATTTTAAAAAAAAACCATCATAGATAAACTTCAAACAATAGTCACATACGACCGGAGTTTACTTTCCTTCTGGTAAGGGAGATAAACGATTCGTTTGACACGTTTAAACCACAGGAAAGAAGGTATTCACCAACTATTTAAACCGACGACTTTGGTACACAGACCTTAATAGAAACAATCTTCAAACAACTTGCTTTGAGGCAAAGAAATTATCGTTTACATACCTACGCTCTCAACCTGACACTTCTTCCGACTCGCGGCTTCTTAACTACGAAAACTTGACACCACAACCTCTTCTGAGAACTCTCAGGGAACCTGACGTTCCTCTAGGTTGGTCAGGTAAGATTTCCTCTAGTCGGGACCCTAAAGAAACCTTCCTTACTACGATTTCGACTTTGAGGTCATGAAACCGGTGGAGTACGCTACTTAACTGAGTAACCTTTTCAGAGACTACGACCCTCCCTAACCCCCGTCCTCCTCTTCCCCTGCTGGCTCCTACTCTACCGACCTACCGTAGTGACTGAGCTACCTGCACTCAAACTCACTTGAGGCCCTCAACCACTACCTGTCCCTCCGGACCACACGACGCTAAGTACCCCAACGTTTCTCAGCCTGTGCGGACTCGCTGACTTGACTTGACTAAGTCTACAATTTCACAGTAGGTTCCAGTTAAAATCATGCAACATAAAAAAGTTTCCTAAACAGATAAAGTCGATGTTATAGTTTAACAAACGGTGTGGTTAATCCCATATCTTATCATTGCACTCAGTTCACGGTTGGTCTCTCGTCCGTTCTTATTGTTTGTCAATGACTCGGGAAGGGGAAATGATCTCCTATTGTACTGTAAATTCGGACCGTCAAGGGACTCTATCCAAGACAACTATCAGAGTAAAATGTTTTCTTCAGCCACAGTGAACAGGTCTCAGTGTGTCCATACGTCATGTCTACCCACAGATTGTTGGGGTCCCGGTCTCTTTCCACGCCACTCCATATTAATTTTATTTACATGTCGGGGACCAGGGAGCCCAGGGGGGTCCTCGTTTCGGACCGACACGTCCTGACCCTTTTGACTCCTTGGAACGGCTTCCATCCCAGCGACGGTCGTCGCTTCATCCTCTCTGTCCCTCTCGGATCATTTCATGGCGGG
This sequence comes from Capra ibex, assembly GCA_006410555.1. NCBI lineage: Eukaryota > Metazoa > Chordata > Mammalia > Artiodactyla > Bovidae > Capra > Capra ibex. The sequence continues at coordinate 17,979,590 of SJYO01050590.1, read as the reverse complement.
TGAGGGAAGACGCTGAAGGGTAAACGCCAGTTGGCCGCGCATAACCACTGCAGTGCCGCGGACGGCGGGCCTTCACATGCGCTCCCGCTGCCTCGGCACCCCTGCCACTCTTCCGCACGCCCCTGCACGCCCACGCGCGACGACCCCCAGCTCGTCGGCGCTACTGTCCTGGGACCCCGACAGGGTGCCCGAACCAGAACCCCTTCCGCCCACGCCCCCGCCACTCTCCGGAGAAGGCGGGAGCCCTTATCTCGGGTGACAGATCCAGCACCCTGGCGCAAAGACGATGTAGACTGACTGACGCCCGACTAAGTAGCCCGAAGGGGACCCGCGAAAGGGAAGGAACGCCGGCCCGGAGACCGGAGGGAACATCCAGGTCGTGGACAACCCTCCCCTGTCCTGTGCGGCAAAGTCCCGGACCCAAGGGCGGACCAAAAGACCCATCTTCGCACCTTCCTTCACACCACAAAAAGGAGGGGTCAGGAAACCTATTCCTGTTGAGCGGGGGACCACCCTTTGCGGCGAGACACTTTGGACGAAAAGGTTCATTTCCTTACCAAGAAGAGACCCCAAAGACAACCAAAGAGAAACGGTACACAACGACGGAGGGTCTCCGGGTGGGATGTACCTTTTGCCTCGCACTACTACTACCTGCTGTCTACCGTCCCACACTTACCCACCCTAAGTCCTCTGAACTACCCTATCCGCCTACCACTTACTCCTTCTTCGCCCGTCGTTCTTGTCTACTATCCTTTTGTAGAACAAAATGTCACGTATCCTGTATAGGGCCCCAGTACTCAGAGTCCACACACACTCGTTCATACGACTACATGTGTACTGACTTAACAAGAACTCTTCTCGTTCACAGGGACGTTCACAAACTCAATGTAAAAGACTTTGGTGACAAGCACCGTCGGAACATGGGGAGTCCGAAATTGACTCTGGCCAGAGGGTCCTCTCGTAGGTTGTCATCTTCCGCCACAATTGTATCATCGTTCACGAAGTCCTCCCGTTTTGGCCCATAGACGTCCCCATCTGGGTCTACATTAAGAGGGAGTGCAACAGTCACAAAAGGCAAAAAGTGCCCTAGTCCTTTGCTGACACAGAGACAACTATTTTAGTGACGCGTAGGGGAGTAACAGGACGCGAACATTTAAAGTAGCACCACACACGTACGAACAGAACATCTACGCTCCACCACTGAAAGAGGGGTCTACGACTCCACGGACCTAGGGACCGCGTCCGTCAATGACTCGACGTCGACCTCATCCGACACGGAAGACTTCGTGAGACACAAATGTTACTTCAACGTCAGAGGTCTTAAGGTCAGTGAAAAGTGTCTTCCTAACTTCTCAGACTGTCCACTCTTCAGCCCACGGAGAAGAACGAAACCTTCGAACATATTTATCTCTCCGTCTCTCCATTACAAAGTTCGGTTGTAAGTCAAAAAAACACTTACATCTCGATTACTTTCGTCCTAAATAATACTTATTAGGTTTTGATATCGGTTCAGTACTCTTCTCCGTTTATTACTAACGTCATTTTTCGTACCGAAAAAACACAATGCGTGTACAGGAAATATACGTAGTGTCTTAACCCGAATGACTGAATTCCTAATCTATGAAAAGGAGAACAACATAACAACTCCTTCGTCTCCGAATCCTTACACTTTAAGGAACCGTGGTAAAAATATTGATTATTGACTTCTCGAACCTAAACTTGAAACCGTCAGACTAAACTCTTGGGTCGAACAGTGGTGATTCGATATAAAGACCGGGTCCATAATCACGAAAGGTTCTCTTGGTCTCCGTCTTCATTCACCCTCAGTAGAGGTAAACACGTATATATTTGGAATAGACCTTCCCTGTGTCCTTTACCGAAATCGATTCACGGACCAGTGTCCTCGAAGTACAACAAACGGCGTCAAGAGTTGAACCATAGTCGACAGCGACAATGTCACGTGTGTCGATGTAACGTCTGAAGTACTAGAGAATTAGTACAGAAATATTTACGTCACAATAAGAAGTCACCGAGTCAGCACAGGTCGAGAGACCCTGGGAGACTTGACGTCATACGGTCTGAAGGGACAGGAAGTGATAGAGGACCTCAGACGGGTTTGAGTACAGGCAACTCAGTTTACTACGGTAGGTTGGTAGAGTGGGAGACAGTAGGGGAAGAAGACGGGTGTCAGAAAGGTTCGTAGTCTCAGAAAAGGTCACTCAGCTGAGAAGTGTAGTCCACCGGTCTGATAACCTCGAAGCCAAAGTCGTAGTCAGGAAGGTCACTTATAAGTCCCAACTAAAGGCAATCACAACTGAACAAAGTAGAGGAACAACAGGGTCCCTGAGAGTTCTCAGAAGAGTTCGTGGTGTCAAGTCTCCGTAGTTAAGGATCCATGAGACGGAAGAAATACCAGGTTGAGAGTGTAGACATGTACTGATGACCTTTTTGGTATCGAAATTGATCTACCTGGAGACAGTAGTTTCGCTACAGAGACGAAAAATTATGTGACAAATCCAAACAGTATCGAAAAGAAGGTCCCTCGTCCGTAGAATTAAAGTACCGATCTCAGTGGCAGGCGTCATTAAACCCTTCATATAACTCCACATATTTACATCTTTGTACTGGAATGTACAACCAGACAGGAAATCTAAGTGGACCCCTCGAAAATATCGAATGTTTACGATCCCAGGTTGAGAACGGGATGACTGACCTTAGAGACCCCTCATACCCGTAAATATTTAAAGACACTTTTGATGAGGGAATTAAGACTACGGGTCTTCCACTTCCCTGGCAACGAAATTTCACTGACAGGAAAATCATCGATTGAAAATTATGAACAGACCGACGTGGTCACAGTCGACACCGCACACCCTAGAAGTAACGTCGTGTGTCTGAGGGCTCAAAGCCGCGTGCCCGAGTCATCAAGACCCTGTGCCCGAATCAACGAGACTGTACACCCTAGAATCAAAAAGTGGGCCCCTAACATGGGAACAGACGACGTAACGTTCCACCTAAGAATTAGTGAACTGGTGTCCCCTACAGGGACATAATCGAATAACTGTTTCGATGAAAGGACAAGGACTTTATTCCACTAAAAATCCATAAACAATCTTTATTTACCAGGTCTTGATGAACTCAAAAAATATCTGGTATCAAAGTATACCAGAACTTCACCCCCCGGATTTCATCTATGAAGTGAGACTTAATCTCACTTTTTCTCTTTACCCACTTTAATTAAAATTATTGAAAAATCATGTAGAGTAAATTAAGTCGTGTAGATTCTATGGCAGTAAAATTTCAGGATAAACACATGTTTAATACTCACTGTATAAAGGGTGAGAACGAATATTAGAAACTATAGACCACAAATCATATCTGGTAGAATTAAGTCTGAGTGGTGTAAAGTTCACGAGTCCTTGGTGTACACCGATGACACACATGTCGAGTATAGACATCCAAGACTGAATGTTGACTTACACTCAAACAAGAAATATACAGAGAGGGTCGAGGGTGAGAATGGCAGAAGTGACATTCTCCAAAGAACCTTCTATCGGTTTACTGACCTACATCGTTTAAATAAATAAAACCGACACGACCCAGAAGTGACGACACGGAAAAAAAAAAGGCGGATCAACGCCGTTCACCCCCGAAGAGTAACGTCCACGAAGAGAACAACGTCCCGTACCCGACACACCGTGCTTCGGAAGTCAGGAACACCACACACTCGAGTCGTCGATTACCGAGGACCCGAGGCCTCGTGTCCGAGAGATCAACACCGTGTACCGGCATCAGCGAGGTATCGTACACCCTAGAAGGGCCTGGTCCCTGACGTGGGTGCGGAGGACGTAACCGTCCACCTTAGAAATGATGACTCGATAGTTCCTTCGGGGAAGACACAAAAAGAAAACCTTTGTTCTGGCTCCTATAACTAATGACATCCAGGAACTTGTCAAAAAATGGTCAACGTAAACCGAAGGATTGGGACTGAAGTCCTCGGCTTGCACGAAATGGAACTCCACTACAGGGTCCTTCACTCTTTACCTTCTCACGCCATCTCTCTCCGTCCTAAACCGGGTACCGGAACCGGAACTTTGTGGTTGGGTCCAAAAGAGCCAATATCACCTTCACCGTTCCTACATTAGAAAATCACGTTGCGGGTCGTCAATCTTTTAGTTTATCAATGAAGATATACTAGAGACGATCAAAGATGTCTGAACTTACAGAACGATTTTATGTCACAAGACACACTTTTGGTACGTGTTTTCGTTGTTTCCTTTTTTTTCCGCCGACAACATGCCACGACGACGCGTCGAGTTATGACATGGTCAATTTAGTACTACCGACAAAACGGTTTACATTTTAATCAAAGGTCACACGTTCTTAAACCCTCCAAATCCTATCACATACTACGAGTATATCTTAAAATACAGTCAAATAAAGTACATTAAACAAAAGGAAAACGAATTCCTATCGGTATATTATGACAAAACAAATCAACGATCGAGTACAGACTGAAACACTGGGGTATCTGACACATCGGGTAGACCGAAGAGACAGGTACCCTAAAAGGTCGGTTTTTACGATTTCACCCAACGGTAAAGGAGGAGGGTCCCTAGAAGGACTGGGGCCCTAGCTTGCGTGCAGAGGACGAAACCGTCCGGTTAAGAAATGGTGACTTGGGGGATCCTTCGGGGAGGAAGTAAGATATGTACTCCGATTTCAAGGTTTACATTATTAAAAACACATTCAATTTACCACCAACAACATATCAGCGAGTCAGGACAGACTAAGAAACGCTGGGGCACCTGACGTCGTGTGGTACGAAGGGACAGGAAGTGGTAGAGGGCCTCAAACGAGATCAATTACAAGTAGCTCAGTCACTACGGTAGGTTGGTAAAGTAGGAGACAACGGAGAAAGAGGAAGACGGGAGTTAGAAAGGGTCCAAGTCCCAGAAGTCACGCAACCTAGAAACGTAGTCCACCGGTTTCATAACCTCGAAGTCGAAGTCGTAGACAGGAAGGTTACTTACAGAGGAACGATAGGTTCGTCGAGAGTCCTCAAAAGAGGTCGTAGTCTCAAGCACACTGGACAAGTACCCAGTATTTTAGTTAAATCACCAGTACTGGTTACAATTTTTTATCTCCGTTACTCTATTCGTTATCTCGTCCAATCTAACGTACCATTATATCATTCCCACTCACGACGGCAAAGTACTTTGAGAACAAATGGGAGGGACAGACTCAGAGTACTTTTGACGTGATTGTCTACTAAAATCACAAAATTCCTTGACACCTGGGGTATAATTCCTTAGTGGCCCTGAACTGACCTTTGCACCCCGACCTCCTCATACTCGCGAGGGAGACCCTCCCCGAGGGTCCTCACCAAAGGTGCACTTCTCGAAAATCAGTTCGTCCCTCCATCTCCCTCGTTGGAACCAACAAAAAGTCGTCTACTAAGACCCCTCAGACGTCTCTACACCTCGACCCTCCTTCCACCGCCTCGTGTCTCCAATCGTGCCCCGACCTCCCACTGCAGAACTCAACACACCGCCACGATCTTGAGACTACGTGGGAGGACGGTTCCTGGTCATCCTTGTGGGGAGCCGCTTAGGTCCGTCTCACCCCGAACGACAGGCTCCTCTTGGAGCTCCGGAGACTCTTTTTGGTAACATCTTTACTGAAAAACATCCTAAACCCGAACATAGTGTACTAAACCCCCGAAACGACACCTAATCCCACAGTCCTTCGTCCCCAATCAGACTACCAGAATTCTTAGGAACGGACCTTCGAACTCCTATTCTGACCGTGGATTCCGTGTCAACACACATAATTGACACTCTCCCACGACAGGTCTGTCACACGTACAGAGTAGAAATAAGTGTGCACGTGCGACCAGAGTCTCTCCGGAACAGAGCACATCTGCAAGAGACTGTACCATTACAAGTGTCCTCTCATGGGTCCGGAGCGTACGGTCAGGTCGTGCATCGTCGTCGAGCCGAAGCCACCCCTCAGTCCGGCCCGGGACCAAGTAGGAGTGACCTAGGGTACACTCAGGGAGTCAGTGCACCCACCAATACCACCTGAGTCGGAACAGGAGGCGGACGTCTCCTCAGTCGAGAACCAGAGGACCTGAGTCAGGAGTACCACCAACCGCACACACCGAAGAGACCTCGTCTCGATACTCGACCAAAATATACACCGAATAAAGACCTTCCTAAGAAACGTTACAACTGTTATGCACCACACTATCTATTGTCAACTACCGAAGGACGTAGTCGTACGACAACGAAGTTGTCTTTTGTGTGGCTCCAACACGTCCTTGTGAAGTGGAAATATCTCATAAGGGACATGAAAACCCATCACTAAGTCTAAATGTAACTACTGGAACTCCATAAATCTATAAGACTTAATTGGATTCCTTTTAAGACGGTCAAGGGACGAAGAGTACTAACAACTTCCGCAAGACGACATCCGTCCAGGGAAGTAACGACACCCGAAAGAAGAGTGTCCAAACACAAAAGACAAAAAAAAAAAAAAGGATGATTAAAAATTAACCTCCTATTAACGAAATGTTACAACATAACTAAAGACGGTATGGTGTTACACTTAGTCGGTTCTCATACGGTGCCGAGGATGGAGGACGGGGTTGGGTGGGGACGAGAGGGTCAAAATATATTTTTCTGACTCAAGTCAAGAGAGACGACACGGTTTGTCTACCTTCTTGAACACGAAGAACTTTCTTTGGGTGACTTTATTTTTTGTAGGGAAAAACAGAGTCTTAATAAACGGTTCCTTTTAGTACTCAACGCTTAGCGCCCTCCGCGGCACTCCCTGGACGACTCACCCGACTCCGGTGTCCTACACCTGAAACGGTGGTGCCGGTGGGGGCGAGTCTACTTCCTCGACAAGGTCAGCCAGCCGTAGGCGTACTAGTTGTTGTTTCCTCTCTTCGTGCCCTGGTAGTGGCGGTCCCACTCACTCCTCAGGCTGTCCTCGCCGGAACAGAAAAAACTTTTGAATTTTTTAAAAATATCCACTAAAGATCACAAATTTTTGGATTATCGTTTCTTCGGAGTAATTTTTTTTTCAGAGGAGACGGAAGACACTATAGGACGTGGGAGGAAACAACGTCGGGGAAAATCGATTAAAAATATCGGCCATGAAAAGGGAGGTGCAAAGATTTTGTCTGGAAAGATTACGAAGTCACAAAGTAAAGACAAAATTCAAAGGTCAGAAGTCTACAACAAATAACTGAAGGACGTTCCGTCTACCGAATCGGAGGAGTTACGGAAAGACGGCACTAAAGACCGGCCCGCGCGGGGAGGGACAACAAACGTCGATCTTCCGCGCCGCGCGACCCGCCGCGCGACCCGCGACCTGCCGCCGCGCCGCGCGAAACCGAGGCAACGAACACGCAGTACGAACCCCAAAGGGACGTCAACCACCACGCAGAGGCTGTGCCGAGACCCCGCGGCGAGCGAGGGAGACACGGACGGACACGCGCAGGAGACCCCCGGAGTGGTGCCGCCCCAAGTCAGGGAAGACCTCGGTCGAGTGGACGACGACAGACGGAGGAGGGTGGGTGCGAGTGGGACCGCCCGGGCACGCAGTCTGGGTCCTCACAGGAACGGGGAAAGGAATAATCTGGAGGACCAAGGACTAGGGTCCCCGACAAGAGAGAACCAAATACGGGAGTATAATCATCGGACTCTCTCGAACCGTACTCACTTTTGTGACAGTAAAACGGAGGTAAGTACGACTAGCCTATCAAACCAACCGACACTTTAAGTTCCGACCCTTAACGAGAGTCCGTCTTTACATTTCCGAAACAAGAGATGGAGGGTCTCAACGGTGACTCTTCGGACTCGCACAAGTCGAAAGAGGACACAAGCTCTTGACTAAGGGGGGAGGGGCAAAACCTTCGGAAAGACCAGTGAAATATAGACCACAAAAATTAAAATTCTCCTGCACGGAACCGAACCTAACCCGTGACGGAACCGCATCGCGCGACTCGCCCGGAAGAATACAAGTAAGGGGAGGACTGAGGTAGGGGAAACCGTTTACAGAAGAGGACACCTTCGGAGACACTTACGACCTACAACCCGGTGTCCCTGACTAGGAGATCAAAATAGAAAATAGAGAATATAAAGGTAAATTAAAGACACTTTGACGGAATTGAACTAGTAGGTCAAAAAGACAACCGTTGAAAACGACAGAAAAAATATAAAAGTATCCAGAAGAAATCTGACAAAAACTTTCGAAGGACAAGAACAAAGTCTACGTCACAGTGGACTGTAAAGGGACTCTCTAGTCAAGAGCCATGAGACAACAAAGTCAGCGACACAACACACCCTGAGAGACGCTGAGGTACTTGACGTCGTACGGTCTGGAGGGACAGGAAGTGGTAGAGGACCTCAAACGGGTTCAAGTCCAGGTAACGTAGTCACTACGGTACGTCGGTAGAGTAAAAGACAACGGGAGAAAAGGAAGACGGAAGATAGAAAGGGTCGAAGTCTCAGAAAAATCACTCAGTCCACAAGCGTAGTCCACCGGTTTCATAATGTCGAAGTCGTAGTCAGGAAGACTACTCATAAGTCCCAACTAAAGGAAATCCCAACTGACCAAACTAAAGGAACGTCAGGTTCCTTGAGAGTTATCAGAAGAGGTCATGATGTCAAGTTTTCGTAGTTAAGAAGTCGTGAAACGGAAGAAATACCAGATCGAAAGTGTTGACGTGTACTGATGACCTTTCTGGTATCGGAACTGATATGCCTGGAAACAGTGGTTTCATTACACAAACGAAAAATTGTGTGACAGATCCAAAACAGTGTCGAAAGAACGGTTCTTTGTCAGCAGAAGACTAAAGTACCGACGTCAGTGGTAGGAGTCACTAGAATCTCGGGTTCTTCCTTAGACAGTGAGAAGTTGGAACAGGGGAGACAAACGGCACTTCATTACCCCGGTCTACGATACTAAAATCAAAAAATTTATAAACCAAAATTGTCCGAAAAAGTGAGAGGAAGAAGTGAGAATGGTTCTCCAACACATCAAGTAGAAACGAAAACGGTAATCTCACCATATTTAGCGTATAGACTCCAACAACTATAAAGAGGACTGTCAGAATTAAGGTCTAACATGAAGTAGGTCGGGTCGTAAAGAGTACTACACGAGACACATATTCAATTTAGTTGTTCCCATGTCATTTGTCGGAACAGTATAAGGAAAGAGTTAGGACTTGGTCAACCAACAACGTATGTTCCAAGACAATGAAGAACTGGACGTATGTCTAAAGACTCCTCCGTCCATTCCGCCAGACCATTAGGGTAGAGAAATTCTCAAAAGACGTCAAACAATGTTAGGTGTGTCAGTCTCCGAAATCGTATCAGTTACTTTGTCTCCATCTACAAAAAGACTTTAAGGGAACGAACGAAATACTAGGTTGTTTACAACTGTCAAACTAGAGACCAAGGAGACGGAAAAGATTTGGGTCGAACTTGTAGAGCTTCAAGAACCAAGTACATGCCAACATCGGATTGAACCTCCTAAAACTCGTATTGTAGTGATCGTACCCTCTGTTCACGTTAACAGGTTACCAAACTTGTGAGAAATCATGACAGGAACCCTTAACCCTACGACGACGACGACGACGATTCAGCGAAGTCAACACAGACGCTGGGGTATCTGCCGTCGGGTGGTCCGAGGGGGCAGGGACCCTAAGAGGTCCGTTCTTCTGAACTCACCCCACGGTAACGGTAGAGGTTACGCACTTTCACTTCAGAGAGTCAGTACAGGTCGAGAACCGCTGGGGTACCTGACGTCGGAAGGTCCGAGGAGGCAGGTACCCTCAAAGGTCCGTTCTCATGACCTCACCCCATGGTAGTGGAAGAGGTCCCTTAACCCTACTCCTAACTGGAAAAGGTCAAGACACTGGTGACGACCCAAAAGGTTTAAACGATTGTTTATCTCATTTCGTGAAACTATCGTAGTAGAAAATCCTAAAATTTATCGAGACAACCTTAAGGTAGTGAAGGTGATCGAAATAACTGTCATCACGAAGGATTCCGGGTGAACTAAAGTGTGAGGTCTTACAGACCGAGACCCACTGACTGGTGTGGTAGTGTCATTAGGTCAAGTAATTCTAGCAAAAACATGTCAAGACACATAAGAAAGGTAGAGAAGCACTAGAGAAGAAGCCAATCGAAGACAGGAAAAATTCTCGGTGGAAACCTACTTCACACGGAAACTGTAAAGGTCAAAAGGACTACTCCAGAGATCAGAGTGGGAAAGACAACGTGGGAAAGACACGAAGAGAAGTGACAAGTACCCTCTTCGGGAGCAGAGAGGCACGACAAGAGACCTCGAGACGCAAAGCAACCGACGTGGAACGGGAAAGAGGAAACGAAAAGTGAGGAGAAGAGAGCTCGACAAACATCTCGGAGGAGTCTACGGGTGAGACGGAAGAACGAAAAGAAAATTAGACCCTTCCAAAACAAAAGACGGAGGTCATGGCAAAATACCCGGAGACAGGTATCAGGAAGTTCGTAAGACAAATGATCTAGATTAGGGAAGTTTGATAAGCAGTGAAGTTCACGTATAAGTATCCCCTAAACTAAATTCAACATGGACCGACCGGAGCACCAAAAGGGACGAAAGAAATGAAATTCGGACTTAAAACGATACTCTTCGACTACTAGACTCGGTCTCAGGTGAGGTCCAGAACAAAAACGACTGACATACATCACAGAGGTAGAAGTGGATGTTTCTTACATTAGTTAGACTAAAACCATAACTGGTACACCATTACAGGTACACATTTCGATAGAGAACACAACAACTTTTTCCCACAAATGATACTGGTCACGTAAGAGAACCGTCTTAAGTCAATCGAAAACGGGACGAAGTAAAACATGAGGTTCCAGTCTGAACGGACAATGAGGTCCAAAGAGAAATGAAGGATGAAAACGTAAGGTTAGGGGTCACTACTGATCCTGTAGAAAAAGACCACAATCAAGATCCTCCAGAACATCCAGAATTATCTTAACTAGTCGAAGTCTTGAAGGAGTTGTAATGACCAATCCTGTATCTGAACCTAATGATACTACAACTTACCAAACGGACCCTTTGGTTGGCTCTAGTAAGACAGGAAAAACTCCAACGTGGGTTCATGACGTAAAGTCTGAGAACAACTGATACTCCCGATGAGGTAAAAAAGACAACCTAAGTACGGGTGTCATCATCTATATTACCAGTAGGCTTAACTTAAGTGCGTAAGGTCAGGTCAGGTAAAATCAAGTGACTAAAGATTTTACAGTTACAAGTGGGAACGGTAGAGGACGAACTGGTGTAGGTTAAATGGAACTAAGTACCTGGACTGTAAGGTCCAAGGATACGTCATGACAAGAAATATCGTACACTAAAAATGAAAGTAGTGGTCTGTGTCGGTGTCGACTCGCAAGAAGGGCGAAACCGGGTCGACGAAGTAAGAAAGACCTCGACAATTATCAACAGGAGACGAGAAGGGGTCACCGTACAACCTTTGGAAGACTGGACCCCCTAAGTAGAGAACAATGGAAAGTAGGTCAAGTACCCCAGGAGTGCCGTTCATACGACCTCACCAAACGGCAAGGGAGGAGGCCACTAGTGCAAAACAGTCTTGAGAGGTGACACTGGGTAGACAGAACCCATCGAGACGTGTCATACCAAGTATCCAAGTAACTCAATAGGTTCGGGGAAGCGGTGTTGTTCCGACACTAGGTACTTCTCCGATCCACGAAACTACTACAGAAATAAGGGAAACTTGAATAAGACAGAAACGACAACCGTAAGGAAGTCACATCTTTGAAAAGTCACAGAGACAACCTCATTACCTCACGTACGTCTTACGGGACCCGTTGAATGACATCGAACACACCTTTCGTCGTCGGAACCCTGGGACGACAGTCATAGTCCTCCCGAAAAGTAAGCCCCTGTGGTCTCTTTAGGAGAGCGTAATGGGTCCAACCTTATTCCGACGACTAATTGTAAAACTTTTGACTGACGTCTTTCCCTATCTCCAGTACAACTTAAAAGAAGTGTTGGAATAAAAGAAAAGGGTACTAAAACATATACTACGGACTTCAACACTAATAAACCCCAGTAGGAAAGATCAATTAGAGACCAAGAGACGAACCCGCTCCCTCCGTGAGACCCCCAGAGTAACAAAAGACATCTAAAGTTGAGAATTATAAATGTGGTAAAAGGAACTCAATTGAACACGGAGTTTAAGGATTAAGACCTTAAAGGGTCACTCTTGGCCAAACATCTTTTATTATGTACTCTAACTCTCCTTAAGGGCTTGTCGGAGACGCATATTCAGCGAGTCAGCACAGGCTGGGAAACGTTGGGAACCTGACATCGGAAGGTCCGAGGAGACAAGTACCCTAAAGGGTCCGTTCTAATGGCCTCACCCCACGGTCAAGGAGGAGGTCCCAAAGAAGGGCTGGGTCCCTAACTTGGGTGCGGAGGACACAGAGGTGTAACGTCCGTCTAAGAAATGGGCGACTCGGTCGTCCCTTCGGTCTTGGCTGAAATGACTAGTAATTACCGAAAGGTAAGGATTTCTCTTCTAGGACTTGAGGACGAACCGCACACCTTGGAAAACGACAGACGGGGATTTACACCTACGGGACAAAAACGACACCTGAACGAGAATACACATGGGGAGACGGAGAGGTGACACGGAAACGAGTAGACCTTGACAACAAGAAGGGAGTAGACGTGCAGGTCTAGAGTGAATGAAAAAGTCCAATTCGAGTGTACAGTGACATTGTCTCGACGAGACGAAGAGGGTCGTCCCCCATTGGAGAGAAGGGTCCTACATGTCCGATGAAATAAAATTGCATTAACTTCTAATTGGTCGTTTCCTCGACGGCCTACACAAACAACGGACATAAAGAAGGAGAGAATCAGGAAACGAGTCACCGAATATAAGATATTTAACCATAAGTCGAGAAACTTTTAACCTCGATAATTTTTTATAAAGTTTCTCATCGGACCAAAACATAACTTCTTGGTCTTATAAAATTTCCTAGAATGAAAGATAGTGTATTAAACAGTGCGAACGGTAAAAAAGATACGTTTGAATAGAAAAATTTAATTCTATCCAAATAATAAAGAATTTTTACAACAAACCTACATAGAAACTTATGACACCCACAGTAACATAAAGTTCCGTATACACGTGATCAACTGAAGTTTTCCTTTCTATATGAACAGTCCTGAATATAAAAGAAAAAGTTAGGCAGGTCACTATGACTTTTGATTAAAAACTTTTTGTAAATGAAGGTCGAAGTACTTCTTTTAAAACTTTAATGATGTGACTCCTAACTACATCGGTGACTGCCTTCTGTGCGGCTCCACCTTAAGTGTTGACTGACCGTCTTCCTACGACTCGCGTCTCTGGAGTGGTATTTAAGGTACAAAAATCCACTACGGACCCCCAGCACAAGATGAAGTAGGGCAGGTTTACGAAAGAAGAGTGCACCGCGCACAGAAGACCGTCACAAGAGGGCGACCTCCCGAACACAATTAGAGACACGTCTCGGTCCGACAACCAATTTCGACTGACACCTCGGCTCTAGAGATCCAAGGCGACGGAGTCAGCGAGAACGACATTGCACTCCGGCGACTCTCATCGGAGGAAACGTCCGGACGGGACTCCTAATCGCCTCAGCCAGCACCGCTCAGGGACCACACACACGTGCAAGTCAGTCACCCAGGAATACTCAGCGTAGCTTTCTGCCATCCGAGGACCGCTCCTGGCACGTGTGCGCGCGCACGACGGGAAGAGGACAGAACGTGCGTGTGTGCGGGTGGAAGGGAGACGACCACGGACACCGTCTGTGCCAGTCACTACGGTGGAGGAGACGACGAGGTGCACGGGTCGAGACGGAGTGTCAGGAGGCACCGTGACGCCGAATGCCTGGCAGAGCAGAGTCGGCACCGTACACTCTCCTTTGGACAACTAGTAGAGTCGCATTGCAAAACGAGCACTTTCTTTCGTCACTCCTAGTATTACCCTCAGTCACACTTAATCCAATCGCAAAACCACACGTTGACTTCGTAACAAAAAACAGGGAATTTAAAATCCGTTCAAGAAGCCCCAATTCAGAAACCTAATCCTTTCTCTACCCGTAGGTGACCTTTCCTCCTTTGTCACCATAGGTGAAACACCCTACCTCTTCCCCGATATCTGGGTTCACCCGAGTGAAACGATTAATCTCATTACGGGTCATTGTAAGATCCCACGAGGGACCGAACTCCACGTAGGTACGAGTGAACTACATGAAGTCGAGTAACTTACGAGTCCTTTTGAGGTATTTCATCCATAATTTGAGTAAGTTGTCTACACCTTTGTCTGAGTCTCTGCAATTCATGAACTCGGGTTCAGTACCTCTCGAAACTAACCGCGGCTCCGAAGGTCTCGGACCCACTAAATACCGGTGTCCCTCGGATCAACCTCCGTACAAAAGAGAGGTAATACCCCAACTTGAGGTCCACAATTAAAGAAGAATTTAGTAGAAATGAATCGTAATTTGACGAGTTTGATCAAGTCACACACTTTTGAAAAATTGATTACAGAGTATTGGTCTGTATTGATTTTCTCTTTGATTATAAGAAAAAGTTCTATGACAAAATATTTTTATTTTCGACAAGAATGGCCACGATGACAAACGACTGTAAACGACTCGGGAATATTTTACACTGTCAGACAGTGTCTTTAAATTAGAAGGGTGGTTGGGACACTCCGTCTAGAACCACACATTTATTCCTTTTAAAGGAGTCTCAGGACGTCCGTCATTTGACGACTTAAGCCTAAGGTTGAATTGTCAAATAACTGGTCTCTGTATAATTATGTAGAAAGTAATGGACTTACAATAACTGATCTCACAAATATAAGTTATATATATCGATCGAAGACGTTCAAAGGACCAGTTATTACACAATTCGTCGGACCGAGGTCTCCAATCCAGGAATTGGTGACGTAATATGAGTCGTGGAGTTGAAATAAAGATTGAAGATGAGTAGTAAAAAATTTTCGTATAAGTCTCGTTTTGTTTTATGTCTACTATGTCTCGTGAGAAATGGAAGTCGGGCAAAAGGGTAGGTCTGAAAAAAGTTCGGAATAGTCTTTTAGCAAGGATCAAGACCCCCACTACCAGTGCGACAAAGAGTTTGAGCAAAGGGGAAAACATTGTGACACACAAAAAGTAAAACTTTTCTAGTTTAAAAATAGAAGGGAAATGATTTTTTCTAGACCAAAGGCGTCAGGGGTCCCTCAACGTAGATAAGTCATTCTCTTCATTGTCCTCTACCCATAGGACGGACATACAACACTAGCATAACAGATTAATAAGACCAAACAACAGTAAAGGACAACATAGAAAGACTTAGACCTCGGAATATTTAACCGAGATTCACAGTTTTACGGTTCTTCTCAAACCGTCCTCAATTCGGACTCGAATCTCACACCGACGTAAACGGCATTAGTACTGCTCACCAATGAAAGAACGAGAGGACGGAAGGACACTACGGTGCACGACTCCAGAGAGTCCGAGTGCCTCGAGGGGTAAACCCACCAACTTACCGCGGACGCAGAAACGAGGTAGAATCAAAGGTCTCACTGGTGGACAGAGTCAAACGGACCTGATTCCATAGGGGCTCTGTCCTCTAGAAGTCAAAAATTTAGTCCCTTCAGGACCCTATCGACCCTCTTGAACCAGTGAAGCGTGTATGGACTCCAAAATACACGGAATATAATTTTAACAAAAAACAAAACAAAACAAGTTGTATTCTCCTATAACACGATCTTTATACAAATATTGTAACTTGTCTACAATTCAAGTGTACCAAGTCTTAAGTGTTCAAGTCTTCCGACGCGTCCCTTCACGGGGCCCGTCTAGAGTGGCAGAGGACCGGCTGTACATTAGCCTGAATACAGGAACGACTCGACCACATCCCGACTTTTTACCAAGAGAGTATTTACACGTGAAGAATGTTGATTTCAACTTTTAGCAGTAAAAATTTCGAAAAATATAAAGTATATATAAAAAATCCAGCAAAAAAAGGGAGAAATTTTTTAAAAATAATATCAACTGAATGTCACAACAAAGACGACATGTCGTCTCACTTAGTCGACATGGAAAAAACTTAAAGTAAGGGTAAATCCAGTGGTGTCTCGTGACTCACGGTAAGGGGTTCGACACATGTCATACAGTAATCAATGGATAAAAAGTGTGTCATAGGTTATCACATATATAAACTTAGAGTCAGTGGACCACGTAGGGTGGGGGAGGAGGGGCGGAACCACAGGTACACAAAACAAGAGATGGAGACCCAGAGAGAGACGGAACGTCTATTCTAGTAGAGATAGTAAAAAGATCTAAGGTGTATGCACAATTATAGGTCCGACAAAAAGAATGAAGTGAGACATACTGTCAGAGGTCCAGGCAGGCGTAGAGACAGTTACCGGGTCAGAGTACCAGCACCGGCTCATTGCAAGGTAGCGTACGCACAGGGTGTAGACACAGGCAAGGAGACAGCCACCCGTAAATCCACCGAAGGCACAGGACGGACAATCCTTGCCGCGGTCTTGTGCCCACGTACACAGGAAAGCGTAATACCGAAAAGGGTCCATATACGGGTCCTCACCCTCACGACCAGTGTCGACCCCTCAAGACATAAGTCAAAAATTCCTTGGAGGTATGACAAGAGGTGTCACCGACGTGGTCAAATTGAAAAGGGGATTGAGTTGAAAAGATATTTTCAAAGATCCTAAAACATCTAATATCTTTCGGTAAACAGAGACACTATGATTGAGATTTACAAAAGGGGTCATATACTGGAATACATTAAAGCATAGCACCGTAAAAGAACGATAGGTTCTTACTTATGGATTACAAAGTACATCAACCTAAGTGACTATCAGAGAAACTTCAGAGACCATCACGCAAAACTAAAGAAAACCATTGGTATAAAACTTTCCAGAAGGGATACAATCCTAATATTTAAAAAAGGGATACCAAATAATGTCGAAAATGATGTAAAAAGGTCTATCAAAACTGATAGTAAAGAAGAAAGGTCCAATAAAACCGACAAGAACAACTAAAAGGTAATAATTGAACTTTTAGTCGAACAAAATAACAAAAACGGGTAAAGTATGACCGTATGTAGAATAAATGACACAACAGAAAAATAACGATAACATTTATGTCGGAAAATAAGGTAATATACAAGGTAAACGATGACCTATGTCTACTTGTAATGAGCATAGTCATGAAGTGACACTTCGAGAAAGGGATTAAAAAATGACAGACACTATCAAAAATCATCTAAAAGAATTCAAAAGGTCAAAAAAGACAAATTAAGGAAATTAACTCCATTACTTTATGTCGGAATGTAATAAGTCATATGTCACAAACTATAAACATATATAGTTCTTTACTAGTGGTGTCATTCAGATCAATTACAGACTATGGTATACATGAATGTCTTAAAATAAGGGGAACACTACTCTTGAAAATTCTAGATGACAGAACGTGGAAGGCTCACACAAGATGTCATGACCATTGATAGCACCCGGTCACAGCCCCGACATCTCAACCTGTATTGTCGTGTGTGTCCAACACGTGATCAACGGTAGCATATACGGCGGAGGAGCCCTGAACAAGATATCGATCCTCAAACGTGGAAACTGACACAAGTGAATAACATGGGTGGGGTCGGAGACTGTTGGTGGTTAGACAAGAGATAGGTAGTCGAACAAAAAAAAATTCTAAGACACATTCTTACTCTAGTATGACATAAATAGAAGGAGACAGACCGAAGAAAATGAATCGTATTACAGGAGTTCTAGGTAGGTACAACAACGTCTACCGTTCTAAAGTAAGAAAAAAAGTACCGACTTACTAATAATACATACGTGGTCACAAAAGGTCAAGAATAAACGATTATCACTAAAAAGAAGGGAAAATTACTGATCCAAAACTACCATGAAATAAACTGATGAAATTACCAATACTTCTAAATTTTTTATTCTTTCAATCTAAACAACCTGTTCGATTTGTCTCCTATGTTCTTCTAATGGAAGCTTAAAATTCCATAAAGTCCATTCCGAAAAATATTTAATGTTATTAGGTCAAAACTCATCATAATACTGGTTTCACGTCAAGAAAGAACAGTGCACTTTGCGTGTCGTCGAATCACGTGTCCCGACGGCAGAGTGTAGACAGAGGTTCTCTGTCCTGTCACCGAAACTCTGTGGAGTAGAAACGTAAGAGGTTTAGTAACCGAGTAGGAAAGACACCACTAGAAAATATATTACGTCAACAGTCAGAAAATAAAAGACGTGGTCAACAAGTAGTGTACCCATAAACTCACGAATAGTGACAGGACCCACGAAACTTGGACCTCATTGCTCACCGTCACACGGAAGTACACCGAATGTCACGATCCACCAGCACCCTTTACACAATCTACTTTGACCTTCCATACATTACGTGGGCCTACCAAAACACCCATCGTCAGAAGTTACGACTTGGTATTGTGACTTTGATAACATTGACCGATTAAACATAGATAATTATTAAAAAATGACGAACCCTAGTACGCATCTTATAAGAAACTGTCTAAAATGTAAAACAGTTATTGACGATAAGGAAATCTGAAGTCACCAACGTTTGTCAGAGAGAGATGTTTATTGTCCTGTGTCTGATTCCATGTCTGTCAGCAAATTAATCTAGTGATATCTTTACGTAACACTTCTTTATTCACCATTTTCGTCCATATGAAATTACGAAGGTTATCTCAGGTACTTTATGTGAGGGTATAGACGTCACTCTACACAAAGTGCACTGTCAGAAGTAACTTTCGTAATTACACATGTCTGTCCGTCGGAAACTCCTTCGTTCTGATGAGCACTACCATGGAACCTGGACAAAATCACGGACGGATTCTGACGAGACCAAATACGCAGGTGACAGTCATGGTCAGTTATCTCGAAATAACTTCCGGTGAGTTTAAGTGTGAAAAACCTCGAGTCCAAAAGACTCGACTCTCTTTTCTGTGCCATCTACCCGTCTACTAGAGATTCCAGGAAGGATCTGGAGTGATCGTCGTAGTCCTTCTACTTCTCGCGTCGAAAGACCACTTTCCGGTCGTGTTTCCGTCACGAAAACCTGTGCAAACGAAACATCCAAAATGCCCTTTTAACAACTGTACGGACCACTGGTACTAGGACTCTGAAACCTTCGTTAACGTCTTTTACGTTTTCCGAACCGTCCTTATAGTCCTCTCTCCTAGACCCACCTTGACTTTTTCTATGAATGGCCATTGGTGCACTTGGTAGACTAAGTAGAGTAGATACTTGAGCTACACCGAGGAATGTATCCACTCAGGTTGAACATTTTACAAACGTAAAAACCATTACTTTGCATAGAGTAAATTTTAAAGTATTCCTTTTTTTCAATTAAGGTTTTCCTTTTTACCCTGAAGAAATTTTATACCATCGGAGACTCGGTCCTCACCGGTCCTCAAAAGGGTCCGTCCCCTGTCGCGTTCCCGTCGTGCACTCCCACCTGTTCCCCGGAGGTCTCAGCCAGGTAGCCCGAAAGTCGTCGAAGTGGTACAATAGTCCAAACATTGAACCCAATAAAGGACTGACGTTTAGATTTTTTCCCTATACTTTTATTTTCGTCGACAGATTACCTTCTCGACTCGCGAGGTCCCTCAATTGTGTACATCTCGTACCTCTTCCACCCGGAATGTGTCTGTCAAGTCATCCCAATCTGAATGACAAGTCTCGCTGTCACCACCAAACTCTACACCCTCCCCTCTCGTTGTCACCCGCCACCAAGTGGACATTCTGTCTGTCGTCTGCCCTGGTCGTCACCTAGGATCATGGTCCTGTAAAGACACATACTCTTGTGCCACACGAATTCTATCCTCGAAACTTTTACGAAGACAGGGATGTCCGAACGGACGATTACGTTCAAATCTTCTTAAATTGTTTCAGTCATTTTTACACCTGCCAAAAAGTGGTTTCGGTTACTGAGAGAACTGAAGCGACAAGTTTCATGTCCTACTACAGTGCTTTAACCTAGACTCCAACTTCTAAAGCTTTCTTCTCTTCTTAGAACCAAATAAATAACAATTTTTATCCTTTCTAAATTAATTCCGTCATCTATCAAGTCTTGGTGACTTTGGGATAGTTCTGAAGTAGTATCTACATTCATAAAAGTGTCGAACCAGTCTCATATCTATAGAGGTGATTGACGTTGGTTACGTAATTATGATCCTGGGTGTCACATAATACACTTAAAGGAAATAAAATTTACTTTTAAACGTGTAACGTAAGTAAATTTACAGTCGTATTCGAGTGACGTTCACACCACTACAAACCAAAACCGGGAGTCAGATCTCTCCGCCTACGCTGCCGCGCACACACACTCGAAGAGTTCATGGTTCCGCTCGTGCCAGAAGACTTCGTCGACGTCGTCACCAGGTAAGGGGGCAAAGGACATTCACCGGTACTGGAGTCCTTTCACCCGCAAAGAAGGCCTTTTCTTTAACCCCACGAGAATGTCGTCAACGCTCTTGTCACCTTCTTTTCACCAATGGTCGACCTTTTTCTACTTGATGACTCAATGTATTTCTTCTGGATGTCAACTACCCTCACCTGATGCTTTTCGTCTTCCAAAACCACTCTGAGCAAAGGAAAGGGGAGGGAGACTCACTCTAGATTCTCTGAGCTTATATATCGTCTTCCTTTCGGTCGAATCCCCTAGAGAAGTCTTCTTATTTCCAGAATAAAATACTTCTGATATAAAGTCCGTGATTTCAGTTCAGATGAAGGAGAATTAGACTAAACAATAGTGACTTCGAACATTAAGAGAACCTTATCAAGGATGACTCTTTTCATCAACCACGGAGAATTAGACAGATGCGAAAAAATTTCACCTAAAAACCAACCAAAACAACGTATACTGTCTCGACTCTAACAAGGATTCTTCACGATTCACAGAACTTTTTGTTGAAAGAAACATAAACGTTAACTTTATTGACCCAATTAAATCATGTTGCTACCAGATACCACAGTCAAAAAAAGACTTAAGATCTTATTTGAACACAAACTTATGTCGACTGTTTGAACGTATTTTACATTGTATATGTCGCACTTCTGATCTACACAGGGTGCACCGACGGCAACGATATGGGTCCTGCGCAAACGTCCCTCGACATCAAATCCTATATCGACTATCACAGGAGACAGTTTTACTTTAAAGGGATTGAAGGACCTTTCGACTCTTTCGAATCGAATTGTAAGAATGCGGGTGATAGAACTATTTGTAAAGGAAACTATAACCTTCTAATTACACCGTGACTGCAATACATAGTCCACGGTACATATGAATCACTGTCGTGAGGACAGCGAAATTTCATTTCTTTCCAATACCGGGTGTATAAACGAGAAATTTCTAAACTCGGAGACACGAAAGTCATCCAATTCTCCACTTGTCGTGCTTCATAACAAATAAAGTCGACGACATAACTGTAAAATATTGATTGAAAGGAAAGACACATCGGTCAGTCTCGTAGAAACACGCGAAGCCCGTTTATCGTGAAAACCTGAACTATTGTGTTTTTTCGCGTAAAGACAATTTTGGGTCTATTCTCCTTCACACTGTTTGTGAGTCACATTGCCCCCGAATACGACGTTCTTTCCCTCGGAGTCTTTGTGGACGTGTGTCCAGTCATTAACTCACGAATACTTCATTGCGAATTCATGATCATTCTATACATAACCTACGTCGTAAAATGTTAAGGATGATAAGATATACCCTGCAAGCGTCTAACTCGATAATCTCCAGACCAAAACAGTCCAATCTTCTGGAGGCTAATCATAATATACGTATAAAATATATGGTCTTATAAAATAAACGTTCTCAGTCATTTGTCATGTCTTGTAAGACTCGAATGTGAGAAGGTCCCCGTTGACATTTTCGTCACAAAGGAATGATGTCGACCCAACCTACATCTCTACACGGCACGATGGTTTTTTTTGTGAGACACCTAGGGAAATCTCCTCCAAAACCAAGTCACATTCTGAAGTACTTGTTTATCATTTCAGTATTTTTGGGTTCCGACAATCAACATTTTTCCATTTCTTTTCAATCCGTATAAAATTTCTTAGTTGTCGTAAGAATTCAACCAAAAGCAAATGAGAGAAATGTATTTATACGTTGTACTATGAGTTAAATCCAAAGATCAGATCCGTCAGTTTTCGTAACGTAAAAACCTTTTTATTTTATTACCATTTAATTTTACATTCTTTGAAATTGTCAGGTAAAAACCGGTGTATGTAACATGGATTAATCGACTTGAAAAGGGTCACTAAATACATTTCGTCACCTCCTCATAGTTTTACTGTGGTTACACTTTCCTAGGTTATTTGGGGAACTTACACATTCGTTTCTCCATCCACCGTTGAGACAGACAGATCTTGAAATGGAATTTTTAATAAAGAATGTGGATTTCATAGGCGTAGGTTCATCTATAAAATGTAATAAATTTGTTTGTACAAATCGAAACGAAAATATCAAATGAATGTCTCAAAGAGTGAAATGTAACTTGTTTTATCGGATACTTTATGTAGTGACGGAGGTCGGACATCCTTCCTCTTGCACAAAATCGTAGACACGAGGTGTCATCAGATTCAAGTCTAAGTTGAAACTTTGTTTTATTGGTTTGTGACTCGTTTATGTGCTCTATAACGATAAGTGATTGTTTGTACAATTCTTCTGAAAATAAAACCCCGAGTTTGACGTATAATATTGAGAAATAAAAGTTTTAAATGTTTAGTCATAGAGTCTTTGATTTCTTTTCCTTGTTTCGGGAAAATGGTACATGTGTAAAGGAACGGAGAAAGTTTTTCCTTGTCATGATCTCGAACCGTGGGATGGAAGACCTTGCAGACGGGAAACCTCGTGACTACGTTTGTGCGGTAAGACAAGACACATAGTCCTAGTTTATTTACTACTTGACGCAATTATTGTCGCTGACTATCCTTAAAGTCTAAACAAAACACGTCTTTTGTACGAGTGGTCAAAGTGTCTACAGAAGTACAGGAGAGTCACTATTGTGATGGTCCGTATCGTTCTCAGGTGTCCTATTGTCGTGGTTCGAGGATTTCATCCATAAGGACGTTTGGTTCATAAGATCTGACGAAGAGTAGGAGAAGTTATCTTGTAGAATCAAATTTAGAACTTTAGGACAACAAGCTGATTCTTTGACGTTGGAAGGTACATTACAACGAAAATGAATCCATACGTAGTTTTCGTCATTAAAGGTTTCGTCCAGAACACAATCTTATGGTTACACAATTCATTGGAATAGGGATGACATAAACAAATATTCGTCTCATAATGAAACAGTCCCGAATACAGTAGAAGGCATAGACCCTACCACCCGTTGTCTCGTCTAGCTCAGTTTGGGGTCTTAAAAACTCCACTGTACAGAAAAAACCACCGACATTTAAAGGTAGGTTATACCGACCGTGTCTAGGACGTGACCCGTTATCAGGTCCGTATGGATGCTCTAATTCCTTTCCATTTAGTCGAGTCCTTTACGTAGAGACATAGGGTGGGATAGTCTTTGGACAATCTAGAAAATCATCGGTTCAAGATTCCTATCCCTTCTCTTTTGAGTTTCGAAACTAAATATGTCAAGGGACTTTGTCTGGAGTGTTTTTTCTAAAAGATTAAACATAGTTCAGTAGTACCATTACGTAGTCAGAAATATTTCAATGGACTAACACGAGAATTCGGTACGAATTTAAAAAAGAGGTTACGGTTCCTTCTTCCTTTTTCTTATAGATTAATTATGTCTAAAGAAATATGTTTAACGACCGACGGTCCTTGTGTAACATTCAACATCGTCGTAAAAGAATCAACAAAATGTAACGTCAGTTCAATCCTTTATCGTTATTCTAAATTCCTGAGGAAAAGATTTTCTTCTTACCAAAACACTGTATTAAATTGGTTTTTATATTCGGGACCGTAATTTCCTTTTTTTAGGGTTTGTTTAGTCTTAAGTGGGTTTGGTACATTACTTTGAAGAGGTCCCTAGGTATAAATCATAAAAATCATTGGTCAATTAAGATGAAAATCAGGAAGTCTTACGATAGTATATTCTAACCGGTCAGGTTCACCATACCAAGATTCAGGTCTTATTGTTTAGATCAGTGATTCGAGACGAGTCGAACGGAGAAAGTTTTATTTTTCCGACTCGGTCGTAATAACCGACTTCCCTAGGGTGTTCAAGAGTCCATCACAGCATCCAGGGTGTCAGTATGAGACTTCCAGTCATCCAATTCGGTTTTTTTCGTTTCGGACGTTTGATCTTCTTTTCGACCTAAGACGTACAAAATACACATAGTGACGAACCCATTGTCAGTGATTAAAATGTTTAATATTTTATGTCACCTGGGAACTTAGGTGGATACTAAATATCAACCAGGAACATAGACGTTAAGTGAGACGTAGATTGTTAAGTCGGTTGTCTCTTCGTGGTCATAATATCATAAAGTGATGACTTCGTGTGGACGTAGATTCACCTTTCACCTTCAGTCGTCAAGTTGTCGTACGACAAGTTCCCAGTTGAGATCAAAGTGACCTAATACTTTGTCAACTATAAAGTAAAAGGACAGTCGAGTAAGACTTCCCCACACCTAGTCGACATAGCGACTAAATTCCTGACGTCGAGTGGACGTCAGAGTAAGTTACTCTGACACATTCTCATTGTAAAAGATCGGTCAGTACTTTACTTGTAAATTTATCGATAAATAAAGTAACGGATAAAGACTACTATTTAAGATCGTTGAGAGGAATTATGAGAAAACTCGAAATGACGAGTTAATTGTGTGTGTGTGTGTGTTTGGGTTTTCCCCTGTGGTGATGTAATGGGTCCTTTGGTCGACACCAGACATCTTCCGGCCGGTTAGTCCAAGTTCAACGTTCGGAATATGTGCCATTCGCAGAGTACGTGCATGGGCACTCCCAAGTGTATTCGACGGTAACCGGGTGTATTTCTATTTGATTTTGTCTTAGTCTTCTCAGTTATACCCCCCTTTTCTAGGTTGTTTCAAGTGGTTCTTTGCTCCAATTTATCGATATCACGTCAATTTTGATTGTTCTCCGACCGTCAGTCGGGTCAAAATAAACCAAATACAAGAGTGAACACCGAAGGGGACACCGAGTCGACCATTTCTTGGGTGGACGTCACGCCTTCTGGACCCAAGATAGGGACCCAGCCCTTCTAGGGGACCTCTTCCCTTTCCGATGGGTGAGCTCATAAGACCGGGCCTCTTATGTCAGGTACCCCAGCGTTTCTCAGCCTATACAGAGTCACTGAAAGTGACCAAAAGTACTACTGTTTTTCCTTTCATCATGATCAAAAATTTTAGAAGTTCTATGTGTAACATTATGTGTCCCTCGAGTTGAACGGGTTTTTCCCGTTCAGGGTATTTTCCAAGGTACACCAGTAAGAACCCGTCGACTCATGACACGTTTTTCGTCATGATACATAGTGTGTCGTAGTCATGTACAGGTCTTCGTACAGGACGTTTTGAGACTGGGATACACCACTTTGACTATAAACTCACTTCATCACGTATTTCGGCTCCGTAAGGACGATCCAGGCATTCATGACTCTTTCTATGTCAACTATCCAAAAATTGTTCTAACCACACCACCCCTCCAAAAGGAAGTGGTCCGAGTGAGTGACGACACTTATTAGGGTAGGTGTGGGTGACGACAAGACCATGGGTCAGTCCTCCTCACAGAATGGATGGTGACTCCACTGAAGGGCCTAAAGTAAACGACTCGTAAACATTAAATTATCTCCCTTTATGTCAGAACGGACAACAAGACAATCCCGTCAACCCTTTTCCATGAGTCTGCACATGATTTTTACATTATTTCTCGAGTGGACTTATAAAGTAAAAACCACCAATAAAGACAAAGAACTGTAACAAATGTCGTTTCACTGCATGTGATTTTATAAATTCTCTTTTAATCTCCTTAGTTATGAAAGCTCGTAAAGGGGGTGATTGATATTAAAATTTCTACCTTGTTCCTTCTGTGTTCGACTATATAAGTGATTTAATTACTGGGAGATCTTGTGAGACAGAATGTCAGAGTTTACTTCACAAATTTATTGGGAAAGTTTATAAAAATTACGTTAATTTTAATCAAGAGAAAGGTACTGATGTACTGATCTGTGGGATGTCTGTCGGAACCACCAGGGTTGTCACGTTGCGGGGGGTGGGGTCTGACTGTCTTGCACTCGCAGGTCTGTAAGCAATGAGTGAAATAAGTATTACAGATCAAGTGTCGCTTCAGCGACCTAGCGTGATGGTTAAAATTCCTCGACTTAAGCATTATGTAGTAGTTATCCTTCTGTTCGTCGATGAGACATTCTTTTTAGACTCTCTGTCCTATCCAAAAAGTTTGAAAATTTGAATACTTCGTCTATGTATACTGAATACTTACGTCATTGTAGGAAAAGCTTATTTGGGAAGGGTCTCCGGTGTGATTTGTCAATATTTGTTCTGATTTTACGTAGTCGAGAGTTCACATATGTATACATAGAATTCCTGCATTGAATAAAAGGGTATGAACAAAAACATTTACAGAATTTGTACTTTAGTTTAGGTACAATAGTCTTCAGTGAATAAATGATTTTCTGATCTTTTTATCAATTTAACATGGATTAATTCAGAACCTTGATTCCACTGGAAATTTCCGTGGGACTTCTGGTTCCTTTCCTCAGAAATATTGGGTCTGTCACAAAGACCTACGGTCGGCAAATGACGTTAGGCTCGGAAAATACAGATTTTATCCTTACGAGTCTTAAATTCTGGGAACAATATCAATTGATTTTTTTTTAAAAAAAAGACATTAAGTACTTTTGTTTACGAAAAAGTCTTATTATTATTTTTTTAAAACCAAAGTAATTTGTCTTTTGTTTTGTTAAAATCATTTTGTAGTGTCCTTCTTTCGACTAAAAAGTATGGATAACCTAAACTTCCTTCTCTTAGAAGAAACTCTAAAAGTAGGGTAAGCGCATCGACAAAGAACTAAGATAGGTAATTCCAAAGGAACAAACTTTGCTCGGTATCATTCCAAGTGTGTGAAATGTGAAGTGACAGTCGAAAAGTTGAGTCATTTAGATTGTATAATCGTCGTTACATTCATCAATGATGGCTCATTTCGAGGTCATATATGCACAGACAAAAGAATGTGTCTTTACGAACGTCGGGGACGAGTCGGGTCGCGCTCCGACCGAAAGAGCGGAGAGAAGCAGGGGAGAGATCCTTTTTCGACGAGATCGTCGGCGACGGATGTGTGGAATGGACCACGGACAAATGGTGTAGTCTCACGAGTGATAGAAAAACGCCACCTATATTTTTTATGAGACCAGATAATGCATGAACATTACGGAGAATTCGACGACTTCTCGTCTCACTTGGTAACAAAGGAAGTCACGACGGGTACACGATTCACGGGTGTTGGATGGTCAAGTCATTCGGGTCTCGAGGTCGAGACGTCCGTCCGACTAAGGGTTCCCTTCGGATTCTGGGAGACGACGGAGGGTCCTGTCATTGTCGTGGAGATGGGGGTACAATATGAGTCCAAGACGGGGTTTGGTGTCCTTTCAATTGTCTTTAGTCCGAAACTTGTGTCGGACACAGACACTGGATGTAAGACACTTGATAGGGTTGTCAGGGAATGACTTAAAAAGTTCGACAGTACTACGGATTATATTTTTTAAACTTGACCTTTTCGTGACAACATATGTAGTTGATCATGTGATTTTCGTCCTTTGTCTTCACCTGTATGAACAAATGTTCTCTTGATTTTGGGACAATTCCCAAGACGTAAAAAGATTTACATTGAGATTGGACTGTTGTCTTCAAATTTACGAATTGTGTGGGTTTCTACGGTGTCGTAGAACAGGACTTCAATGTACGGTGATAGGTGACTGTCTTTTGATTTCTAAATATGCCAGCTTCAGTCCAGACAGACCGTCATACTAAGGACGGAAAAGAGGAATTTACTTACCGTGATCAAGGTTTTTATTGTACCGTGAACAAAGTAGATTACTGGGAATACTGTACCGAAGAGGATCTTCGTTTTGAAAGTTACATTCAATGAATGTCGTAGTATATTCCTTATGTCGGTCGCTCCGGTACTTCAGTTCAAACGTGTTACTTTGAAAGAGACTTTTCTTTTGTTTTCAGTGAATTTGTGGTATCTTAGTTCTAGCATCCCATCTTCCTTGGTGTAAATTTTTGACTAGAACCGGGTGTTTCTGGAAGATTAAAGTTTTTTCTACTTTTTCAGACGTCTCTTAGGGTATTCTCTACTGATATAAACTGTTTCTACAAAAGTGAATTAAGGATATTTTAAAATCATTGACTACCCTTCTGAGTTATTCATTCTATAATCAGGAGTCTCATATATAAGTTACACTGTGGTTACTTAACCTTAAGTCTTCGTTAAATTTCAAGTAGACTTGCCTACACATTTTCGTTGGTTCTTTTAGACCTTTCTCCTCACGATGTGTCTTGTACCTGCGACGGTCCTGCGTGACGTCGCCACGACAGTCTCGTTGTCCAACCTGTGTCGGATCGGTCGATGGTTGTCGTCAAGTCATACCATGCGAATATGGTCTCTCCCACGATGTGGACTGGGTCTTTTCGTGGTATATTTCTTACTCGTGTAGAAGAGGTGTATGTTTTGTTTCGGACGTGTAGGTGCTGGACAATTAAAACATGTCTTCGGCAAGAGACTGTCCCACTGTGCACTGTGACCCGCCCCTTCCCGTGACACGGACGTTCTGGTCTGCCGCCCAATCTCACTGGCGCCCTCAGTGAACGACACAGTCCAGGAGCGAGTTAGTCGTTGCATTTGATACTTTTATTGTAGGTTCACTAGTTTTGCGATGGCAAAAACAAAGGAAGTAAATAGTTTAGGATGAACGAACATTCTTGACCTTACCTTACCACTCGAAAAAGATCTAGGACTCCGAACGTTCGAGTATTACGTTCTATGTGTTGATGTTCGAATGTCACACACGACCCTTTGGCAAGGAGGTGACCTCCTTCGGAGACGGATGTCATGTGTGTCGGATGGTGACGTTCTGCAGAGAGTAGGCATTTATGATGACGAGACTGGCGATGAGAATGATGATGAGACCTTGTTCTGTTTTCGTCTGAGATTACAAGGACACCTATTCCATTATTCGTTATCATTGGTGTGTTTAGAACTTTTCTCCTTTCATGACTACCCCAATCCCCGGTATAAAAATGAATGTTTTAATGTTTGACAGTTGTCAATGCAATACATAGGACCACCCCGTATTAGTCTGTCCGACTAATGTCTTGTCTTCTTTTTATTTCATTTTTTGTCCTTAGACCAGATATTCCGTCGTGTCCACACGACTCACTTGTGTCGATGGACCTGTCCACGACCTCAGTGTGGTTCTCTTGATGTGTACCGAGTTTCGAGTGTAAGACTACAGTAATTCTTCTTCACTTCAGTTTTCCTTTTTTGCCGTGCAAAGAAACTACTTACTTCTAAGGAAGTGTGTCCCTCCATAACGATCGATACTAAGTCTTATGTCTTCATAATTTTTTTTAAGTTGATATACTGGTGGTTTTATGTCAATTTTCTGTTTATACTGTTTACTTTCTTTTACAAACTTTGATTGACGTCCATTTCCCTATTCGAAGGAAATGTGTGTCTATTCACACATTTCTTGATCGTTATTTATCATCCCCCTTCTGTTAAGGTTAATTTCCTTTATTCTGTACGAGAATTTGTGATTTACAGTGTGCAGTAAGTGTAAGTCTCTTTAAGTTTCATTTGGGAGTTCGAGGACATAAAGTGAATTGGTCTAGTCGTTTTTCATACGACCTATGACACGTCGGAATGACTTTGTGACTCATGTCTCTACTTGTTAGAGTTCATTCTTTGAAACTTTTATGTACAGTTGTAATGTTTACGTCAACGGGACTGTAGGTCATTAGAGTGAAGAGTTTATGACTGGATACACTTTCCAGTAGACACATGTATTGACTCAGATCCAGGCAGTAATTATGTCTCTTATGACACGCCGAAAGTTTTATTCTTGCGAGACTTTTGGTCTCGCGCTTCTTAGAGGACGTGAGAATTTTGTTCCACGTCCTGTCGTACCTAGGAGGATGCATTCTTTTTCCTTTCTTCACTCTTATAGATAGACACAAAAGTATTTCTTTGAGACTTTCTTCTGACTCGTCGATTGGACACTCGAGGACAAACACCCAGGACGGGAACTCAATGCGAGTCAAGAAGGGACGAGGCATACTCTTCGTCCTCGAATATGTAAATCGTCTCTGGTCTTTCTACTCGAAGTCCGTGAAAGAGTAGAGCAAAGGTGTAATGAAAAAACGTGAAGTATGAGGAAAGAGTAAGTGTACCTTCCCGAAATATCTACTCGTTTGTCACACCCGTTCTGCCCTCATAGGAATCTTTGTATATGTGACGTAAGATTCATCCAAATTTGTTGTAAAAGGAGTAAAACTCTCTCAAAGCGATATCATTTGTCACTTCTCTTTTTCTGTGGCACTCTTCTCCCTTATTTCTTGATCTCAAAATTTCTAGCTTAGTGACTTACTCTTTCCAAAGGTCTATCTTCACCCAAACCTTCTCGTGACGGACTAATATGACTGGATTGAAGAGTTAGGACTCCCTGTCACAAGGGAGCAGTCTTACCTTCTATTGGCTTCGCATTTATGAAAACAGTAAAGCTAACAAAACAAAAGTTACCGTTTACAACTCTCCAATATATGTCAAAGTTCCAGTTGACTTATATGAAGACCTTCTGAGGTGAGGTGATGATCTAGGAAATTCATAGTAAAAGACCACCTTTTCACCCACCGTTGGGCTAATCTCACTCAATAAATTCTTAGTTGATTCGAAGAGGGTCAAGACCGGAGCACTCGGCGAAGAGTCTGTGTTTCTGCGTGCTCCGGGACGACCCCGGCACCGTCCATGTCGTCAGTCTGACTCATTTGAGGTGACTCCCGACCGGGCTCGGGGTCCAGTCGGACTTCTGTTCGTGACACTGGTCAGTCGTAGGTGACGTCCACGTCGCGCTACCGGGTTCTGCCCAGGTCCGGGGACCTTAGGGGGGGTCGCGGAGGCGGTCGGGAAGGGACGTGAGGGGCGGGGTACGGTCGTCTTGCCGAGGGTCACCCGAGAGATTTCGCTCCGTCTCAGACGTCCTGCGGACCTCAGGTTTTATCTCGCCGACCACAAAAAGGAGCCGGATCACTAGATCTAGGTGTAAAGTCTTGGATTCTTTGAGATGGGCTTCACATTCGTTGTCTTGCTAGTCTTTTTTGTGTGTCTCCTTCCGTAAGCATCGAGACTAGTGGAAAATATAGAGCGAGTAAGGAGTCGTGGAAGACAAATTAGGAGCCGTCAAGACTTGTACTTCTTTTGACTGCCGGTTACAAACTCTTAGGTCTTAATGACCTCTTTATTCTGTTGTCCGTCCAGTCTCCTAGACCGAGGATTGCGGACTGCCGGGCGGACGTCTCCGGATGCGGACTTAAGTTGTACTTGTTCGACTCCACGAAATCTGTGTCTTGTCCTTCCTCAATTAGTCATTAAGTGTGTTTTCTAAAAATGTTCAAGACAAACAGATTGGGTTCAAGTCCAAATTCTACAGTTCTAGGATGTCTCTTTTGTGTCTTGATCGACAGGTCTCGTGAATTCGGTCCTTAATTGAGGTGTCTGAGAGTGAGATAGGAGTTTTGACACGATTCTCCATTGAATCTTAAAAATTTACGAATTCTTAAAAATTGTTTTTTTAGAACCACACCTTCTTGATGATATATTTATTTCATGAATTATGGAGGACCTTTTTTATAGGTTACTCACTTTGGGTGTCGATAGATTTAGGACTCTCTGATACATAGGACTGTGTCACTGGAGCGGTGTCTCGTAGAGTCGTGGTGGGTCCCGGCTGTGTGACGACCCTGATTTACTGAGGTCTCGTTTTAGAGGGTGACGCGATGACCAGTTTATTTGTACTAAATTTCATATACATTTCGTAGATATAACCCCTGTAGGGACCACCAGGTCTCATGTTGACATGAGGGTTACGTCCCCCGGGCCAAGCTCGGTAACAGCCCTTTAATCTAGGGAGAGCGACGTTGATTTCCAGGACGTGTACCGTTACTTTCTAGGACGTACGGTGCTAATTCTGGGTCATGTCGATTTCTTTATTTTTTGATCTAATTTTTTTTTCATAGACATAGTTCAGGCTTTTGTTTTCATGACGCGTCGATATGGTTCAATGACACTTGAAGTCGAGAAACGACAAATCAGCGATGCAGTGCAGTCTGAGACACTGGGAGGGTCTGGTATCGGGCGGTCCGAGGAGACAGGTACCCTAAGAGGTCCGTTCTTGTGACCTCACCCAACGGTAAAGGGGGGAGATCCCCTAGAGAGGTTGGGTCCCAACTTGGGAGTAGGGGACGTAGATGAAGACGAAATGACTGATGCGGTTTCAGAAACTGTCACACCTAGTGCTGTTTGACACCTTTTAAGAAGTCTCTACCCTATAGAATGAACGGAGGACTCTTTAGACATCCGTCCAGTTCTTCGTTGTCAATTTTGACCTGTACCTTGTTGTCTGACCAAGGTGTAACCCTTTCCTCATGCAGTTCCGACACATAACCGTGAGACGAATAAATTGAATGTACGTCTCATGTAGTACTCTTTACGACCCGACCTACTTCGTGTTCGACCTTAGTTCTGACGGCCCTCTTTATAGTTATTGGAGTCTGTACGTCTACTATGGTGGAAATGCCGTCTTTCACTTCTCCTTGACTTCTAGAAGAGCTACTTTCAGTTTCTCCTCTCGTTTTTTCGACCGAACTTTGAGTTGTAAATTTTTTGTCTCTAGTACCGTAGGTCAGGGTAGTGAAGTACCGTTTATCTAGTCCTTTGTTACCTTTGACACTGTCTGAAATAAAGTAACCTGAGGTTTTAGTGACGTCAGTACTTTAATTTTCTGTGAATGAGGTACCTTCTTTTCGATACTGGTTGGATCTATCGTATGAGTTTTCGTCTCTGTAATGAAACGGTTGTTTCCAGGTAGATCAGTTCCGATACCAAAAAGGTTATCAGTACTTACCTACACTCTCAACCTGATATTTCTTTCGACTCGTGGTTTCTTAACTAACGAAAACTCGACACCACAACCTCTTCTGAGAACTCTCAGGGAACCTGAGGTTCCTCTAGGTTGGTCAGTCAGGATTTTCTTTAGTCAGGACTTATAAGTGACCTTCCTGACTACGACTTCGACTTTGAGGTTATGAAACCGGTGGACTACGTTTTTTGACTGAGTAGACTTTTCTGGGACTACGACCTTGTCTAACTTCCGTCCTCCCCTTCCTCTGCTGTCTCCTACTCTACCAACCTACCGCAGTGACTAAGTTACCTGTACTCAAACTCGTTCGAGGAGTCTGACCACTACCTGTCCCTTCGGACTACACGACGTCAGGTACACCGACGTTTCTCAGCCTGTGCTGACTCGCTGATTGACTTGAGGACGTGACCGTCCGTCTAAGAAATGGCGACTCGATAAGGGAGTCTAATCCCGGGATCCTATTAGATGTAGTTTTAATTTTGGAAACTATTAATCATGTCCTAAGAAGTCCAATGATGTCTTTAACAGAAAGGCATAAAAATTTTCTGTATAGAGTTTTTCATTAAAATTTAAATCTGTGATCTTTAAAAAAAGGAAATCCCTCTTTAGTATTTATAATCCATAAAATATGAGTTTTGACTATGTAGAGTGTCTATTCATGTTTGTTCAAAGTGACCATAAACAGGATGCTCTTACTAGATCAGTTTTCCTATATGTATCCTTAATTACGGGATGTCCGTTATGAAAATTTCTCGCGGATAAGAGTTCGGTCGAAACCACTACAGGAATGACAACGTGTTTTTGTCGAAGAAAAGTCTTCGGGTGTTCCTCCTTCGTTGACGGTGACGTGGCAGAGGGTGTGAGAGCGGACTCAGATCCACAAATACTGAGTTCTCGGTTCGCGGAGGACACTGGTCAGATTATTCGCAAAGGACGTCGTGAATCTTGGTGTCGTTTCATTAAGTATTGAATTTCCGTATTATCGACCTTATGGAGTGTCATAAGATTGTAAAATGAACTAAAACGTTTGACGAGAATGTAGTTGTCGACGGATACTTTAAAATCTTTGAGGTCGATACTTGTTTACGTTGATGTCATAACGAGTCTTCTACAGACCCCTTCCTGAGTACTCTCGACAACTACAAAGAAAGAAATTTGTCCTTTTTTCGTTGGACAGAGACGAAAGACTTGTGCGTATTTTTTTAGTCAAAGAGTGGAAGACCATAAAGACGGTGGTAAATATACTTGTGACCAGAAGGGTACTCTGTCCAAAACTTCCTTTATAGACCGTGAATAACTCCCTGAGATCAACTTGACGTCTGTACCAGCTTCCGTTGTGTGTGAGTCCTTCTTAGACGTGAAATCGGACGACCTAAGATCTTCTCTCGGTCCGTTCCACAAGTAAAAATCCTATTTGATTAAGATTAGTGATGCAAAGATTGGTAATACCTATCGAAGTTCATGATTCTGAAAGTTCCAAAAGAAAAAATTTGTATAATTAGTTTAGGACTATAATTCTATGTTCTTTAAAAGTTTTTTATGACATAAAGTATTTAGTATGGTTTCAATTTTGGTTTCCATTGGTTTCTAAAAAGATAGAGTGACACCTTACCTTTTACGATAAAAATGTAAAGTATGTTTCGGACATTTACTTTATTTCAATTTTTTAGTTATATAGTGGTTGGGGACTACACAACTATGAAGATATTTTTAAAGAGTAAGACCCTGTGGGGTGGGGCGGGGAATAGGGTGAAGCAATACAACGGACTGAGAATTGTAGATAGGGAAGAGTACTTAGTGGATAGGATTCTTCATTCATCCATTTCCTTCTCTTTGAATTCTTGGGAAAATGTACCTATTCTGATCTCTTAATATGCATCGGAATAAAGATACACGTAAGGAAAAGAGTAAGAATTTGTAAATGGGACTTATACGTTTCTTAGTTTTAGGCATAATAGAAATTTTAATAAAGATGAGTATATCATTTCAGTAGGAAGTTGTTACGATGAACTCTTATAGTATTAACATTCATAGAAGAGTACTTAATTACGGTTTTTCCGACATGGAGGTTCGGTAACAGAATCCTCCGTGACTTTCTTAATAGAGGATAATATTGAAAAGTTTACGTCTTTCATAGTTGTGTAGGTTTACGACCTTGCTTTTTGTCAATCAGCCTTCTTCAGTTTATATAATGTTCAGAGACGAAGTGATAATAAGTACAAGTCCTTCAGATTTCACCAGAAAGTAACACTGGTGACAGAGTTAGGTGTTTTTGAATACTGTGAAATTATGAAGACTAAATAATTTACTTTTATCGATTTGCACAGACTTTTATACATCCAAATGACAGTACTACTATAATCTGTGTGAGGTGAGTGGAGTAAAGAGAGGACGTTCGAGTTTAAATTCAGATGTACTGAAACCTTTTACCATTGTATTTAGACTGATACAAGTTCACAAGAATACGAAAATCTCGAGTAATTTTTGTTTTTATTGATTTATTAGTACAAAAGGAGTGGATTAAGCATTCTAAAATAATACTATGTTTGTAGTTGCGATGTCTTTGTAGTCGAATCTCTAGCAAAACTATTAATCACATGTGTCCGACACAGGTAGTGGAGTTCCCACCTGTGACGAGAGACAAGGACACTGCGTGGGGTCGCAGACGACGTGTGTGCCGACCAAGAAGAGGGTCGTCGTCTCAAAACGAAAGTTGTATTTGATCAAAACAAAGAAGGGTTGGACAACCACCGTCGACAACACGTTAATATCGATATATTAAATATGTTTATAAAAAGCTTCACCTTCCTCGAAATATTTTGTAAAATAAGTTCATATCAACTAAATGTCACAACACAAGTAAAGACAATATGTCGTTTCACTAAGTCTCCAGATACATATATGCAAGAAAAAGTATAAGAAAAGGTAATACCAAATACTGTCCAGTGACTTATGTCAAGGGACCCGATATATCATCTCGGGACAACAAGACGTTAAATACATTTATGACACCGTTGGTCCTTTTATTCATGTTTTAATTTTGACGAAATTACTTTGTGATCGAACTCAGGTTTTTTACGAAAGTTTAGTCCAAGTCTGTTAAGATTATCCCTCTTTTCACGCACTGAGACCTTCCAAAGACACGAGTTTCGGGAACACTCATAGAAGCCTTAGAGATTTCTTTTTGATGTCCATACGTGACGTCTGTCTACTACATTACTTTCGTTGACTACGTTCTTTCTGACTACAGTCGAGATGGACGTCTGGGCTGTATTGGTGTCAGGGATGGAGTGGTCGTTTACATTTTGCTTATTTCCCCGTAAGTGTATAGAATTCAATTTTACAAATCCTATAGATACATACATAAAAATACTCAAGATCAAAATTAGTGGAAAAACTGATTTTTAATGAGTGAAGTTAATGCCATTCATGGTCCCGAAGAAAACATTAATGTCTCATAATTAGAGGGGAAGGAGAGATGTACATTCTTTATGAGTCCTTAAAGATTTTGTCAGGATGTCTCTACGTTACTATGTAAAGATGAAAAAAATAATTAATTTTTTTTAAGGTAGACAAGTCTTCTCCAGTTTCTTTATATCTGTGCTGAACCTTTCCAGTCTTCCGTCGTCATGCGGAACATATACACTTCTCAGAATTATTTTGTGTAGTGATAGCAGACCAGGATGTAATGTCTCTGTTCCTTTGACCGGACTCAACGTCTACACGTTCCCCTCTTAACACCAAACCACCCTTCTCGTGACCAAACCTTCAGCCCCCGGATCTTGAGTGGTCGCCATGGGTGCTCGACATGTCGAAACCCGTTTGAAGAAGAGAGGTAGCGTGAGTCCAAGGAAAAGATTTTTTTCTCCCCGGACGTGGTGTAGGAGAGACCAGAGACGGTAGAGTGGTAGTGGTGACTTCCATCAAGCTCCCGGTCTTCCCGTCCCCTGGGTCTCTTAAGAGTGAGGTGCCTGCAGAAAAGTCTGTCTGTAAAAACACTTTCGGCACCACCACCCAGATTCCTTATGATCCGGGAAAGGGTCAGGACAGGGGGGAGTAGTCAAACTGCGATAGAGATGAACTCAGGTTACGTGTAGACAAATGAACGAAAGTCTCAGTTCCGAGACAACGGTAGAACACAAGTTTGATTAAAAGGTGTTAGTGTTCAGTGAGTACAGCTGTGGGAGTCTTTATATGAAAAGGGGTTCAGTTAAACGATGAAACCAAAGACCTTATGTCATGAGTGTTTATAAGTTTTAAAATATTCGTGTGTCCATCCTTCAGGAAAATTTTACCTTGACAGTCATTTTAGGTGCCGTGTTTGTCGAACGACAGAGTCGTGTCCCGGGAGTCTCCCTACGAGTGAGTAGGTACCTTGTGAGTACCAGGATTCACGTCTTGTGTGTCCTCAGCGTAGCTGACCGGACTCGTCGGACGTAGAACTCCCTGTCTGTCTGTTGTGCTGTGACTACTGGACACAAGTCGCGCCCCTCTCAAGGGCCTCACTCTCGAGATCCCTCGTGGTCCGCCCCTCGTGGCTTGGGGGTACCCGAGGCCGTGAGGTGGGAGGGACGAGGATACGAGCGAGTTCGGGGCTTCCCCCCTACTCATGTGAGTATAAATACTTACGGGTGATACACCTTGGACGGGAGTACGTTAAGTGTAAGAATTTAGAATTTTTTCTTTGTGTGGTGGTGGGAGACTTGCAGGAACTAAAGTCTTCTGTAATGGACAGGTTGTGTCTCCTGACTGTTCTAAAAGTTGACACTGATGTCTATTCTCTGGTTAAGGGATTCCGACCCTCCTGGGTCCTTAAACATAGAAAGATTCTGAAGTGATCACTAAGTGACCACTAAGAACACACGGTCTCAATTCTTGGTAAGGATATTTCCTTTGTGTGTCACTACTGCTGTTTACGAGACACCAAAAAAAACTCCAGACGTTCACTTGACGTAAAAAATTTTACTCCATAAGGAATTCCTTACTCCATAAGCAAGGAGTGATTCCTTACTCCATAAGGAAATTTCATGATTTATCTTGTGAGTCTCGTAAAGATCATATTCCGTGTCCCCACTGTTCGTGAAGGACTGGTGAATCATTTGCATACGAGGTGACGCCACTCTCTTGTAAACACCACTCTCTTGTAAACACCGCCTCTACCCGTGCGTCCCATGCACCAGAGGGTGTGGGTCTACCTCGCCCACCGTTCGCACTGGTCGAGAACACCGTGGGCTGTGACGTGTGTCGAGTGGTCGGGACTGAAGGGTGGGAAGGGTTAAACTTCTCTACAGAAGTTAGGGTTTCTTCGGGACAGGGTTTACTGTGACGGACAACCCCAATGTAGTGACGAGGTTTTGGATCTCCCCGTAGTCTCAGTGGACCTGTAGTAGTCTTTTCTACGACGCCGGAGGAGGGGCTGACCAGTGAGAGATCCCTACCCTCCTTCCCGTCCTTCCGTTCACAGACACCAAAATGACGGGTCCAGTGACACTACGTGTCGTTTCAATCTTTGGGGTCTAACGTGAAAGTTTCCCTTTTCTTGTTGATCCATGTTCGATATTTTGCACTTGCAGTCGTTTCGTCTGTTTTATATTCTTTTCATGAAGTAAAATGCTACAAACTCCTCAAAATTCTATCTGTCTGTTACAAAGAATGGGCAGACTGACACAGGACTAGAGTTCCTGAAACTTAGAGACAGAAGGTTAACGAAAGTGAAAGTGTTGGAGCTAAGGTTTCAGGACGAGAAGAGCCATCCGCATATAGAGACGACAGCAAGGCTTGACACGAAGGGAAAGGACATGTAATGACGGTTCCGCTTAAAATTTCTCCTTTGTCAAAATTTGTAAATTAAAAGTTTATACGTTTCAACTGTTTTCGTTATATGTACCCTTTTGTTAAATGTCGTTAGTAAGAGTGACGTTTCGATAAAATAAAATAAATAAAATCTTAGTGTACCCCTTGACTCTGTATATTTCTCCCGAAGTCCTTCATGTTAATCTCGGGTGATCGTCTTCTTGTCTAAAGACCAGTAACTTTTATTGGGTGTCGACTGTCCCCAATTTGACAGTAAAGGGTTTGATTTGTAAGAAAATAAGTCGTCTAGTAGGAAAGACGGCGAATAGTCGTCGAGACATGACCCAACTTCCCCCTCCCCTCACCCCTGAAGGACATAGTTAAAGGACGGGGGTGGTGACTAAAGGAGATCAAGAGTACCCTGTGAACTGTAAATCGAAGTTGAATGGTGAACAGATGTTCTCCTGTTGAACCCTCAAAACTCTCTGTCTTTTATTGATCAGTGAGGAAACATTTTTGGTAGGAAATGTTTGTCACATTTTCGGGAGAAAAAGAACTTCTGTCGAGAACTTTTATTCCAAGATCTTGACAAGAAGTAATACATAATTACTAAAATTTTGAAAGTGTATGGTCTTTCAATTGACACACACTTTCAATTTCGAACTGAATCATTACTAGTGTCGTTTTATGAGGTTGAAGGTGAAGGTTCGAAAAATACCTTCACAAAGTGAAGTGTCGGAACAGGGTTGAAGATACGGCCGTTTTATCATCAGTCAAAACGGAAATTTTGTTGGAGAGGACACTCACGTGTTGTCTCATAATCAGTCGAGTGAGACTCTAAAATGGACATGCGTTCGTGACGTTTCCAAGACAGGAAGACTTAATTTAAGGCGTGGTATGACTGAAGAACTCCTGACTTCTCGACCTCTCCGTTCCAGACGGGCCCCTAGTCCCAGTAGTGGTGGACGCCGTCGTGGCCCTAGTGGCCCGTCGACAGCAGCAGCACGTCCCAGGACGGCACCTTGAGGAGGTACAGCCTCGGGTCCATGACGTCTCCTGTGCGTGTCCGAGTCAGCAATGTCTGTCCGGTGCCCTGTGCTCGAGTTGTCTGACTGCGCGTTTGACTGTTCGTGTGCACCTGCCGTGTGGATAGGTTTATTATGTGGACGGCATAGTCGCAGGGTGTCCTGTTAGACTGAGGACCTTCCTCTTAAGAGTTAAGGAACACTTCTTAGAGAGTATATGTTTAATTTCTCGTAAAAAATTCGAGTTTTATAAACTAAAACTGATTCGAGCTGTGGAGATACAGACTTTTCGTATTTACTGTTCATATTTTACGATCAAACAATTTATTGTGGGACCTTGGGACGCCATGTCTCTTATTCGTCATGAAATTATCGAGATAGTGACCGGTTCTATATTCCTCCCACGGTTCACACGTTTCTTAATGAACATTATCTGTTTCATGGTTTGACGAATTTTTAATGTCGAATTGTGATAAATAGTCAACCGTTCTTCGGGTGTAGGAGTAGGTGCTAAAGTTCGAACTCCATTATAGTCCATTACGGTTTTCGTCAGTAAGTAAAAGTTCTTGAAGATAGATGTCAATTTACATGCGTAGAGAGTATGACCTAGATTATGTTTCAATGTATGACATACACTACAGCCGTTTGATCACAGTTTTAAATACTACAAACCAAAGAACCCAAGAAACTATAGGACCAGAAGTTGAAGGTAAAGTTAAAGTAGAAGAAGGAGAAGGAGACGACATTTTCATGTCATAATATTCGTTTTGTGTTGTTTGTCTCCCTTCCTCTGTATTTTCGATACAAGGGCAAGTTTATGTATCAAGGAAGAATCCCTAAGGTCCGGGCACCCTTCTCCTCGAGAATACTTGTGGTAGGTGTGAACCCTTAGAGCTGTCCTGACACTTCTCCGTCGGTCTCACCCCAGATCCGACCCAGACGGAGATTGATGAAGAGAATTTAGTTACAAATTCAAATCTTATCAAATTCTGAATGTCTTTTAAACGTTTCTACTATCTCTCAAGGAATATGGAGTGTGGACAAAGAGTTATCCATTGTAGAATTAATCACACCGTGTGAACGGTATCGGTTCCTTAGTCACAACCGTATCGTGGTAATTGGTTTGTGTAAAGTAAACCCAAAGGACTCAACAATAGATGCTACGATGAAGACAAGGTCCTGGGACGGGTGCTGTGGTGCAATGTAGATCAGCAGTCCAGAGGAATCGGAGGAGACCCGACCCTCCCAGAGAGTTCTGAAAGGAACAAAAACTACCGGAACTGTCAAAACTCCTGATGACCAGTCCACGAAACATTTTACAGGGAGTTCAGCCTTAAAAGAACCCCTCCTTCGGGTCCCTCCACTTCTCGGTAAAAGTAGTGCAGAGTAGTTCCCCCGTGTGACGACTACACTGAATCTTGACGACTTCGACTGGACCTAGTGACCAGTCCGAAGAGACGACCTTTCGAGGAAAGGTGGAGAAAAGGCGTGACATGAGAACCCTTCGTTTGGTGTTCCGTGTTGGGTGTAGATTCCCCGTCCATCCCTAACACAGGGAAGGAACTTCCCATTGGTGGACGTACTTAATAGACTGTGAGAAGACGTGTCCTCTACATAGAGAAGAGGGAGTGATCCTTGGTCGAGACTGTGTCGTCTGTTAAGTGGGGTGTACTGCTTTGGAATCAAAGGAGTAAACTTTTTACTGTTACTTGTTCTGTCAGAGATATTTCAAAAAAGTTCGTAAATCTCAAAGATCTCCTCTGTCTTTCCTTCCTTTCTCCTTTCCCGATTTTTCGTTCGTTCGAGGATTTATTTGAAGGTTTATCTATTTTACCGAAACGTTTTGTCAATGAAAGACGACACGTATAGTAACAAATTTAGATTGGTGGAGGTCGATCCAAGGACTGTTCTTTTATATTTACAAAAAGTTATACCGTTGACGAAACCTGAAAGACAATTAAGAATGTTTCAGGAATCTATATTCCGAAACGGTTTCTCTTGTTGGATTAATAAAGTTGAATTTAAGTTTACAGGTCACTAAATTGTGACGTATGTTTTAAAAGGATTCTTGTTTTTTTAAGTTACTCTGGTTCTCTATTGTTTCTTTTTAGATTTGGCTACTGTCTTTACACGACGTAGATGAAGGGACGTAAGTGTTAAGCCTGTCGCACCGAAAGTAATACGTGAAAACTGTGAAATGACGAGGCAATACGTGAGATAATACGTCAAAATTTCCAGTAGAAAATCGAGTTTCCGGTCTTGAGGATTAAAAATTTAAATGTAAAATTGATAAGACTGAAGTTGAGTTTTACTAAAGGAAGTATATTTGATCGGAAAGAGGGTATATACCGACTTTGGGTGAAGGGGGATGAACCGATAAATACATAATAAAGTAAAATACAAACAAACAAACAAACAAACAAACAAAAACGTCCCTGTCTAAGAAGTTTAGAATTTATAATTCGTTGATGAATTCGTGAATTTCCCTTAATGAGAAGGTTTGTTGAGTATGAGGTACCTTCATACCTGTTTACTTACAAAGATTTTTATTCAGTATATACTAAACGTCCTCGTACTGATAATATAACTGTTAGAGAGACTCAGGGGACGCGAGAGGTAAAAAAAGCTGTTTTGTGTGGCAAGTCTCGATGGTCCCACTTCGCACTACTGAGTAGAGTACGTCCTCGTGGTACACCTATGGTTGTCTTGTAGTCGTAGAAGGGATTGTGTGACCTAAACCGTGCCTGTCTCAACCCGACTACAGAGACTTTTTTGTCGAGTCGAGAAACTGGTTTAAGTTAAGTCGATCCAACGAAGGTCTACCTGGTGACTGAGACTAAGATTAGATAAAAGTACCTTTTCCAGGAAAGGTATGTCGACCCCGTACGGAAGTCAGAGGAGGAGGAGACCGGGTGTGGGGAGGGTCACCCGTTTCAGTAGAAGGTTCGTGTCGAAGGGAATCCAGAGTTCAGGTATTGACGAAGAGAGGTTAGGTACCTTGTTTGAGTGCTAGGGTGACCGCTCTCTACGTTCGAAAGGTTGTGAGGTTGGGTTGGATGGAAGGTCCGGAATAGAAGACGTTCGGTTAGGATCCAGTATTACGAAAACCTACAGACATCATGTTGTGTGCCGAAAAGGGGTCAGGAAGAGTCGGTATTAGTTAGGGAGGGAGACTGCTAAATGAATAGACCGGATGTAGTTACCGGAACACGATCAATATAAAAGTCCTTGGTGTATATGTACTATTTGAAGAGGTTCATAGTCTGACACGTAATATGGAGAAAAATGGAAGTCCTATGTATTGTGTGAAGGACGTGTGTCACTTCACTGAGGCGATTATCAGAGTCAAACCGACTATGTGGAGAACGTTCCGTTGAGAACAGATGTCGTAAGGTACTGTTTTGACATGTTAATAAGGTCTGAAAAAAAGACGGGTGATAAGGTTGTATTCCGGTTCCAGATTTAAAAGCGTTTTGTATTTCCTTTCTCTTAGGACTAAAATTATAGGGTCAAGATTCATAGATTTTAATCCACATAAGATTGTACATGAACATGATGCAGGAATGTTCGGATTCTTGTCTGGTTTGTGGCCGCGTCGTGACCCACCAATTCTCTGTGGTCGATACGTCTGTCTCTCTAGACTGATCCTGAGGACCGGGACGTTGACACACTGGAATCTGTT
Source organism: Capra ibex (assembly GCA_006410555.1). NCBI lineage: Eukaryota > Metazoa > Chordata > Mammalia > Artiodactyla > Bovidae > Capra > Capra ibex. Next base: position 17,935,787 of record SJYO01050590.1, on the reverse strand, counting down.
CAGGGTGTGATTGTACGGTTAAGTAAAGAGTGGGTGGTTCAGTCCTGATGTGTCACTGTACCCCTCCTATTTTACCTTTTTACGTGCGTTTTGCGGACCCCGTCCCGGTCACTGTGCCCTTGTGAATTGTTTAATCGACAGTGAGCACCCCCCCCTACTTCAGGGTCTTTTCAGACCCTACGACCCGCCGGGGTCAGAGGGAGAAAGGGGTGGGTCAAAGTGCGGTAAAGGAACCTCGGTTCAAGACCCGTGTGTCTCCTACCTCTCGTGCTCAGGGACGGAAACCCCTGTCGGAGGAGGGAGGGGTTTGGGAGCAGGCGTATGATCCCCCTCGGCTCTACGTGGTTCTTGGTGGTGCCAGGGCCCGGGCGCCGGGGCTCGTCCAAGACGTGGTGGGCGGGCGGAGGGGCCGGGGCGACGCGGTGAACGCGGAGACCGGAGCGGAGGAGAGCGACGGTCCTTGTCCGGGGTCTGCCAATGGCCCTTCCTCGCCGTCCACTAACGGGTACAACACGCGTCGCAGGAGGCCCAGAGGGAGCGGCCGGTACAGACAAATGGGCGTTTCCTCGGACCCTGTCCCGCCGCGGGCCCGGCGGCCCCCTCTCGGCCACGTCACGGCGACAGCGACGCGGGGCCCGGTGTCGAGGGGGAACGCCGCGGGCGCCCCTCCTGTCGCGTGACCGGACGGCCCTGGCCGTGACGCCCGTCCTCCCGGCCGTGGCGCCCGTCCTCCCGTCCGTGGCGCCCTGATTCGCGACACAGTCGGCGGGAAGCGCGAGCGACGCGAACCATGTCTCGGGAGCGGACAGGGGCAGGGACCATCCTGTAAAGTGTGTGTATCCCTTTGTCCGAGTCTAAGAAGTCAGAGGTGGAACGAGAACTGTTCCCTCTGCCCTTCGTTTATCCTTGGGCAAATATGTCGGAATCGAGGTTAAGAAGTTTATTTTTGACATATGTACTTCTGACCCTTTTACGTAGTCAATAAGGTTTCTGCCGACCCAATATGGAATCAAAGAAATGTTGTTAGTTTTCATCAAAAGTATATAGAAAAGGTTTTAATTATTCGTAACCAGACTTTGTTTATGATCTTTACTATTCTCTTGTCTCTTTCCGGATACTAACCGTTCACTCTAACAGTTATATTTTATCGAATGAGCTATAAGTTGATTTTACTCAGTAACACAATGTTCTCTTTATTTTTTCCCCCAAAAGGATTGTTGTTTCCCTTCTCACTTACCGTTTTGTCCGGACATTCTCAATTCGTTGGGATTAAGATGAAATTGAAAATGAGAAGTGTCATGTGCATGGATCTGAACAGGAAGTGTTTTCTTAAGGTGTTAGTGAGAGACTCAGACACACTTAGTATATGAGGTGGCTTAGTGGACCGCAAGTAAAAAAAAAAATTAACCTCACATCGACGAAATGTTACAACACAATCAAAGACGACATGTTCCTTCATTTAATCGATATAAACGGGTGTGAGGGGACATCGTAAGAAGTAAAGTCTTTCCAGTATTTGGTTCTCGGGTGGTCCGGCAATGGATCGACAGACTACGGTGAACACCGGTAAACCTTTAAGACGTCTTCTTTCTTCCGTTGTTGAAGTGACGAAACTAGGACGAGCGAATGGGGTCTGGTACTCGGGACGGACATTCTGAAGGGGGATAAGGGGTCCCTCCGCCCGTGTCAAAGTCTCCTTGAGCGGAGACCACAAGGTAGAGACGGACCGTTGCTTTATTTCGATGAAATGGAACAAGGAGGTTTTGAGACAGTCGTGACCACGTGTCTCCCGATAGACCTACTACCTGTTTTCGAAATAATCACAGAAAAGTGAGAAAAGTCACTTACTTTATCTTATGGACTCGTACCACCCCTCTTCCCACTCTCCTTCTTTGTCGTAACGAGCCTTCTTTTATTACTTAGTTTGTCAAATTTTAAGCAACCAAGGGTGTCAAACGAGCGACTTTTCAATTTTCGGCTTTTAGAGGAACCCTCTCTCCGACTACCTAGGAAAGTCACGGTAAGACGGAAGACAGGGGCTTGGTGGTGAGACACTGGAACTAGTTAAGAAAAACCGAAGATTGGTATTTTGTACTAGTCAAATAGGTAAACGGTTTGTTCTCATCCGGTTCGTCACAGAGTCCAAACAAGATCGATTATTACCGACGTCATAAGTACTATCGTAACGGAAAATACTAATATATATTGGTAATGTCCAATATCTAATTATTGTCAATGTATTCTATATGATAGTACTATCCAATAACTTTCATTCTACCAGTGAGATCTGTCCACTTCCTACTCTCTTTCGTTTCACGTTCTTACTATCTTGATACTCTCTTTCCACACACACACACTCTGTCTCTCTCTCTCCCTTCCTCCCTCCCGCTTCCCACTAATGTTCATGTGTCATATATGTAATAGTCAGAGTCAAATATCTTAATATATCAAGATACTAGATGTCTTAAAGTTTCTTGACACGAATGGAGGTTATATTCAAAGAAAGGTTTCCTTTGTAGACCGGGGATTTGTTCCTTCGAGACTGGACGGGCCCAGGACGGGTCTCCACCGTGGTCGTGACACGTGGGGCCCAGTTGGTTCGTAGGACACCCCTTCTCTCCTGTCGACACTCGGACCGCCCCAGTCGTCTACACCGACCTTTTCGTGAGCGCGGAGAAAGAAGAAAACACGAGCCGGGGGCCCAGTGGCTGTGACGGTAGACACGGGGAAAGTGGGGGGTAGACGGAGGAAAGGGAGCGGAAGTAAGTGTCAGTGGTAGACAAGGACGAAGTAAAGTGGGGAGGGATGGGGGTGGCGGGGTTCAGATGGGTCGGTAGGTATCGATACAGAAAGTGATCCCCGTTGTTGTTTACCGATGACTTGTTTTTGTAGAGTCGTTCGTCCAAAGAACCTAATTCGGGACCAATAATTTTGGTTTTTCCTTTTGTACTAGTAAGTGGTAAATAAAAATTAACCCATTGAAATAGGACTTCGCTCGGTAGTGTGTCTCATCGAGTGTAAAGAAGAACGAAGACACTTTACACAAGTAACTATTCTTCGAGTCGTTTGGTCACCCTTTCCTTTGAATGTCGAAACAGAATATTCTGTTTGAATATTCTCGAAACAGAATATCAAGTTCTTAATGGAAATTATCCTATTTTACTCCGACTATAATCTACTCTCTTTTATGTTTAGTTTTTCCGGGGTGACATGAAAATTAAGACCACAGATATGTGACAATCATCTTTCCCTATGTGTCTGAACCTTCTGTCACAAAAACCAAGGAAAGACGAAAAAATAGTAAACGTATACGACATATAAAAATTTCTTTCGATGACGGAACCAGATTCATCAGTTCGATGATGTCATCGAACTTATTACCAAAAAGCTGGAGGTGATAACCAGAGGTGTCTAGTAGGAGTCGTTTCGTCGACCTCACTCGGGGAATTTCGTGTCCAGTCTGGTACACTGTGGGACGAGTCTTGGTGTGGAGGTAAGGGGTAGAGTGACATTCGGTGAAGGGGGTCACCGGAGGTACAGGACTGGAGGGCACTGGGAGGTCCGAGAGGGAGGCGAGACCGGAGACACAATTTGGTTCGTCCCCCGGTGAGGGTAGTGTCCCGGAAACGTGATCGAGAAGGGAAAAGGAACTTACGAGAAAGGAGTACATCTAGGTACTGAACGAGGGAATGTAGAAGGTCCAGAAACTACTTTACAGGGAGAAATCCCTCAGAAAGGGTCTAATAGGTTGTAGATTGACGTTGGGGTGGGGATCAGAGTAGTGGGAGATAGGAGGAGGAGACAAAATAGATAAGGGGGCGGGGGGGTCTCCTACCTAGTTGAAGATTTTATGACACTTCGAATGAAAAATTTTTATAGGAGCAGTGACCCGAAGGGACCACCGAGTCACCATTTCTAAGGTGGACGGTTACGTCCGGTACACCCAGTGTAGCGATTGACTCTTCTGGGGTGCACGGAGCCTCGTTGGTCCCGACCCGTGGTGTCGACGATTTGGACACGGGATCTCGGGTCCTCGACGCTGATGACTGCGGGTACACGGGGCCTCGGGCACGAGACGTTGTTCTCTTCAGTAGAGTCACTCATCGGGGGTGAGCGGTGTTGATCTCTCTCGAGTGTGTCGTCGCTTCTGGGTCGTGTCGGTTTTTATTTACTTGTGCATTTTAATAAAAAATTTTAGGAGGAGTGACGTTCTCACATTTGAGTCACCCTCTCCAGTCTCTAGACACGGAGAAAGCAAATGAGGACACAGGGTTCTCGATCATTCACGAGTTTTTTACAAATGCCTCACTTACTTACTTACCGTGCGAATTACCCTCTGTGACAACTAACTAGGTCGTGGTTAAGTAGAGGAGAGGGACTGATTCTTGGGAGGAAACCAAACCCCGCTACCACGCGGGTCGGGGCACCCGAGTGCAGGCGAGAGTCAGGCAGCACGGGGTCAGGGGAGGGGGCACTAGAAGACGTCGAACACCCTCGGTACTCTGTGTTGAGACCGACTATATTACGTCTCTTTCCGCAGGACCGTCGGTCCCTCTTGCCACCGTTCCCTTTCTACAAGGATATACTAATTTCTTTTGCTAAAGTAAGGATATGTAAGGACGTCCCTACTTCTAATTCCAGGTATAACCAAACGGGTTATTTTACTCGGTTCACTCATGTTTGTGGATTCTCTAAAATGTTTCTTAGTACTTGAAGTCTTTTTCGTGTCGATCTAAATGAACATCCGTATAAGACAACAGTAAAAATTACCTTCCCTACTCCTGAAGGGACCACCGGGTCACCTGTCCGTAGACGGACGGTTACGTCCCCCGTGTCAGGCTAAGGACCACGTCCTTCTAGGGTTCACGGTGCCCCGTTAATTCGGATAAGTCGTGTCACTCCTCATCAGGGGCGAGGGACGTCGATTTCTTTGGGACACCAGTCGTCGTCTCTGGACCACATTGGTTTGTAAAGTTTTTTGTTTAGTAAATTTTTTAATTTACGTAGTTATTTATGTGTTTTTTACATCCCTCCTTAGGTAATGAAAACCTTGACGCATTTAGAAGGTTAAGAAATGGAAAATACGTTTTCGTGTACATTCCATTGTCCAAATGCAGTGGGGGGTCTCCGGAAAACGCACAAGACCATACTGTCAAGGGGATGGTAAGAATTCTGTCTCCAGTTTTTGACCACTTGGGGTTCACTCTTAAGACGCCTGCACAAACCAGAAACACCATAACACTCAAAAACTTACTTAACCGTGTACGTCAATAGCTAAAGGAAAATTCGTACCCTTCTAGACCGTTGACGTCCAATCTGAGTACGTACCTTGTTGACAGAATTTGGTTTTGACCGTCGACGGGAAAATGTACCCCGCCGGGTAGATTTACGTCCCTTGTGTCCAAGCTAGGGACCAGGTTCCTCTATGGTGTACGACGTCCCGTTGATTCTCTGGGTGTCTGGGTGGCCTCTGGGGTCGGACGGTCACGTCACGGACGGCCTTGGGCAGCTGCGACAAACGTTGGACTGCACACTCGCACGTGTCCCTCGCACCGCGGTGCGGGGTTGGCCGGGTCCTGTCGGCACCACACACAGGTCACTCGATCCCGTGGGCGGCGGGGTGAGGTGAGGGGTTTCACACGGTCAGACATGTGCTTAGTATACCGGGTCTCCTCGAACCTCGTAGCACGACCCAGAGGTGTCAGGAGTTGTTGGGTACACTCCCAAGTATAAGTACAAATCGACGGAAACTGTTCTTTCCCAACTCTAATCCCTAGAACTTAGGAGACATCGAGACTCTAAGTCCGAAGTTCCCGTAGCAAAAGTACTCCCAAAAAAAAAAAAAAAATTGATCAGATCAACATGACACTCATTGAATTCTTTTTTTTTAGAAACCTTAATTTTGACACCATTAAGAGTACAAGGATTAAAGGTAATTGGTGTTTCTCAGACGTTTTGAACAGGTTCGTCTCTCTAGAAAAAAAGTGAACTTCTCCTGAGAACTCATAGCCCCTTCCTTTATGAGTCAGGACGATACGTCGAGAAGGAAGGAAGAGAAAGCTCACGACCCAGATCGTTGGTAACAGAGTCCTACACGTCAACCCGTAGATAATAGGACATTTAGGGTGTCAATGGTCCCTTACTTTCTACCTAGGACAGACGAAATACGTCTGGACCTCCCCTCTCACGTCCGTATTTTGGTCTACCTCATTCCTATAAAGTACCGAGGAAGTTTTACAACTGTTAAAATAATTGATGAGTGAAAGTATAAAGTCATTATACCACTTATTAAACCCTAAGCTTCTTTATGGAAATGTATGTAGAAAGTGACGATACCATCATAAAGGTCCCTGTGGTCTCGGATAAGTTCAGGGTTCGTACAACCTAATAAGCGTTTTTACTAATACCCACTACTATGAGTCTCGACGTTAAGTGATTCTGAAGGAAGGTAGGGTAGGTAGAGACTGAACTGTCCATTTCCTCCCCGCTAAAACGTCCTGTCATTTTACACCCCGTTAAATACCAAAATTTCAACAAGTGACACAAGTCTGAGTGGGTCCTCGAAAGGGGGTGACGTCACACGACAAGGATGGCGTCCATTTCGTGGACCTCGCAGCCCCTCCTACTTACGTTTCGTTCCTCGTAGCTCAGGACCCAAGACCAGTCGCGGAGCAAAGGTCGCCGGTAGATCTGACCCAGTAAAGTTGTAGAAGAGGAACCGGAAGATAAGAACCGGAACGGACAACATTCCCATTGTCGGTCCTACACACTTCAAACCGGCAAGTTTCTTTTAGAGTCACCGAAGTGTGTTCACACGAGACCGGGTTTAATCCAGACAGACCCAAACCACGAAGAGGCTCTACAGGGGTCAGATCAGACGAAGTTAGAACGCCACGAAGAAATAGAATGTGTCCAACTATGAGTGACTGACGACACCGTCTCTTTTTCGAACTACTTAACTCGTGACGGAGAGTTTGCGAGGACGGACGGTCGTTGTAGACGGGGGCGGTGTGTGTAAAGTGACCGTTTCACTTAGGTTCCCACTGAAGTTTTGTGAGACAGGAAACCGACGCGCTCCTTGTAGTCGATGTGCTATCTTGGTTTAGCCTCAAAAGGTACCTACAGACTCCTGCACACATACGTGCACAAATACACGAAGTAGCGACTCAGAGCAGGACGAGAGAGGCTGGGTACTTGATGACATCGGGTGGTCCGAGAAGACAAGTTTCCTAAGAGATCTGTTCTTATGACCTCGCCTAACGGTAAAGGAAAAGGTCCCCTAGAAGGGTTGGGTCCCTAGCTTGGACTCAGAGAACACAGAGGAGGTGACCGTCCACCTAAGAAAGGGTGACAACAGTGGACCCTTCGGGCACACACGTATATATTTACATGCATGCATATGTTTGCGTGTTTGTATATATGTGTATAAATCTTTATATGTGTATATATACAACGTCTTATGAAACGGGTCTACGTATTTATTTATTTGTTTACTTTCCCCCCGTCAACTCCGAAGACGAAAATCGAGAGTAGTAAGAAGATGTGAATTCCCCCTGACACCAAACTGTTAGGGACCTGTCAAGATTTTGTGGCACTACACTGGGTTCCGGTCCTTAGTTCATTGAGGTATTCGATGGTCGAGCTTTTATTCTCTAGTCTTGTTACTGGTTTCGTCTATATTACTGTTATTCCATAGAGTATCGTAGACATGATACACTCTTTCAGTTCGTTAAGTACTCCCTGCACTTTTCTGTCCTTTTTGGCTAGTATACTCCCAGACTTATTTATACTAAAGCTATCACACTTCTACTATGTCCAGGGGTTCAAGATCATATATTTAAGAATCGACGGTGACTTAAGTCAAATAGTAAGTGTAGTTTTTCTTCGCTTTTTAGACCCACAATTAACCCTTTCTATACAGTATATTTCAATAATCACCCACGTGTTCTTTACACTTGAAGTTCTATTTATCTTACCAGTATTTTCTTAGATTATTACATAAGCCATCTCTTTGATAATTATTGACCTTTCGGTTCATCTATCTTTTTCAGATTCTACTAAACGTTCGGTCCCGGTCTCGACTCTTGTCTTCAACTTTTACAAGTCTCTGATCTTCGTAAGATTGTGAGGTCTGAGACTTAGTGAACAGAAAGAAGTTTGAGTCTAATTGTTCGAACAAGCGACGAACAGACGGCACACGTTCCATGTCCTTGGCCCCTTTGACGGTCATGTTCTTTTGTGTGTCCTCACGGACAGGAGCCCCTCGAATTAGTATGATCCTCGTCTTCCTATTACTCGGTGAATCTCTGTCTTGCTAGTGACGTTACATTGTAGACGAGAACCGACACGAGATCGAACTTCCGTCTCCACCCTCTTGGTTCCTGTATTCGTTGCACTGTTTCACAGGTCACGTCGCCAGTGCCAGGTGTAAGAAAAAGTACATTTGTTTCTACCAACGACCTTCCTTCCCTGTGTAAAGTCGTTCGTGACTTCACTACATAGTAAGTGAGTGGCGGGAAGTGTTTTTAGTGGATGTCCCCACAGGGACCCCCATGTCACTGATACTTAGGCGGACGGTTACGTCCTCTGTACCCAAGTCAGGGACAACCCCCTTCTAGGGTGTATTGAGCCTCGTTGATTCGGGTCCTAGGAGTTGATGGCTCCGGAACCACATGTTACTGCCTTCGGATGCACGGGATCTCGGACGAGAGACTTGCCCTCTTCGGCGATGTCACTCTTCGAGCGCGGCGATGTCACTCTTCGAGCGCGCGACGCTCTCGTCGGACCGAGTGACGTCGAACTCGGTCGGGCGCGTGTCGCTACTTCTGGGTCGTGTCGGTTTTGATTATTTATCTATGTAAAAACTTTTAATGAATGCCTGAATTGTAATCGGTAGACTTTCGAATTAGTTTTGATTCCTGGGTTCTTCTCCTGCCTCAGTATGTGACCCGAACTCTTAGTGACGAGGGGTTTGTCTCTGTGTATGTCAGGGAAACTTACCTGGTCTCGAATCCAGGTCCTGACGTGAGAACTCTGCCGACTACGAAACAATGCTCAAAGGGCACACGGACCCGAAGGACCGTCGGTCTGTCTCGTGAAGGAGATTCAGTCTCCTGGATCAAAAGTAAGACAGTGACTGGTCTTTCGTGTATAATTTACGAAAGAGACTCGGGTCAACTATGTGTACGAAACGTGTATAGGAGAGTGTCTTAAATGTCGTTAGAACTCTGCATCCACGATAGTAGAGATATAAAATACTAGTGTTCAGTGAAAGACACTTCTGCCTCCCAGTTCTGACTCACTAAAGGACCCAGGATTACTCGAAAGTAAAAGATAGTGAGACACTTAAGTCTAGAATCAAGTGTCCTACATGGAATTGGAAGCAGGATAGGAGACCCTGGGACAGGGAGGTGACGGACGTATATGGAGGTCCAAGGAGGAAAAGTATGTCAAATCTCGTAACAAGAACTAAGAAATCTGTGACGGGTCGAAGGTACGTCCGTCTAAGAAATGACAGACTCGGTGGTCCCTTCGGGTCCTGTCTCCTGGACCTCTTCGTGTAGATACCCCACCCCTCCGCTCCGCTCCGTACCTATGACCAAAAAGCCCTCGTCACAAAGAATCCCACGCCGGAACTCAGGTAATATGCACCGTCCCCAAAGGGACCTACCTAATATGTACATAGTGTCCCAGTTTCAGAAAAGAAACCTCTGTCGTCTGCGTTGGGGTATCTAAAAGTAAAACGATGTGTTGATCCTGATAAATATTTATGTCAAATTTTTATTCCCTTTGATTCTGAACTAAATGTATTCGATTTTATGGTCCGGTAATAATCTGAAACAAGTTCCGAAATTGAAATATAAGGTAGTCCTTCAGACCGTTGGTGGGTCACGGAACCGTCGTAACGTTTCGGAGACGACTCTTACACGCGCGTCCTCTACGTCCCAGGGGTCTCGAAAGGACCCTACTCAGGTACAATGTACTGACGTAGACCCGACAGAAACGACCAGAACAAGGATCGGACAACAAGGATGACTACGTACTTAATTGCATCGACTCCTTGATACGACCCTAAACGAAATTGACTAGTAATACAACCGACCGACTTCGTGAAAGTCTCTAGAATAACAATGACACAAGTGGGATTCCAAATCGGTAGAACTCCAAGAAAACAAGATCTTTCGGACTTGTGTGTCCTAACTGTCTCCGTCCTGAAAATGTGACGACATTCCTCAGTTCTAGATTTTTCAGTCTTTCCGTGACTAGATGTTAGGTCGGACTGTAGCAAACACGAAATAGTGTCCCGACAACAGGACGACCGTCCTCAGAGGAACCCAACCGATTCTGCGAACCCGTCGTTTCACTACCTCGAGGAAGTTTAAATACAGTCCAGACAGAGACCTTTTCGTCTCGTACAACCCTAATCGGTCCGGGGGTCGTTTTCGAGAGCGACACGGTCCGAACCCGAATCTTCTTGTCTCACCACTTCGAGAATAATAAGACTTTGTGAGTTCGTATTTAAGACGACTACTACCAAACCGGGTTACGGAACCCACCACTACATTAGCTACTTATGTTTTTCCGTTTTGGGAAAAGGACGTTGTCATAAAGGATGGAGTGAGTCGAGTTCACAGGGATTTAGGTTTTTAGACAGGACTAGAGCGGTTCGTTGGTACCTCAAACGGTGAAATGAAACTTTACAACGCAAACACACAGGGAACCAGACACCGTACAGACGACTCCTGTCCCTGGTTCGGAGTGAGTGGAGACACACGGGGCACGACCCTACCCCGACTAGTTGTTGACGACCCGACCTAAGTTGAACTTTTTCTTACACTGCCTGTCGTTTCAGGTCGGGGACGGATAGATCAGTATCAGATGGGACACTCCCCGTGCCGAGGTCTCTCTTGGGTTACGGCAAACGTCGTTGTTCCTACCTAGGTCTCCAAGGATATGATTCAGGTCATTCGGTCTGTCTCTTTATAGTACACTAATAGCGAATATCCACCTTAGATTTTTCCATTCTTAGTTTACTCAAATAAATGTTTTGTTTTTCTGAGTTTGAATATCAATGTAGTTTCTCCTTCCCCCTCTCCCTATTTGGTCTCCTCAAGCCCTAATTGTATTTATGTGATCCATATATTTTTGTCTTTTGGTTATTCTTGGATAACATGTCGTGTTCCCTGAGGTGAGTTATGAGACTTACTGTATCTTCCCGTTCCTTAGACTTTTTCGACCTCTATATATCTACATCTAATATATATATATATATATCTATCTATCTATCTATCTATCTATCTGTCTATATGTGTGTGTGCATATGTGTATATATACTTTCACAAGGACCAAATCAACATAGGTTGAGAGACGTTGGGGTATCTGACATCGGGCGGTCCGAGGAGACAGGAACCCTAAGAGGTCCGTTCTTATGACCTCACCCAACGGTAAGGGAAGAGGTCCCCTAGAAGGGTTGGGTCCCTAGTTTGGACCCAGAGGACGTCACATCCGTCTAAGAAATGACAGACTCGGTCGTCCCTTCTATATACACACACACACACACACACACACACACACACGCACACACACGCACACACACATGCGTACATATATACACACACACTCACACACATACACACACACACACACACACACACACACACACACACACACATATATATAAGGGATCTCCTACTTTACCNCACACACACACACACACACACACACACACACACACACACACATAAGGGATCTCCTACTTTACCGTTGGGTGAGGTCATAAGGACGGACCTTTTGAGGTACCTGTCTCCTCGGACCGTTCGATGTCATGTACCCCGAAGTCTCAGTCTATACTGAGTCGTTGATTTGGTGGTAATATATATAGACTTAATGAAAGGATATGTGGACTTTAATTATGTTTTTGATATAAAGTTATAAAATTTTTCATCATATCCGGAGGTCTGGGGTTCAGTCCTGTTTCCTTTCCCCATTTGAGTTCACACCAATGTTTCGGATGTGTCATGCCTTCATCGTCTCGACCTTTAAGTTTGGGTCCCGTCAAACAAAGGTTTTTCTTGAGTCAGTGATGTCGACTTCCGTCCCGCCCAGTAATAGACGGGTTTCGACTCCGTACGGCACACCCTCTCGTCCGTCGCACCTTCCCTCCGGCCACACCACTTTCGGAACCGTTTGTGTTGCCCGTAAATCAGGACTCTTTATCCTCCTTTCGTCTCTCTGACCCCACCCCTAACCCCGTATCCGACCATGGTGTCACCAGGAGGTTTCTACAGGTGTGGGTCAGACACCTTGAATACTCATACAATGTAATACACCGTTGTCTCTGAAACGTCTACGCAATTTGATTCTTAGAACTCTACCTCTTAGTCGACTCGGAGAAACCCCCTGAGTTATACTAGTGATTCCCAGGAGTATTCTCCCTACGTCCTCCCAGTCTCAGTCTCCTCTACACTACGTGGTCGGTCACTTGAGTCCCGAAGATCTTCGATGTTTTCCTTTCCTTCGTCTCGGAGGGGTCCCGGAGGTCTGCTTGTGTCGGAAAGGTGGTGGAACGAAAGTCGAGTGACCCTGACTAAAACTTACAGACTGGAAGTCTTCTCATTCCGCTATTTAGACATGGGAACTTCCGCGGCCCAAACACCGCCAAGTGACGTCACCCCTCTCCTCTCGTTACGTCCCACCTGACGACCGCTCAGTCTCTGGACCCCCGTCCGACATGTCTCTCGAGTGGAACTCCTCGGCCGACTCGCCGGGAGGAAGGGGTCTCGGTCCACAGGACCGTCGTCCAGACGGGAACGAGGGTCGTAGACCGACGGTCCCCCTCCTGGTCGACCCACGCCCCCCNCCCCCCCTCCCGCCCCGGTCCTCTGTGACGACTCCACCGACCCTCACTGACGTGTCGTGGACTCTCAGTCTCCGACAGGTCCCTCAGGATCGATGCGGGGATCAAGGTGTTCTGACGGCGTGTCCAAGTAGAAAATTTTCTTCAGTCTAAAAATCGTGTGGAATGAGAAGCAGAGTCTTATTTGTTTGTTCAAGAGTATCAAAAAGGTTTGGATCTCGACTAGTCGTACCTCTCCGTCTCAAGTTCCATCTCTTTCGCGGAAGCGAACCCGATGTCCATGAAGTTGACGTAAGTTTGTTAGGGCACGTCGGCTCCTTGTTTGGTCCCTCAAAAGGATAACCAATATCGAAGCCCTCGTCGAACCCAGATCCAAAGTTTAGATCCTTTCTGTTTCCTCCTGACAAGAGTGGGTTAATGGTAGACGTTTTCATGTCTTTGGTTTCGTGGTCAGTCACTTTCATTAAAGTTTGTGTAGTTATCTTACACACCAAAAAGTGGTGTCACCGTTCCTACGGACTTTTATGGTCGATTTTTTTCTATTTCTGAAAAAAAATTTTTCATTTCTTCCTTTCTATAACTACGGTAGACGGTATAAAAATACTCGATTATACTGGTCTTTTATAACTACGGACATTTTCAAGAGACTTCAGTCCTGTGGACGATAATTAAAAGTACAGAGTAAATGGTATTAAGACATGTCAAAATGTCATTTAGGGGAAATAAAACCCTGAACTTATACTTCTATTTTTACTCAATCTACTTAGACTTAATGTATAAATAAGATGAACGTAGAGGACCGACATACTGGAACCCGTCTACTACAGTTGAGAGAACCGAAATACCAGAGTGGAAAAGTCACCCTCGTCACTCTCGAGAGTAGGATTCCCCGACAACACTCTACTCCACACTCCTAGTCTTGACAGAAGAGGCATTAATTTATAGTCCGACTTCCTCTTGTGATTCCAGAGTACCTCATCGTCGACACTACATCGTATCCACTATGGAATACGTTCACCCGTACGCCATTCATGTGAGGATCCAGTCGATGAACTTGAGGATTTCCAATCGACGAGACTTGATACTGTGTAGAGTTCGGGTCTAGGTTCGGGGAGCAACCAACAGGGAAGGTGTGAGAAACGAAAGTACAAGAGAACTGTTCATGATTCGAGGAAATCCTGAAGGGACCAGTGAGTCTCCCACTTCTTAGACGGACGTCACACCCTCTGGACCCAAGCTAGGGACCCAACCCTTCTAAGGGGTTTCTTCACGTGCCGATGGGTGAGGTCATAAGAACGGACCTCTTAGGAGTACCTGTCTTCTCGGACCCCCCGACGTCAAATACCCCAGTGTTTCTCACTGTGTACTGACTCGTTGGAAGTGGAAGAATCGAGACTGGAGTGAGAAGGGGGTAAACCCTACTACCGCGGTCTGTCCTTTTGGGTTGAGACGAACTGTCTGCGGTTATCCCCCGCGATCGCCCTAGGACGCTCCGACCTTCTCCTCTGCAATTCGGAAGTCCTGCCGAAGGACAGGAATTCTGTGGTTCGTGAAGTAACGTTGTCCTACTCATACAAGAGTATGGTCGTTAGTCTAGGTCATACCTCGAAAGGGTCGTGAATAATCTCATCGAAATAGCGGAGAAGAGTCTCTGGTTTGTGGTCGACCGACGCAGAGGGGGAGTCTCTGGGTTTAAGGACGAGTCGTCCGACCCGCTTCCGGGGAAGAGACCCGAAGACTCAAATTATCGCAGTTGTAAAGGGAAGAAGGGAGGTCAGGGACCTCCGGCCCATTGACAAAGGACGTCGACGATGAGGTCCTCTGGAATCAGAAAAGAAAACCTGACTATATAAATCAATGTCTCTTCTGTCACCAGATAGATCGATTATTAAGAAACACAATTTGAGAGAGGAAGGTCCATTGAACCCCCAAAAGATACAAAGGACTGGTCTGGGGTTCCCTTCGTGAGACCACCCAGAAAACATTCTTTGACAATGAAACTTATATTAGGTCGAATAGTTCCTTCAACGTTTTTAATTTTTTTTTTTTTCAAGTTTTCTTTTTATTCGTTTTGTAAACTTGTGTATGAAGTGGTTTCGTTCGGGTGGTTTAAACTCTTACAGTTGAAAGAATCATAAAATCTTTTTACGTTTAATTTTGAGATTCTATGGATGGTCTGACTAATTATAATTCAACCTGTCTCTTCGGACCTCCCGATGTCAGGTGCCCCAGTGTCTCTCAACCTGTGCTGACTCGCTGAATTGAAAGTATGACTTTTATCGTTTAGAACTACTGCTACACCTTGTACCCCTGAGAGGTTGTGACGATCGTCCCTAAATTTAACCAAGGTCAGTGAAAACATTTGACAACCTTCCCGAAGGTATTACGAGTGTGTCCACTGGGTCGACAATATAGTCTCCCTATCGGGGTCATCTCTACGTACGTATTCTAATTTCTGGATTTACATCCTGACCTGTGATGTTTTGAGAATCTCCTTTTGGGTCCCTTTTGTGAGAAACTGTATTTAGTGTCGTTCTTGAAAAAAATAGGTAGAGGATGTCATTACTTTTATTTTTGTTTCTGTTTACCCTGGATTAATTTGAATTTTCGTTTCCTTTAGTATTTGTTCTACTTTTCTATTGGAAGTCTTATCCTCTTTCATAAACGTTTACTTCGTTACCTATTTCCTAATTAGAGGTTTTATGTGTCTGTCGAGTGCTTCGAATCAATTTGTGTGTGTGTGTTTGTTGAGTTAGTGTTTTACCCCTCTTCTGGGTCTATAAAAAGGTTTCTTCGGTATGTTTACCGGTTCTCCGTGTACTTTTTGTACGAGTTGTAGTGATTAATAATCTCTTTACGTTTAGTTTTCATGTTACTCCATACTGGAGTGTGGTCAGTCTTATCGGTAGTTTGTTAAATGTTTGGTATTTACGTCCTTTCCCATACCTCTTTTCCCTTGTGAGAACGTGACAACCACCCTTATATTTACCATGTCGGTGACACTTTTTGTTATACCTCTAATGAATTTTTAGATTTGTCTCTTGATGTATACTGGGTCGTTAGGGGGATGACCTGTATATGGGAGCAAGTCAAGTCACCGAGTCAACACAGACTAAGAAACGTTGGGGTAACTGTCGTCGTGCGGTCCGGAGGGACAGGTAGTGGTCGAGGACTTCAGATGGGTTTGGGTACAGGTAACTCAGCCACTACGGTAGGTTGGTAGAGTAGGAGACAGCAAGGGAAGAGGGTGGGAGTTAGAAAGGGTCGTAGTCCCAGAAAAGGCTACTCAGTCGAGAAGCGTAGTCCACCGGTTTCATAACCTCAAAGTCGAAGTCGTAGTCAGGAAGGTTACTTGTGGGTCCTGACTAGAGGAAATCGTACCTGACCAACCTAGAGAAACGTCAGGGTCCCTGAGAGTTCTCAGAAGAGGTTGCGGTGTCAAGTTTTCGTAGTTAAGAAACCGCGAGTCGAAAGAAATATCAGGTTGAGAGTGTAGGTATGTACTGGTGACCTTTTTGGTATCGGAACTGATCTACCTAGAAACAACTGTTTCATTGCAGAGACCAAAAATTCTTTTGGTATTAAGTTTTTCTATGTGCGTGGGGTTACAAGGGACGTCGCGATGAATATTATCGGACCTGTACCTTCGTTGGATTCCCGGGTAGTTGTCTACTCGCCTATTTCTTCTACATTACGTATCTAGTTGCCTGACATTGAGCCGAGATTTTTCCTGACTTTGACCCAATAAACATCTCTACACCCATCTGGATCTCAGACAGTATGTCTCACTTCATTCAGTCTTTCTCCTTTGGTTTATAGCGTATAATTACGTACATACATCTTAGTTGTTTTTGCCATGTTTACTCGGATTAAGGTCCCGTCCTTGTCTCTACGTTTGTATCTCTTGCCTGTGTACCCGTATCGTCCCCTTCCCCTCTCACCCTACCTGACCCCCTAATCCAAACTGTATTTATGTGACGGTACACATTCTGTCAACAAGATCTGTCGTATAACGTGTCTCGAGTCGAACTACGTGCAACTACTGGGTCTCCCTACCCTACCACCCCCCATACTTCCTCCAGGTTGTCCGTCCCTTATACACATATGTATAACGACTAAGTGAAGTAACATGTCGTTTTGGATTGTTATGCCGTTTCGTTAATGTGAGGTTATTTTTTCCTTACAAGCATCTTTATAAAAACCACTATTAAGGGTAGACTTTAATTGTCTTTATAGGAGGTTGGTATCCTACCTATTTCTGTGACTCCAGATGAATATATCCCATTATAGAATGTCATTGTCTTTACTATTCGGTATCGATGTTATGTGTCTTGTACTCATTTAGGTTAGGTGAAGTTATTTTCTAATTTTATAAATGTCGGACTTCAAAGGGTAAATATGACCTATGAATGAAACTTTTTAGTGGTCGAATAGGGAATGATGTGAGACGGAACGAAATCTCGGAGTAGAGATCTAACCCAAAGAACCTTAGGAGACTTTTGGATCTTCCGTTTTGTATCGACAATGCTGGTAACCAATACCATGGTCTATAACGGATGATACTCTTTTTGATAAAGTTCCGTCTCAAAATGAACTAAAAACTTAGAGGTCGTGACTCATGTGACAGACTGAGTTCGTTCACGAGTCCTTTATAGAGGACTTACCTAGGACTTCCTAAAAACGGATCTTACAGAGTAATGACAAGAGCGATGAGGTTATATCAGGGAACGTAACCCTTCCGTAGGTTTGTATAAAGGACTCACAGATTTGACTTAAAATTTTATGTTAATATAAACAATTTTGGTGTACTACGGAGTGACCTTTCAATAAAAGTTTAAGAAAACTTGATAAACTACTTAACAGTAGTTAAAGGATTATGTAGTGGTAGGTTTATGGAAAAGACGAAACAACACGAAAAAGTAAGGACTTCAAAAATCTATGGGTTCTTTGATAATGAACTAAAAGATAAAAGATCTTCAACACTCAACTATAATGTCTCCACCATACGATACTATTTTTATAATCACGGGGCAGGTCAAGTTGGTGTCTGGTCCACCAACTAAGACCGGTCAGGATGCTTGAGGCGAACAGGAATCCGACTTTCACTTTCATAATCGTCGAGTCAGTATAAGCTGAGAAACGTTGGGGTACCTGACGTCGGGCGGTCCGAGGAAACAGGAACCTCTAAGAGGTCCGTTCTTATGACCTTATGCATCGGTAAGGGAAGAGGTCCCCTAGAAGGACTGGGTCCCTAACTTGGGTCCAGAGGATGTAACGTCCGTCTAAGAAATAGTAGACTCGGTTTTTACTTCTCCGACCTTAAGAATTCCTGTCCTTTATGCACGCGACGGTCACTAAAAAGAAAGAAGGGTGGGTGTCGTCTGTAACGATTAGCTAGTGTAATGTGAGTAGATAACTCAGACTCATTGCCTTTTGAAGAGTCGTACCGTGTGGTCTCCGTATGGGTAGCTGACATCGACCGTTGATGTGTTTTGAATCAATAATTGGGAGATGACTTACTGTATTTCAAGGTAACTGAAGGTTTGAAGATATCAAGGTACTAGATATTTTTCAATATAAGAGACGTCACTGAGGTTCCGTGACGTATTAAAATTTCACGTAAGTCTTGATAGTTTCTTTCTAATATAAAATAATGAGTGTCAAAGGTTCAATTCTCATAAAATGACACAATAGTCAGAAACGTTTACTTCTTAGGTCCAGGTCCCGAGTGACTTGTACTGAGAAGAGTGTATGCGTGACATAAAGATCCTACTCTAGAGTTGGATCGTGTCCCTGTGGATAGCTCATAGTTTTATCTTTCGTCTATGGGGTTTAGACTTTGGGGGACCAGGGAATTCGTAGTTGTCATGTCGTTTAAGAGGATTTTACCATCGTGAACTGTCCATTCGTTAAACACACGGAGAAATAATGTCGTACTTAAATCTCTTTAGTCCTTATTACTAGAGTCGTTAGACTCGTCTCCGGACTCCAGACTTCATAATCTTATAATAGAAGGCTAATCCAAAGTGTAGTTTAGGGTCCAATGGATTACCGAGACCTACCTGCAGAAATAGATGACGATTCATATAATTCGACTCACAGACCCATTGACGACCGATTGTCAGGACAGGTGTACCACGATGCACCTACTCTCCTCATACTCCTCAGACACCAAAAGGGTTTGTGACGACTAATCTTGTTCTCTCCGGTTATTACTCACGAAAGACAAGGTTAGAGGGAGTTCTTCGACACAGGAGTCGAAGAGCCTGTAAGATCTTCACCTTACAGAATATAATTAAGTTAACGGCCCTCTTTATAGTTATTGGAGTCTATACGTCTACTGTGGTGGGAATACCGTTTTTCACTTCTCCTTGATTTTTCGGAGAACTACCTTCACTTTCTCCTCTCACTTTTTCAACCGAATTTCGAGTTGTAAGTCTTTTACTTCTAGTACCGTAGACCAGGGTAGTGAAGTACCCTTTATCTACCCCTGTGTCACCTTTGTCACAGTCTGAAATAAAAGAACCCCGAGGTTTCAGTGACGTCTACCATTAACGTCGGTACTTTAATTTTCTACGAATGAGGAACCTTCCTTTCAATACTGGTTGGATCTATCGTATAAGTTTTCGTCTCTGTAATGAAACGGTTGTTTCTAGACAGATCAGTTCCGATACCAAAAAGGACACCAGTACATACCTACACTTTCAACCTGACACTTCTTTCGACTCACGGTTTCTTAACTACGAAAACTTGACACCGCAACCTCTTCTGAGAAGCCTCACGGAACCTGACGTCCCTCTAGGTTGGTCAGGTAAGACTTCCTCTAGTCGGGACCCACAAGAAACCTTCCTGACTACGACTTCGACTTTGAAGTCATGAAACCGGTGAAGTACGTTTCTCAACTGAGTAACCTTTTCTGAGACTAAGACCTTCCCTAACCCCCGTCCTCCTCTTCCCTCCGTCTCCTACTCTACCGACCTACCGTAGTGGCTGAACTACCTGTACTCAAACTCACTCGAGACCCTCAACTACTACCTGTCCCTCCGGACCGTACGACGCTAAGTACCCCAACGTTTCTTAGTCTGTGCTGACTCGCTGACTTGACTGACTCCCTATTTGATGGAGATTGTAAGAGTTACCACTGGTAGTACAATTCCCTAGTTTGTTTGATCACTGCTATAGGTGTAAAAGGTCTATTAAATCCTGTTTCACATGACATCTGGTTTAATTTCGTCTCTAAGATAAAAAATAGACCTCTACACAGCCGGACTCGACTGACGAACACACAGTCAAGTATATACGGTCGATGGAGGGGAAGGGAACCACGGAGGAGTTTAACCCCAGTCAAAGGACCAAACCCTTCGGTCTGGAGTCTTCCACCACGTGGCGACTAAACGTTCAATGAAATGTCAAGACATTCACTCTTCAGGGTGAGCCAGACTCACCCGACTTTAGCTCCGGTCTCTTGTAACCGGTCCGGCGTCGGGAGGGTCCGTCACGTCTAAGATTCTATGGTACTACCTTCAAATGAAAAGTTGGGACGAAAGAAGAGTTACTACCTTTGAAGAAAAAAGAAGAGTTACTACTCTTGAAAGGGGACATCGTCTTTCCTGAAGTCCAAAACAAACCCCTGTCAAGGACAAGGAAACTCAGAGTCAAATCAATGGACGCCTTACTTCCTCCGTCGGACTCTCTGCCTGTCAGGGGATGACGAGACACTAAAGTGTGGATAGCCCTACGACGAAAACTAAGGTCCAAAGAGTGTGGTCTAGTTAATGGAAATACGAGGTCTCAATGTGCCGTCTACGATGAACGGAGACTGCCAAGAAAATGATAACTGCGACCCACGTACGTGCTCGTTGACCGACTCGGACTCACCGTAAACAATACTTGATACGTCACACAAAAATCTGGCAGGTTATCAAAAGGATCTCAACGACTTTTTAATAAGACCGACTTATATGCACACATAAATATATGTATTTATCTCGTCGAATTTACCATGTTTACATAAAGAAATGTCAAGACATTCAGGACCAACCAGACTGACCCGACTTTAGTTCCGGTCTCCTTGTGACCGGGAGGGACCTGCGAAATCTCTTCTGGAAGTCAGTGGAAAGGGTCGAACACTTCCGTCGTGTACGAGGGACCGAGGACCAGAGGAAGGAGGTAGAAGTTTGGTGGTTACTGGAGAGACCGGGAGAAAGGTAGTAGTGTAGAGAGAGACTAGTGTCAGTCCTTCACAAGGGACTAAAATTCCTGGTTACTCATCCGGTTCGGGTGGACGTACTAGGGACGATTGGAGGGGTGCAGTTTCACGAATTAGATTATTGTAAACGTTTTAGGAAAAAAAAAAAAAAAGGTGTATTCCATCGTGTAAGTGTCCAATCCCTAGTTTGTGTTTGTAGAAACCACCCCCCGTAACAAGACGGAGGGAGTTATATAAGTTCCCTCCGGAAGTCCTTTCAGAAAAAGAAAGAAAAAAACGACGGTTCCTACTCCGTAACCCCCCCACCCCTCCGCCATTTAGATTTCGGAGTTTCACTAAGATTTTTTGTGTGTCAGATGTCCTCGAGTAAGCCGATTTATAGAGTGAAACGACTGTTTCTTTGTAACAGGTCTGTCCCCACACTGAACGAGTTCCAGTGTCCTAATATCTCCTCACCGACGACACCCGAGGTTGGGAGGACCGAGTGTCGGTTGAGAGAAACGTGGGAGGTGCACCTGGAAGACCTAAGTATAACGTTTCTTCGTAAAATTTTATTTTTATTTTGGTGACTACCCTTCGAAACAAGATGAACCTTCTTCACAAAACTTGCTCTTCTCTTTAAACAATTTTTCAAACATTGCTTTACAGTTCTACCAAACGGTAAAATGTTTTTATAGTAAAAATTAGGGTTCACTGTTTTGATGAGACAACGATTTCTCTCTACTATAAATTTATTTCCAGTTTATTTTAGTCCCCCGCTTATGTTGTGTACTACATAGTCTTATAAATCCTATTTAAGTCTCTTAGACACCCCTGGAACTGTTAAAATGGTTAGAGAAAAGATGAGAACAATTGGGACAGAAATTTAAGGACTTAGATGCATTAGAAATTCGTAAGGTAGGTCGTAAGGGGGGTGGGTGGGTGGGTAGTAAGGGTGGATGTTCGACTGGTAACGTATAGTTGGTACCCTCGTTTTTCCCGGTTGGTCTCGTGTAGGGGAGGGGATTCATGCTGGTTCTGAAGTGATGATGCCACCAATTAGGGAGACGTGGGGTAAAAGGAAACGCTCCAAGAACTAGAGAGTCATTTCACTTATTAGAGGGATCTTCTTAGAGACCCTTGGGTGTTCTAACGAGAAATTTAACTTCCTTGAGTTAACGTTTATTTTAGACGTCTCACAGGTTGAGTTTAGGTACACGTCAAGTCAATAGACCGGTGGTAAAGAAGACGACAAACTCATCCAAGACGTACTAATCTTATACGCAGTCCCTTGTGAACCGTAAACAGTCTTCAGTTTCATGTTTGCACCGTGACACTGACTTTACCTTAGGAACAACGATACACTGATTCAAGTACAGGTTCTTTCGTCTCCACTCGTGAAACGAAGGTCACGTGACTGTAGCTGTTCGAACCGCTGAATGCTTCGAGGGTCACCACAGTCAGGTCAGTCAGTCAAGTCAGCGAGTCAGCACAGGCGGAGACGCTGGGGCACTTAGCGCCGTGTGGTCCGGAGGTTCAGGTAGTGGTTGAGGGTCTCAAGTGAGTTTGAGTACAGGTAACTCAGTCACTACGGTAAGTCGGTAGAGTAGGAGACAGTAGGGGAAAAGGAGGACGGGAGTTAGGGAAGGTCTTAGTCTCAGAAAAGGTTACTCAGTTGAGAAGTGTAGTCCACCGGTTTCATGACCTCAAAGTCGAAGTCGTAGTCACGAAGGTTTCTTATGGGGCCTGACTAGAGGAAATCCTACCTGACCAACCTACAGGAACGTCAGGTTCCCTGAGAGTTCTCAGAAGAGGTTGTGACGTCAAGTTTTCGTAGTTAAGAAGTCGCGAGTCGAAAGAAGTGTCAGGTTGAGAGTGTAGGTATGTAATGGTGACCTTTTTGGTGTCGGAACTGATCTGCCTGGAAACAACCGTTTCATTACAGAGACGAAAACTTATACGATAGATCCAACCAGAATTGAAAGGAAGGTTCCTCATTCGTAGAAATTTAAAGTACCGACGTCAGTGGTAGACGTCACTAAAACCTCGGGGTTTTTTATTTCAGACTGTGACAAAGGTGACAAAGGGGTAGATAAAGGGTTACCCCCCCCAGATGAATTTAGTGATTATATTTGTAGTTAAGTATTGGGTCTCCTCAGACCGTTTGCAGTTTTACACTTAAAGATTCAACAAGGAACTCAACTAGCCACTAAGACTTTCCGTGGACAAATCAGGGTTTCTGGGGTCGGATTTATTCCACCGAAAACTTTTGATTACAGTGGGGTGACTTTTTACTTACGTACGATTACCAATATGACAGTCTTCGTACCAGAGTTTTTGACGTCAAAGGTTTTGATGGTCTCTATATAGGTTTGGTCAAACTGACTTATAGAATTTTTTTACAATCAGGTGTGGTGAGTCTCTCTAATGAGATCAAAATAACAAGTATATTGACGAAAATTTAAAAAAAGTGTATAATATTTCATAAAATTTAAGTTAATTTAAGTAACCTGTTTATAAATATAACTCACAGATGATATGTGTACCCCCTATGGTGCCCCTTTTTGTGATTTCGTCAGAGATGACAACACTTTCAATGCAGTAAAATTTTCGTTACGACCTCGTTTCTTCGTTTATTTTATTGTTTTCCGATAAAAATTTTAAACTTTTTTTATTATTCCCCGACTTCATCTCTTCCTATTCCTAAAGTCCCTTGGGGGAACTCACACCCATATTTTACTTTGGGAAATGTTGACGGTAGTGTCTGAACCTTTAAAGAGTTCGAAACAAATACTTATTCTTAGACCATTCTCAAAACACAGATAATTCAAAATTGACGGGAAGTAAAATATTGTTTATAAGGTGTTGTCCGTAGACCAATTAAAAATGAGACTTAGGATCAACTACAAGTAACGTAGTCTTGACCATAAATTAAATTACTGACTTCTATTACTCTTTAGTACTATGACACGATACGAATCAGCGAGTCAACACAGACTAACACTCTGGGGGTACCTGACATCAGGTGGTCCGAGGAGACAGGTCCCCCTAAGAGGTCCGTTCTTTTGCTCACCCAACGGTACGGGAGGAGGTCCCCTAGGAGGGTTGGGTCCCTAGTTTGGGTCCAGAGAACGTGACGTCCGCCTAAGAAATGGCAGACTCGGTGGTTCTTTCAGGTCCATAAAAAGCTTAAACTAAAAGTTTCGGTTCACGTGTATATAGGTTAGTGGTGGTCTACCACATCAACTGTAAATGTCTCTCACGTACCTCCCTTTAACCTAGAGAGAGAGAGAGAGAGAGAGAGAGAGAGAGAGTGTGTGTGTGTGTGTGTGTGTGTGTCGGAGAGAGAAAGATTATTACTTATTTCTTTGTTTTCGTCTACCCTTTTCTTTCCGTAATTTTTACGAGTTGATTAAAAAAATTTATTTTTTTACAGGTGATAGAAACACTTTGAATTATTCACCCAACCATCGGGGAGAACCCTCCTCCAGACTGAGATGCATGACTACGATTATTAAACTTAAGTAGTCAAAGGTTTTGCATAATGGTGATCTTATTGGAATAAGGGAGAGTGTCCTCCTTTTTTTTTTCTTTTCTCTTTTATTTTTGGTTCTTTTGTAAGAGAACCAATTAAAATTTCGGGGTGTAAAATTACACAATCTGGTACCACTGTTTAAAGATGTAAGAAGAGGACGAAGAAGCGACCTAGAGGTAAGGCAAGGAACAGGACGGGGTGGATGTAGAGATATGTGTAAGGACATATTAGTAGTAGTAAAAGTAGAAACTCAATTTCCTTTCCTTTATAACGGGAAGTAAGAAGTCGTTCGAGAACATATAAAAGTAAGAATTTTTATTTAAAGTTCTTGAGGACCCAACCGAGATATAAAATCGTAGACCTAAAAGTGTAATAAGAGTAATATTGGGGAGGGGAAACAAGACCGTCAAGGAGTCAGGGGAGGTGGAGGAGGTCGTTGACCGAAGTATTTGGAGTCCAGGGGGTAACTAAAAGATTATAAGAATAGAGACGGAAGTTTCATAAAAATAAAGATGTCCTGATATTACTAAAGAATATAGATGAGAACGAGACCTGTGTGGAGTCTATTTAAAGTTAAAGTAAGACGAGGCCGTAATCTCGGTTATTGAGTTAGGAGTACAAAACGATTGACTAAGAGGAGTGTCACACCTCGGGATTACTTTTACTCTCGACCAGTCTAAGTGGAACAAAATCAGTTCAAAGAAATAAAACCCACTCTCGTCGAGTATGAAAATTACACAGAGTCTCTACGATGGACTGATCGTATTTTAGTCCTTAGACCCGACGATCAGGACTGAAGGTGTGTAATTAGTACACTGGAACACACACTGGAGAAAGTCGGAGTCTCAGGGGACATTTTACTCTCGGAACCTTTGTACGAGACGTCTTGAGAAGACTAAGATAGTAAAAGATTAAGACATTTAGTCACCGAACTATGAAATCGTTGGAGGAGGTTGTTCCACAAACGACTGAATATTGATTATGGACGTTCGGACGAGACGACCTCACCCCTACCCCACCATTTTTCCCTTTCCCTTATTCCCCCTCTCCTCGTTACGGGAGGTGACGGGAAAGGAAGTTAAGGACAGAGGAAACGTGTTTATAGGGTCACTATTGTTTTGACCTGATTTTGGAGTGGATGAATTTTCCCCTGAATTGACCTAAAGTATTCGGTAGAATTTTGGGTACGTCACGTCTCTTATTGATACTGTTTATGTACTACTGTAATTTAGAATATCTTTAAATTGGAAATTTTTTGAATTTCCGTAGAGAGGAACTGTTTCTCACTTCTGCCCGAAGGGACCACCGAGTCACCATTTCTTAGACGGACAGATACGTCCTCTGCACCCAAACTATGGACTAGGCCGTTCTAGGGTGTACGGTGTCTCGTTGATTCGGACACGCGGGTTTGATGACTCGGACACGTTAGCTCGGACCCTTGACGTCGATGACTTCGGACACGTGGCATTTCGGGCAAGAGACTTTGTTCTCTTCGGTGGTGTTCCTCTTCGGACGTGGCGTGGATCTCTCGTCGGGAACGAGTAACGTTGCTCTCTTTTCGGGCACGTCGTTGCTTCTCGGTCGTATTACCTTTTATTTTTATCACTTTAATTTCTTTTTTGTCACTTCCTTTCTGTCAACGAGTGTTCTCGTACTTGTCTCATACTCAGGTAAGGGATGTAGTAAGGGATCCGACGACGACGACGATTCAGCGAGGTCAGCACAGGCTGAGGCACGCTGGGGCATCTACCGTCGGGTGGTCCGAGGGGGCAGGGACCCTAAGAGGTCCGTTCTCGTGACCTCACCCAACGGTAAAGGAAGAGGTTACGTACTTTCACTCTTCACTTTCACTTCAGCGAGTCAGCACAGGTTGGGAGTCGCTGGGGTACCTGACGTCGGGTGGTCCGAGGAGCGGGTACCCTAAAAGGTCCGTGCTCATGACCTCACCCGACGGTGACGGAAGAGGCGAAGGGATCCATCACCAAGAGGTTGAGGTCGTCACGAGTCATAGTAGGATTCCCGGACAATTTTATGACTGACGACTCGAGGTGGAGGCGTCTCACAGACTAAGACGTTCAAACGCCACCCGAATTCTGACATGAAAAGATTCTTCAAGGACCCACGACGACTACGAGGTTCAGGTCCTTTGTGAGTCCCTTGGTGACCAGGTTCGTCTCGTCTGTCGACGACGTGTGAGTGACAAGTCCAACGAACGATGGACGAATCCAGAGACCCTACCTTATTACCGGGGGTTTGTACAGATGTCCGACTAGGCGTATCGGATAGTTATGTAACGGAATGTACCGTTTTTCTCTGAGACGTCTACATTAACCAAATCCTAGAGTTCTACTGTCCAATAGGCTCTAATAGACCCACCAGAAATAGATTAGTGTTCGTATAAAGATTCACCTTCCGTTCTCCCAGTTTCCCTCTTTTTTTCTCTATGCTGTTGTCTTCGTCTCCAATTTGGTTACACGAAATTTTTACCTCCTTTTCCGGTGTCCGGTTCCTTTCGTTCCCCTTACATCCTCCTCCTTTTCCATTCCTTTGTAAGAAGGTGGACCGACAAGGGGAGATGAGAAACAATGTAGGAGATCTCATTTCGTCACTGAAGACAAAAAGACTCAATGGACTCGGTAAGAGAGTGTTTAATAGTTTGGTTTCCCAACGTCCTTGGACCCAAATGTCGACCAACCAGTCTCGTGTCCACCGTTGGACTCTGAACGTCAACCCCGTCGGAACATCCAGTGTGCAAATTGGACCCCCGAGACAGGATTTCGGTCCGACAGCCACAGTGTTGCCTTGACTTCACGTCCTGTGGGACGACCACAGTCTCTTGACCGACCACACTCTTTTTCGACTGTGTCCTCCAGTGTCTTCACAAGACACCCTTATCATCTCCTCTTTGTCACAAAAAGATAGACTGAGAGTAAAATTAATTGAACGTCAGACAGGACGGACACCGGTATGGTCCGTAGAGACTTATAGACAAAAGTTTTTCTGTACGGTTTGTAGACGAGTCCCACAATTAAACGTTCTGATGGACGGAATTTATGGTAGGTCGCCACTAACTAAATGTCTTAGTCTTCGTGAATGATATAGAAAAGATTTAGTGAGTAATAATATAGGGATAGTCACTACGTGAATCCTCCTTTTTGTAAACATAAATCACAGAGAATTTAGAATACGGACAAAATTCCTGGTTACTCACCCTTTAAAGATTATTTAGGGACTAAGAAGTCTCAAGTTCTTTGTGTGTATTAATATAAGACAGTCTTGTCTTTCGAATTCCTAAAGGGGATGAGGTAAAAGTCCCGTTTCATTAGTAGTCCGTAAATGTTAAATTCGACCTGAGAGAAGGACTACGTAGTGTCAAAAAGTTCAAGGTCCCAAGTTATAATTTTGTTTGATTTTACTTGATAGACGTCAGTTTGTGTATGAGGGTGGTTCGTCGTTCATATAGAGGATTTAGTCTGACGTAAAGATCGGACGTAAAGAAAGAAGGAGGACGTCTTGGGACACGAATGTCTCGATCTTAAAAAGTGAAAGGTTATACATAACCTTTGACATAAAGTGATCATCGGTGGTCAGTTCATGTCGATAAATTTATACAATAAATTTTAATTTATTTTAATTTGTAAGTTGAGGAGTCATCGTGATTGACAGGACTTTCACGAGTCATCGGTGTACACCGGTCACCGAGGGCTTGGCCCGTCGCGCCTGTATCGAACAAAGGTAGTGGTGCCATTGACGTTGACCTGTCTCAATGAGACACGATGGTCCACGTCTGGCGAGTGCCTTCTACCCCTCCTAAGGAAGAAAGTATACTAGACTAAGGTTCTTGAAATCCCGCTCTTCTTTGTGACCTCAACTGGATCAAGGAATTACCATTACAACCGTTATCAAATGTCAAAATATCGTAGACCCTGACTCCAACCAGTCATTTACAAACGACTCCCTGACTTACTTCCTAAATCACAAATACCACACAAGTAAATGTCTCGTAGAGCGAACTAGAAATGGTTTTGAAACCCTACGTGATCCGAAGACTAAGGTCAAAGTTCTACTTCTGTAATTTCTGATATGTTAAACCGACCATTGTTTGGTCGTTTTTCTTTTCTAGTTGTCTTTTGGTACAAGGAATTAATTTTACGTCCCTCCCTGTACTCCACGTGTTGTCTGACCAAGACAATGTAAAAATTCTTGTGTGTCGTCAACTGTTGTCCAGATCCTGACTTGAGACCCAGAGGACTTTCACTCAGGTCACAAAGAGATGAAATGGTGTAGTAGTACGTATTGAACTTTTGTATAAAGAATAAAGAGATACGGTCTTAAGAGGTATTGATCAAGGGTCAGAGAAGCTGTGACTTAAACACAGAAACCATTATTAGAAGATCTGTAACGGAAGTTTAAAAATAATGTAACGTAATTGTTATTGTTACAAATAATAACATAAAATGGTATACTGTTGGAGATTTGTGAAATGTAATTATTAAAGTAACTGAGTGAAAGTCTCGGGATACTCCATCTAAGACAATAACAGGACAAAGTTCCCACCTAATTGACTCTGTACCCCCGGACCCATTAAATAATCACTACAGTTGAGGACACTTGACTAAGGTCTCCGATTCCTTCCCTTAGAATGACCTACTTCTCTTTCTAGGGACGTCCCGTCGACCTCCCAGGATCTCGTCTTAGTGACTCTTTGTGTGTTTTTTTGGGTTGATCCCTTTTTTTACACGGTTTCTCTTTCTCTAAATTTATAGGAGGTTCGCGTCGCCCAGGACTACGGTTGAGTACCGTCGTAGTCGGGGTACTCCAACTCGGGAAAAGTGGACGAACGATGGGGGACCAGAGTCGGACCTTATATTCGGTCGACTACTCCTGGTCCTCTGGTTCTTCCTTTCGTCACCCGAGGGTGATAGAGGAGGTCGAAGTCGTTTTGATTTTCCGGTTCCGTCATGACTCGTTCTACATGATAATCTATTGTCAAATCTGAAAATCTAAGAATGTGACCTTTCTTCTAAAATTAAGGAACTAAACTCTAACAAAAACTCTTAATTTTCAGTAACCCTCTAAAATATTAATCGACCGTACTGGGAACTTACAAGATTCTAAGGTGGTTCTAAAGTAGGTTCACCACTTAGACTTGTAAATTACCCTCTGTTACTTCAACAGAAGACGGACGTACTATGACTCGGGTCATACCTGCTTTTACTAATGTCTTCAATTTTCTGATTCACACGACGGTAGGTCCGAAGTCCCGAAGGATTAAAATAGGTATAGAGATGAGTCGAGTTAACTGATGGAGAGTCTGATTTCCGACCCGATAAAATTTTCGGACTCCCTTTTTAGAAATTGTTAGATACGACGGGTTGAAGGAGGCCCTTATCATCACTCCTTTACCTAAAGAGGGTTACTTTTACATCCCTCTCCTACAGCGACCGCCAGGTCTCTAATTCTTAGGTGGCGGTTACGCCCCGTGTTCCCAAGTCAAGGACCAGACTCTTCTAGGGTGTGCGGTTCCTCGTTGGATCGGGTGTACGGTGTTGATGACCTTGGAAGCGCGGCACCTCAGGTGTGAGGCGTCGTTCTCTTCGGTGGTGTCTCTCTTCGGCTACGTGGCGTCACTCTCTCACCGGTGATGGGCGGCGTTCGTCTCTTTCAGACCCACGTCGTTGCTTCTGGGTCGTGTCGGTGTTTTTTTATTTATTTTAAGTTTTTCGTTCTCTTGCGTCCCTCTCGAACACTCCCGGACCTCGGAATCGACCTGGGACTGCTGTTCGGCGAAACGGTCCACCGCAGGTGGAAAGTGTTGCACGGTTTGGGTGTTCCGGGTCTTCTTCCCGAGAGGAGGAAGTCGACAAGACTCCGGGCCGAGGACTTCGTCGTTGCAGTACATGGTTCAGTGGGCCACTCACGTATAGGTAGGCATCCGACTCTTGTTATGTAATATAGTCCATTATTTTCTTTCTGTTCTCGCCGCCTCGTTGTCCTTGAGGTAAGTGACTACCACCTTCACGTTTTACCATGTCAAACCACTAAAGAATGTTTTGACTTGTATTGATGTTAGGTCGTCAGAGTAAGGAAAATAAATCAGTTTCGTCGACTTTTAGGTACAGGTGTGTTTTTGGACATGGTCTACACATATTATTGTAGAAAGAAGTATTGACGGTTTGGACCTTCCTTGGTTCTGTAGGAAACCATCCGTTTATCAAATGGGACCTAATGGGTCCGGTACCTTACAATAAGTCGTGATTTTTTATTCGTCAGTTCCGTACTCCTCTGTGTCTCCTTTCAAGTGAGGAATGACGATTCGATCTCTTCGGTTGGACTCTTCCGTCGTGCGACAGACTAAGGTCGGTAACCTCTTCCACTTTCATACCTCTGCCATTTTTCTAGTCACCAACGGTCCCCGCCCCCCTCCCTCACTACTTCCCGTTTCGCGGCTCACTCTTACAGTGCGTTCACAGATTTGGGCAGCTTACTTGTGTGGATGTGGGTCTGACTGATTGCATGTGGTACCTGATTGCATGTGGTACCTGATGGCTACTCGGTCGCATCCACTTGGCGGACTTTGTTTACGTGACAAGGTAAGTGTCACAACTGCCACGCCTTCCGACACACCCCTGGCCCACGTCCCCTCGAGACGTGAAAGGCGAGTTAAAGTGACGCTTGGCTTTTGACGAGATTTTTTATTTGAGCTGTTTTTATGTAAATTTTCCGGTTTTCTTCTGTTTCTCTATTTTCTCACCGGGTCCTAAATTGGACGACAGAGGAGAGAAGGAGACCGGCAGACCGGCAGAGAGACCCCGAAAACGCAGTGAACGAGTAATACCTCCTGTCTTCGACCATTGTCGAGGTTGGACCAGTCACAGACGGACACAGGGGGTGGTTGGGGGTCTCAGAGAGAGGGAGGTAAGACGAGGGTGTCCCTCTCTTAAGAGAGGGGAGTTCCCACTGTTGACCTGATTACTTTTTTACATTTCGTCTCTACCTTTTGACCGTCGGATTTTTATCCGGTTTAAGATGGACTCCTACATAACACAACCGGTTGTAAAAGAAAAGCAAAAAAGCTCGGTGAACGATGTTAATATAATTAAAGTGTAATTACTTAAAGTGTATTTTTTCCAGGTACAACCCGAAAAAGGAATTTTTTTCTTTTTTTTTTTTCGTTTTGATCATTGTCTCACGAGTCTAAAAGTGTTTCGTCATTAGTCGATTCGACTCGACGACCGGTACATAGGTAGGGACGGGACCGGAGCCTCCGTCGCTCCAGACTCTGGGGACGATATTTCCCTACGTAGATAAATTTGTTAATGGATCCCCGTCTATACGTACAAAATTTGATATTTTAATAAATCCTATACTTTTCGTAGTCAAGTAAAGTCAGTGAGTCAGTACAGGTCGAGAAACACTGGGGTACTTGGTGTCGTGCGGTCCGGAGGGACAGGTAGTGGTTGAAGACCTCAAATGGGTTTGAGTATAGGTAACTCAGCCACTACGGTAGGTCGATAGAGTAGGAGACAGTAGGGGAAGAGGAGGACGGGGGTTAGGGAGAGTCGTAGTCTCAGAAAAGTTTACTCCGTCGAGAAGTGTAGTCCACCGGTTTCATGACTCAAAGTCGGAGTCGTAGACAGGAAGGTTACTTGTGGGTCCCGACTAGAGGAAATCTTACCTGACCAACCTAGAGGAACGTCAGGTTCCCTGAGAGTTCTCAGAAGAGGTTATGGTGTCAAGTTTTCGTAGTTAAGAAGTCGCGAGTCGAAAGAAATATCAGGTTAAGAGTGTAGGTATGTACTGATGACCTTTTTAGTATCGAAACCGATCTGCCTGGAAACAACCGTTTCATTACAGAGACGAAATCTTATACGATAGATCCAACCAATATTGAAAGGAAGGTTCCTCATTCGCATTTGGTCCTGTAATGACTAGATGACGATGGATATCTTTTTAAGATCTTAGAATATTTTTCATTCGTAAATATTTACACAGTTATAGTCTACTGGAAGACGGTTTGTTCGTCTGTCACTTGCTTACTCTCCCTCACCTCTCGACAAGACTCTTAGACCCTTAGACTCTAAAATAAAGATCAAACCGGAAGTCAGTTGACCTGATGTTAAGATCAAATTGTTGCCCATGACCCCATCGGTTTCAAGGGGTTTCTCATGAAGAACCGTGAGACTAGAGAACTCAGAGACACTTTTGTCCCAAGGTAAAGGTGTATCTAACTTTTACGAAAATAGACCCAAACCTGTTATTGAAAAGTTATAATGGTGTAGTCTCACGATGATATCCTTATTTTGAACCTATTGAAACAAATTAGATCGTGTAAAACGTCTGACTGAACTGTTTTCTGTCGCCAATAATTGACGGGTCTTGAAAGAAGGTCACCGAACGTGCAACTACTTAGTCGACATAACCCTAGTTGGGTCGGACACACAGACTACCAGGGTCCTTCGAAAATTTCTTATACAAATCTTAAACTCCCCACACGTGAAGTCCCACAAGGATTAAGTAGACGTAAAATAGGTAAAAAAAGAAGACCTCTCTTGTGATAAAAAGTGGGAACGATTCTATTGACATTTTGTTTAATCGTTACCTTTCATATAAGAAACTTAATAGACTTAAACTAAAAGGTTCCAGAAGGAATGGGTCTATATTACCCACAAGTAGGGAAGGTTTCACTGGTAATGTGACGGTGTTATAACTTCAGACCGTTTTCGTCCCGACAACACCTTTGTAATTCTTTTGTATTAATAGCGTGTTACCGTGGTGGATTAAACGTATAACAACTTTACGTAGAACTACCCTTTTCCTTTGTTAAAAGTCTTTTACAAAAGACACAGTACCAATGATAGGAGAAACAAAGAGAATAGGTGTACCCCAGCTAGTCTTACGAAATGATGGATTTAAACTTTATTCAGTCCTAAAATTTTTTAGATGAAGGGTACTTACTCCGTTCGAATTAGAAAATACCATGGAGTCCCCACTCAAACCCTCGGGGACTTTTTATGTCGAGGAAGACCTCGTGATTTAAGGGACTTTCTCGAGTACCTTTGTGGTAAAGGAAGGTCTGCTACACTACGAGTGTGCGTCCGTACCCCCTCACTCGGGCTCTCGACCACACGGTCTATAATTCGGTTGGTAAGTCGCAAAATACCTACTCTAATCTAAATACAGAAATTTTGTCAGACTTACCCTTACAAGTTTCAGAAGTATGTCTCGAGATAAATAAAAAGGGTATTTCCGTCTCTGACGACGTCCATAAGAAAAGTCACAACTTGGAATTGAGAACAAAGGAAAAGATCTGGTGAGGTACCGCTCCCTAAACCATTACTGTCACGGATTGAAGAATATCACACATTCCAGTGGAAACCATCTGATCTCTTAATGAGAGACGAATCTTTCTTTGGACCTCGGCCGTAGATTTTCTCTTAAAACTTCGATTCTTTGGTGTTTAGTTCCCGAAGGGACCACCGAGTCGTCATTTCTTAGACGGACGGTCACGTCCTCTGCACCCAAGCTAGGGACCAGGTCCTTCTAGGGTGTACGGTGTCCCGTGGATTCGGGCACTCGGTGTACATGGGCCCTTGACGTTGATGACTCGGGTGGTACGGTGGTGACGACTTCGAGTGTACGGGGTCTCGGACACGAAGTGTTGTCCTCTTCGGCGACGTCATTCTTCGGGCACGTGGTATTGATCTCTTGCCGGGGACGAGTGGTCTCGATCTCGGTTTGGTACGTCGTTGTTTCTTCGTCGTGTCGGCCTTTATTCGTTTGCTGTCACTTTCCTTTTTCCTTTCTTTTCTTTGATGTCCAGTTCTTAGGTTTGGTAAGCCTATTTAGACTACCCTTACGTGTGTATATATATAGTCAAGTCAACGAGTCAGCACAGGCTGAGAAACGCTGGGGTACTTAGCGTCGTGCGGTCCGGAGGGACAGGTAGTGGTTGAGGGTCTCAAGTGAGTCCGAGTGTAGGTAGCTCCTCAGTCACTACGGTAGGTCGGTAGAGTAGGAGACAGCAGGGGAAGAGGAGGACGGGGGTTAGGGAAAGTCGTAGTCTCAGAAAAGGTTACTCAGTTGAGAACCGTACTCCACCGGTTTCATAACCTCAAAGTCGAAGTCCTAGTCAGGAAGGTTACTTGTGGGTCCTGACCAGAGGAAATCCTACCTGACCAACCTAGAGGAACGTCAGGTTCCCTGAGAGTTCTCAGAAGAGGTTGTGGTGTCAAGTTTTCGTAGTTAAGAAACCGCGAGTCGAAAGAAGTGTCAGGTTGAGAGTGTATGTTTGTCGAAAAGTGATGTCAAGTTTCTTCGTCCCACGTGTTTACGTGCTGTCTAGAGACCTGGTCTCTGCGGGTCAATTGTTACACGAGCAGTACTCGACCGACCAACAACCCAAAGTAATTGTTTGCATCCGATAAATTGTTTGTATGTTCCAATGATAGGGTGATAGAAGGTTTGACGAGCCAGGTCTATTTGTGTTGACCAAAACTAGGGGTTACGGTACAAAGAATCTTATTACTATTCGGTGTCTCATCTCGACATTTCTTGGACGGACAGTCCCGTTCTCTGTATTCTCTGCACCCAAGTTAGAGACCCAATCCTTCTAGGGGACCCCTTCCCGTACCGTTCGGTGAGGTCATAAGAACCTGTTAGAGTACCTGTCTCCTCGGACCACCCGATGTTCAAGTGTCCTAGTGTATCTCAGTCTGTGTTGACTTCACTGTATCGTCCGTCCGTGTCTCACACGTCTTCCCTGAGAACCTTTCCGTCCCTCCCTCCCAAACCTTTGGGACTGTTACACCTCTTACACTTGAAAGATTCCGTCTCCAACCCAGGGGTCCATCGACCAACGAACCTTGTTGACTCATGTGTTGCTGGATGTACTTCTTTTCAAAATTACGTCTCCACTGTCGACATTACACCTTCGTCGTCGACCGAAAGAGATCTTCTTTTTTTCTGTCCCGACCACCCACGTCTAATAGCGATACACTATCACCTTTTTTAATACAAGGGAGGTCGGACAGCAGACGGTTTCTGGACACTACAAAGAGTTCCGTTTTCCTGGTATTCACCTAAAAGTACTTAACTACATGTAAGTGTCTTACCGAAGATACTACACAAAAGGGAAGGCCAACGAAGTTGATTTACGAAATCTCATAGAGACGATAAAAGATATCATAAAGAGAAGAAGAGAGGGACTGTTGAGGTTATTATTTGTTTTAAACCTAACAGTTTAGTCTTCCTCAACTCAAGTAGACTATAATAATTAGCTTCTTTTAGGTTGTTACTCTACTCCGTGGATTACTCTTAGAGACGGGTGTAGGAAAAACGATAGATCCTACGACACCATTAACTCCTTTTGATGACGTTTATGTCGTAAAGTCGAATTTTTATAAACACTTTCAAAAAGGAGGAGTTGGCGTGGACTTTAAGTTTTGACGACTTAAACTTACGTCGTACTGAGGATAATGTAACCTTAAGGTTCTCGGAAGATTTATCAGGTGATGTAATAAAAATCCTTTAGAATTCTGGACTTCCCAAGTCTTGGTATTCCTTTTACCGTCACCCGTCCGACGACACATGTACCTGTATTCTCGGGTATCACACTGTGTTTTTGGTATCTTGTCTTTCGATTTTCAAGATCTTGAACCTTTGTTTATGTCTTAGTCGGTTATTACAGTCCCACTTCCACTTCCACTTCAGTGAGTCAGCACAGGCTGAGAAACGCTGGGGCACCTGACGTCGGATGGTCTGAGGAGGCAGGTGACTAGAGAATTATGACCTTTAGAAGTTCGTTCCTCAGACTTCCAGATCGTTCTCGCCACTCCTTAAAATATTACATTCTTCGTGACGTGATTACCTGACAAAGACTCAAAGGATAATAAGGTTTAGTGATCTTTCGCTATTAGTTGTTTCGGTGTCTTTCCCATCTATAGGAAGATCGACAATCGGTGTGTCGTTCAGTCAAAAGGTCAGGCAAGGGTTACCGACCGAGGTAAGAGACAGATTCGGACTCTCCTCATAGATACGGTCAGACTGGGTCTTTCAGGATCCAGACGAAATAGTCTCTCCGAGAGGTGGGAGATCCCTCGTCTCAAAGACCCTTATCTCTCGTTTTTACAACCCACCCCCCGTCCCACTTTAAGTCGTTCGTAAATAACTCGAAGATGAAGTCTGTTTCCTGATACGACCTATGAACTCTAAGACTACACTTAGGAAAAGGAGGTCCTGAAGTGTCAGATCGACCCCTCTATCTGTCTGTCTGTCTGTGTCTGTGTGTGTGTGTGTGTGTGTGTGTGTGTGTGTGTGTGTGTGTGTGTGCTTCGCGGTAGAGATTAAAAAGTAAGAGAGGAGTAGGGCAATACTTCCATTGACGATATTAGTATCTCGATCGGGAGTCCCCAATACAAAAGGAGGAGAAATGGGCGAGGAGGATGTAGAACTGATCAAATCTGAGTGTGGAGACCTGACTGTGGACAGATGATTCGTAGGAAGTTTGGAGGTTTGAAAGGTGAAGGTCCCGAAATTGCGAGACGGTGGTAATCGGCTTTCCCCAATAAAAGTGAACCTTTTGGAGGACTGAGGGACGTAGGAGGAGTTTTGGGATTCGAACCGTAAGTTCGGAACGTCAAAAGACGAGGTTTAATAAAAGACAGTGATGGATACCGACGGAGACATATGTGTGTATTCGTGTTGGTGGAGATCCGGAAAAAGACTAGTATAAGAGATCGACCTTACAGTCTGACGGTTGGAGATTTATAAATTTAGAGTGGTAGGAATCGTTAGTTGAGTTTGAGGTGGAGGAGGTACTGTAGTTAGAGTTATTACTGTGGACCTTCATTGGTGAGGAAACAGAATTTACTGGTCATGGTAAACTAACAGGAATAGAAACAAAGGTGTGTGATCGAACTTTATATAAATGTACATTTTTCATTTTTTAAAAAATTCAATAAAATTGATTTTTTTTCCATAATTCGGTTACTACTATTCTCTCACTATTTACTACACAAAATTTAAATGTATGTCATCTAATAAAAGGTACAGTAAGGTAAATTACTATTATACGGGACCTTCCTTGGGTTCTATCCTCTATTCTTATTTGTAACCCAGGGTCGGGGACACCTAAACGAAAATCACACACGTCATTATGTTTGTACATAAAGGAATTGAAAAATGAAATGAAACCCCATATCGACTAATTGTTACAACACTGTTAAAGTCCACTTGTTTCCCTGAGTCAGTATGTATGTGTACATAGGTAAGAGGGGGCTTGAGGGGTAAGTAGGTCCGACGGTGCATTGTGACTCGTCTCGAGGTACGCGATACGTCCTCCAGGAACAACGAATAGGCAAAATTTATATTGTCACACACGTGCAGACGGGGTGTGAGAGACTGATAGGAAAGGAAAGTAGGAAGGGGAGACCGTTGGCATTCAAACTGATCATACATAAAAACTTGTGATCAGGGTAGGTCAAATGATTGTCCAAGTATAACCTTTGGAACTGACGTCTCCGTTCGAGTACCGGACCCGATCTGGTCTTCATCAAGGGTTCCGTCTCTGTCGTGACCCCTAGTTGGCTTAAACTAAGTTAAAAGGTGAAAGACCCTTTGTTTGAGGAGTGAAATAAGTTTCTTGACTACTAGACAGGATAGACGATCTTTGTGACCGAGACAACCCGAATAACTCGTTCTGTGGAACCAGGAGTTGTGCCGGGTGTGGCAAGGTACCCGGAGTACGTCTTACGACTGACACCCGGAGAACACACCCGAAATCTTTGAGGAACAATTGATCTACTGAGACCATACACAGAATGGAGGGGTTGAGCTTATCCTGAGACCTCGAACCTCTCTCCTAGAAACAGTAACGTCTTGTTACGAGTCACCTGGACAGAAGACTTACTCCCCTACTTGTTTGAGAGTTAACACTTCTACAGTGTGAATCCTTACCGGGAAATTTGCAAAAGAAAAAAGAAAAAAATTAAGATCCTCAAATAGAAGTTTAACGGGGTAGGTCAGAGACGGTGTTTGAGGTGGAACCTGTAAATGTTCTACCAATAAGATTCCGTTCCTGGAGTCGATACCGGTGTCTTATCTTCCTCTGATCGACAGAGGGAAAGGGGTTGTGAGGTTAGGACACCCCCATGTTGTTCCATACAGATAAAGAATTCTTATGTTAAAATTACTTTCCCTGTCTCTGGGTATAAAAAATATCTGTTCACGGTTCTATGGGTCTCTTAGCCACCACATGAGTTCTACCGGAGCGTAGAGACGGAAGGTCTCTCCGAGAAACGAGACGAGACTCTATATACCGTGTGGTGTATTTCGACTAAGTACGAGTGTCAGTACTTCTCCCGTATCGACTACCGACGAAGGAATAAATGGTTGGACATCTAGTCGGTGAGCAGTAAGTCTACGTGTTTCACCCGACACAACGTTTACTCTACTATGGCGGCTTTGGTATAAAGTCGAGTCCTATTCTCTGACGGTTGAGTAACTTTTACACACTTTTATTTAGATAGACTATATATATAAAAAACTAGTCAAGGTCGTCCTGTACTATTTTGACAGACACACAATTCAAAATAACGTCTACCTTTCTTCTCTCGCTGTCGGCGGCACGTCCTGACGACTCGTGTAGCGGGATCCACTCCAGAGGAGAGGTGACGGGTCGTCGAGCGGACAAGAAGGAAGCAGAAAAGGGGAGTCTAGACAGGTTAACGTAGTATTTGACAGTTTCAAGTTCCCCGGACTATCTAGTAAAAGTTCCTAACACCGGATTTCGTATATTCGAAACTTCCTACAACTTGGGTAATTTAGAAAGAACGTAGACCCGTTAACGTCACAGGAACTGAAAACAGTTTGAAAGCTTCTTCGAGGGTTTATTAGTATAAATTTCAATTAAAACTACAGAATATATATATATATATGTATTTTACTCTCATCTGAGTACCTATCTCCCAGGTGACAATGACAAACATTCAATTTCCATGTCCTGGTGCCGCCCAGGGACCAAGGACTCAGTGACGTGTTACAATAGAGTGTCTCACCTGTCACCAATGGTGACAAGTCCTAAAGAGTGAAAAGGACAAGAGGAAACCATTATTTCTGGTGTCTCCACCCCGTTCGGAATCCTACCCGTTTGTGTCAAGATACTGTCTCTGCCACGGTGTTCTATTGAATTAAGACAAAGGAAGACACCCGTGTACCCTTTTGACATTAAAGGTCGGGTGAAACGTTAATCGCAGACGGAGGTTACGCCCTCTGGGCCAAAACTAAGGACCCAGCCCTTCTAGGGGACCTCTTCCTTTACCGTTGGGTGAGGTCATAAGAACGGACCTCTTAGGGTACCTGCCTCCTCGGACCACCCGATATCAGGTGTCCCAACGTTTCTCAGCCTGTGCTGACTCGCTGAAGAGAAGTGAACGTTAATCCACCCGAGGACGACAAACCACCCTATACGCACTTTTAGCACAACTGTAAAGGTTACTACCGGGAATTTCTGTAAGAAATATTTGCAAGTCGAAAGAAGGGTACCGAGTTCTGGAACCTCCGGTCTTTATATCTAGTTCCCAATGTTCCTCTTCCCTCAGACCTGGCGGTTCAGTAGACTGCCTCCTGGCGGGATGCCTGCGTACGACCGTAAACACACTGTCTTCACTTCAGACTAGACGTCTGAGTGCTTCGACACCCCTCAGTGGTGTCACGTCGGACCCGTGGAAATCACTGTGCCACGGGGTGGGGGGATCGTGCACTTAACCAAGTTCCCTCCCGGCCACTGTATTTGCACTGGTTTCTCTCCGAGGCGCCGTGGGGGACGTCGACACGAAACTATTGTTTGTAGGAGGTGTCGAACCACGGAGTCTCGTCGTTTGTAGAAAAGCAAGTGTAATGTGGAGTCTTCTAATTACAACCCAAACCCCGAGAAGCATAGAAAAGTAAGAACCTGGGTCCGGTTGCCTACTCAGGGACTCCCCCATGCGAACCAGATTAGTGTCTCCTCTTTTCGTTCTCCCGACCGTCTTTGGGGACCACGGAGGACTTCACTGCTTCGAATACAGCCATAGACTGTGTGTGACAAATGAAGGTAGAGTCACTGGTTTCGTGCAGTCTGCTGGTCTTCGTTTCGGCTGCCCCACCCCACGTGCGGACAGGGCCCCCTCCCGACCGTTCGGTGTACCGTCACGGGTCCCTCCGTGCTAGGAGAATCTCCCTACCCCCTTATTATCAAAACTGATTATTATATTTACAATGGGGAACCTAACCATATATTTACAACCCCTTTTCTTCAACGAAAGACGGACATTAGATATCGACATTGACGATTGTACGTACAGACTGTGGGACACCTTTTCCGGATAGTTTCCAAGTCAAGTCAACGCGTCAGTACCCTCTGTGACCCAAGTTGGGGGTTTTCTTCCTCCGTCCTTCCCCTCCGGTCCGCGTGACTCAGTGGGATGACTGAGTCTGGGGAGTCGACTCCAGGACTCTGGGGCCCGAGGTGTCGCGTAAGAAACCAAGATGCTCAGTGGATGGGTCATCGGTAGGGTGGTGTGGTTAGCCGTCGCGGCTGATGGGAGACGAAATGAAACATAAAAGCGGAGGCGAAGAGATCTTAAGGACGGTGAACATTGATTCTCTTAGGGCCCAATACATTGCATAATATATTATGTACAATAGTGTCCTATGTATAAAACATTACATATAGACGGAACACCTTAAGTTCAACTCTCTTAGTTTATTCCAATCCCAGTTTAGGTGAGGCATGAAAAGATTAATATACTAGAACCCGTTGAAGTGCGGAGTCAAAGAGGTAGACATTTTACCCCGTTGTTGGAGATGGAGTCTTTACCTCCGATTGGACAGGGAGAGAGTCGGAAAGGGTAAAGTCGAGGTGGCCAGGTCGCTGAGCCCAACTTTCGAGACCTCTCAAATAACCGAAAAGAAAGAACAATATGTACAAGGTGTAAGCCACGTAACTGTTGGTATGACTCTTGAGTTGGAGAAGAGCGGTGAGACTGGTGGTGTCAGGTTCGGTAGCGGAGAAGTCTGGGAACGGAGGATGTGAAAGAGAGGACACAAACGCCGCGTTGTTCTCCTGACTCAGAGCACTTTGTGTCGAGTGGAGCACCGTGTGAGGACGAGCCACGAGGAGTGGAGTGGGTCCCTTTGCGTTTGGAGATTGCCCCTGTGTAGTGTGCACCGGCCCGACAGGGGGGCGACGGACGACGTGGGGACGACGAAGGAGCGGAGTACGGTGAGAGTCGTGTGGAGGGGGGTACGACTGGGACCTTGCCAGTTGTGCGAAGACGGAGTCCCCGACACGTGAAGGTCGGGGACCCGAACATAGTGAGAAAGGCCGTACAAATGAGGAAGAAGGAAGGTTAGAGACGAGTTCTTACGGGAGTAGGACGTCCGGAAGGGCCTATGGAAATGCATTTTGTTGTCTGAAGGGGAGAGGGGCAGACCCGAAACAAGTAGAAGTAGTCTCGTGTCCATTGGTGGACTATATATAAATAATCGAATAAAGTCATTCGAGATCCTCTCGTCTCTGACAAAACAATTGACAAAATAGAGGCGTAAAGCTTTGTAGTATACACGAAACACTTACAGTACTTATATGTTTACTTATGTTGACTGGATCTCTAATTGAATCTCGTGTATCATGGACATTTCACGTCACACTCCTACTCGTGTGTCATCCTGTAGGTTGGAAACGATACTAGAGCTCCATAAGCATACGATACAAGTGCCAGGAACTTTATTGTCTCCGACTGCACCCTCTTGAACCCTCGTTCCGGGGAAAGCTTCGGGAACTGTGGTGTGCAGTACTTGTGCAGAGACTTCGGGACTCGAGGCTTATATAACGACCGGAAGTCCCTCTTGGGACCTCACGGCGGGAGGACAGGGGTCACTGTGGGCCGGAGGTGGAAGGGATCGTTCTGGAGAGGCCGGTGTTCGGACCTCTTTAGAGTCCGTCTGTGTGTGGTCCTTTTCCTAATAATTTAAGATTGACCTACCGGATTTTATCTGTCTTTGGGGGGTTCAGATGGACCAACTCTGTTGTTGTCCGTCTCGTCGACGTCGTGGATCCGCTCCCATCTGGGCCTAAACACTCGTCCGTAGTACCACTCTTAATGGTGGTCCCTACGACTCCGACCGACGTGGGTCCCCACTACCTCTTCAGTAGTGACATCTCGGGTGTCCGCAGCCTTTCTGATTGAGAGAGGGGGTAGGAGGTAGGTCTTGTTGACACATTGAGGTCACCGGGACCAAACGTGTGTAAGACTCCAAGGTAGTCTCAACACGTGTCTTTCTCGTTCCCCAGATTCGCCGTCGAAGTAGTCTCTTAGATAATATACAGGGGCGTGTGTCTCGCGGATAAACGTGTAAGAGACTAATGGCGTGTTCCTAGAACGATTGTGTCTCGTCGAAATACGATCGTCGCTGGGGTACCTTCTCGACCTCCTCGGTAAATGACCGACCGTCGTCGGTGGTGTCTCCCTTTTGGCACCAGTGCACGGAGACTAGGGAGAAGGGAGAGGGGTCGCGTGGGAGCCCCACCCCGCCCCGCAGAAGCCAGACATAGACACAGGAGTCCAGCGGAGGAGAGAGACTGAGGGTGGGAAAAGGGGAGGTCAGTGGTAAGGGAAAGAGGGACGGAGCGAGTAGTCACCACAGAGATTGTGAGTGACCCGGGACGTACCCGTGACCGTGACACTACTTCTACCGGTCCTGGGCGGGGACTCGAGGCCTCGGACGCCGGGTGACGACGCATACGCGGAGGGTCCCTTGTCTCCTCCCTCGTCCTCGCGATTTCCCCTCAACCCTTCGAAAGACGTTTCCGCGCACTTGCTTCCTTCCTAAGCTTCCTCTCTACCCCACTCTTCTCGGAAACTCGACCTTCCCTCCAGTGGCGGTCGTCGGTCTCTCCTAAATCTAAATAGAAACAGATTATCGATTGCAAAGACCATACGGATGGAATACAGTTTGTGCTGCAATTCAGGTGCTGTATCTGATAAAGTAAATTAGAAGTAAATTCGGATTCTCCTTACTCGGGGAAATGTCTCTCTCTGACTCCGATTCTCTTTTCCTCATTAGAGTAAGTTTCGGGGTACCTCTGTGTAAGATTAAAGATCTTAATCTTTAATTTGGGTCTGGGTATGGGGACCCAGAATGGTGGAAGACTCACCCCATCTTCCTGTAGACAAATTTTGTGTCTGCGTTTTCGGTCTACCACTTCCTGGCCCCTACGGTCCTCAAAGTTTA
Source organism: Capra ibex (assembly GCA_006410555.1). Classification (NCBI taxonomy): domain Eukaryota; kingdom Metazoa; phylum Chordata; class Mammalia; order Artiodactyla; family Bovidae; genus Capra; species Capra ibex. The sequence continues at coordinate 17,891,933 of SJYO01050590.1, read as the reverse complement.
AAGGAACCTGTTATTGCCAACCCTTACCCCTTCCCAGACTTTTGTCAACTTGTTTCGTAATTATTCGAGAGAGTAAATTGGAAACAGAATGTCGGAACATTGATCCGTTTGTTGTGTTTAAGAAGAGGGAGTAGGGTCGATTGGTAGAGGACATGGAAGGAATTAAGATATCTGGTGAGTTCTCTTTCCATCAAAAATAGTGTCGACAAAGTAGAGGTAAAGTGGGAGGAAGGTTCACAGAAATATGACAAACTATAACAACGTACCATAAAATTATGTCGATCAACGTTGTCCTGGGATCTTTATACGTAATTCAGTCACAACCAGTGGCGTCTGGAAAGCCATCACCGAAAAAAGGATCACGTAATGAATCATTATTGTTTTGAAAGACCGGGTCTTTAGCACTAGATTAATAGTACATGTATCAATTTACCATTCGTGTAAGGGTTTAACCCTAAAGTTTGAAAAAGTCTTCTCAGGGGTCGTTAAAATAAAATTTCTTTAGACGAATAAGTAATTCGTCTAAAAAGAACTTCATCTATTATATTAGAGAGCTCATATTCAAAATAATGAAAAGGAGTTCCAATTGTCTACTCCAGTCTATATTTGTACGGTTTCTCGAAAATGGAGAGACATGCCGGTAATGGACCTACCAATGACTCACGTAAAATTTTATAAGGTGATGTCGAAACTAATCCCAGAACTGAAGATTCAAGGAGTGTCATCGAGGGTTTCGTCTTACAATTTATTTACAGGTCTGACAGAGAACCCTTAACCCTGGACAATAGTTGTCAAAGTGTGTAAAATCTTTAAAGAATTCTTCTCTTTCTTATTGTCGACTCTTTCTTCTCTTCTATTTCCGTTTCCTCTTTTCCTTTCTATATGGGTATACTTGTGTCTCAAGGTTTCTTCTCGTTCCTCTCTATTCATTCGGTCGGAGTCACTAGTTACGTTTCTTTATCTCCTTTTGTTATCTTACCCTTTCTGATCTCTAGAGAAGTTCTTTAGTCAGGACTTATAAGTAACCTTCCTGACTACGACTTCGACTTTGTACTTTTTGACTGAGTGACCTTTTCTGGGACTACGACCCTTTCTGACTTCCGTCCTCCTCTTCCCCTGTTGTCTCCTACTCTACCAACCTACCGTAGTGGCTGAGTTACCTGTACTCAAACTCGTTCGAGACCCTCAACCACTACCTGTCCCTTCGGACCGCACGACGTCAGGTACCCCAAGGTTTCTCAGTCTATGTTAACTCGCTGACTTGACTTGACAAACTTGACTTCTTCTCTTTTCTCCGTAGTCGGATGAGAATCGTTCCGTCTGTCCGTTCTTATATGCACTCCTTTTCTGTCAAATAAGTTGTCCACCATGACTCTTTTACCTTGTCGGTGCACGTATTCTTACTTTCACTCGGGGATAGAATGTGACACGATTGTTGATTTCGTTTTACCCAATTTGTACACTCACATTTTGGACTTTGACACTTTGAAGACCTTGTTTTTTACCTGTCTTCCGAGAGACTGGTCAGAATCTAGCCTTAGGTTTCCGTTACCGTCCTGAAACGACCACCGTGTCACCTATTTTTAGACGGTCGGTTACGTCCCCTGGACTCAAGTCAGGGACTAGGTCCTTCTAGAGTGTACGGCACCTCGTCGATTCGGACGCGCGACTCGGAAGACTTCAGGCGTTCGGATCTCGGGTGCGAGACGTTGTTCGCTTCGGTGAAGTCACTCTTCGGGAGTGTGACGTTGTTCCTCTTCGGACGTGAACAGAGTTGATGTCTTTCGGGTGGACGTCGTTCCTTCGGGGGCAGGTCAGTTTTTATTTCTTTTTAAAAGATTTTTCCCGTTACTGTTGTTTTCGATTTTATTTGTGGGTTTGGTGTACTTTGATGTCTCGTAAACGTGTTGTTTCTTTTGGTTTACCTTTCAGGTGGATGACGTGACCTCTCCTACAGACAATTCAAATTTAGGTCATTCTTCTATTAGAGACTATATATTTATTGAATCGTTGAGTCAATTGTTTTACTTTTATTATTTTTTTTTTCTCAGACTGAAATTTTACCCGTCTCCTAGACTTATGTGTAAAGAGGTTCCTTCTTTTCGTAGACTAGTTGTCCATATACATTTCTACGAGTTATGGCCATTGGTGACCACTACCAAATCAGTGATATGATACAGTACAGGTCGAGAACACTCGGCTACCTGACATCCGGTGGTCCGGAGAGACAAGTGTCCTAGATGTCCGTTCCCATGACCTCACCCGACGGTAAAGGAAGAGGTCCCTAGAAGGACTGGGTCCCTACCTTGGGCCCAGAAGACGTGGCGTCCGTCTAAAAAATGGTTGACTCGGCGGTCCCTTCGGGTTTTGTGAACGCACAATTGTTTGATTAAAGTTGGATTCAAATATTGGTGACCTTTTCCAGTCAAAAGTAAGATTAGGGTTTCTTTTCCCTTTCTTTCACTTTCACTTCAGGGAGTCAGTATAGGCTGAGGAACGCTGGGGTACCTGACGTCAGATGGTGTGAGGAGGCAGGTACCCTAAAAGGTCCGTTCTCATGTTAGGGTTTCTTTCCGTTACAGTTTCTTACAAGTTTGATGGCGTGTTAACGTGAGTAGAGTGTGCGATCGTTTCATTACGAGTTTTAAGAGGTTCGGTCCGAAGTTGTCATGTACTTGGCACTTGAAGGACTACGAGTTCGACCTATATCTTTTCCGTCTCCTTGGTCTCTAGTTTAACGGTTGTAGGCAACCTAGTAGTTTTTTCGTTCTCTCAAGGTCTTTTTGTAGATGAAGACGAAATAACTGACACGGTTTCGGAAACTGACACACCTAGTGTTGTTTGACACCTTTTAAGAAGTTCTCTACCCTTATGGTCTGGTGGAACGGACGGAGGACTCTTTAGACATACGTCCAGTTCTTTGTTATCAATCTTAGCCTGTACCTTGTTATCTGACCAAGGTTTAACCCTTTCCTCATGCAGTTCCGACATATAACAGTGGGACGAATAAATTGAAGATACGTCTCATGTAGAACTCTTTACGACCTGACCTATTTCGTGTTCGACCTTAGTTCTAACGGCCCTCTTTATAGTTATTGGAGTCTATACGTCTATTGTGGTGGGAATACCGTCTTTCACTTCTCCTGGATTTCTCGGAGAACTACTTTCACTTTTTCCTCTCACTTTTTCAACCGAATTTTGAGTTATAAGTCTTTTGATTCTAGTACCGTAGGCCAGGGTAGTGAAGTACCCTTTATCTACCCCTTTGTCACCTTTGTCACCGTCTGAAACCAAAAAACCCGAGGTTTTAGTGACGTCTACCACTAACGTCGGTACTTTAATTTTCTGTCAACGAGGAACCCTCTTTTTGATACTGGTTGGATCTGTCGTATAATTTTTCGTCTCTGTAATGAAACGGTTGTTTCCAGGTAGATGAGTTTCGATGTCAAAAAGGACATCAGTACATATCTACACTCTCAACTCGATATTTCTTTCGACTCGTGGTTTCTTAACTACGATAACTTGACACCACAACCTCTTCTGAGAACTCTCAGGGAACCTGACGTTCCTCTAGGTTGGTCAGGTAGGATTTCCTCTAATCAGGACCCACAAGTAACCTTCGACTACGACTTCGACTTTGAGGTTATGAAACCGGTGGACTACGCTTCTTGACTGAGTGACTTTTCTGGGACTACGACCCTTTCTAACTCCCGTCCTCCTCTTCCCCTGCTGTCTCCTACTCTACCAACCTACCGTAGTGCTGAGTTACCATTGTACCCAAAGTCACCTGAGGCCCACAACCACTACCTGTCGCTCCGGACCGCACGACGTCAGGTACCCCAGCGTTTCTCAGTCTGTGCTGACTCATTGACTTGACTCGACTTGTCGGACGTGACACACACCATACCCACATTGTTTTTACGGTTTCTGTCCCAAAGACGGATTTTCCACAAGTCTTGGAGTGACCCTTTACGTTTCGTTTTACCGTTATTCTGTCCGGAGTGTGGAGTGTCTGAGTGATGGTACCGATAATTTTCTGTTCGCTATTGATCCCACTCGGTCCTTCGTTTCTTTGTTTTTTTTGTTATAAAAACGTGCCGACCACCCTGAAGTTTAATCACGTCGGTTATACCTTTTGTCATTACTACAAGGTTTTTTTTAATTTTTGTTTTTGTGACATGTTAGATTTCTAGGGTCAAGACCCGTGAATAGACTTCTTTTCCCTTTGTGATTAATTTTGTCTTTGTGCGTGTCGTTGCGAGTAGCGTCGTCATAAATGAGGTCAGGGTTGTGCCTTCGTCGTTTTACAGGCAGTGACCTATCTATTTCCTTTATATACATGCTGAGTCAGTGCTTTTTCTTACTTTGTTTCGGTAAAGGTCGTTGTACCTTCCTGGGTCGTTACTCGTATGATTCACGTACCTTAGTGTGTTTCTGTGTAGTGGGATAATGAATACCCGTCGTACATACTCAGTTCATTCATATTTACTCGAGTAAATGCTTTGTCTTCGTCTACGTGTCTGAATGTTTTTTGTTTGTTCGAACAAAGTTGGTTGTCCCTTCGGACTCCACCACTCTCCTTATTAAGTCCTCCAAACCGAATCGTATAAGTGTCGTGCATGTGTTCTCTATTAATTACTCCTGGATGTCTTATCGTGTCCCCCAGAGCTACGAGACATTATTGGATAGTCCCGTTTCTTAGCCTTCTTCATACGTACACACACATACATATATATTTGTGTACCTATACACACACAGACACACATACACACACACACATAGTTTTATTGACTTAGTCCACCGGTATATGGGTTTTTACTCCTGTCACTTTTAGTTACGATAAAGTGATATTTTATTCTTAATTTAATTTTCTTTCTTGTCTTGACGGTCACCAAAGGGGAGTCCGGACCCACTGGACCGACGACAGTGGAAGGACCTCGGACAGACCGGACCCAGGCTTCCGACCTCCTGATATCTCGATCCGTTTTGTACTCCCACGCGGTCCTTTGCTGACGGGGGAACTTTGACCTCATGGACCAGGTGATACCTACCCTCGGGTCAGAGGTACAGGTCCACCACGGAGTATTTACAGTTGGTTAGGATCCTGTGAGTTCTCTGTTACCTCGGTGACCCGATTTTACAAGACTTTTCAGTGGTCCAGAGTTGAAGAAGGTCTCCACCCCAGGTGTGACCTGGGGAGCAACAAAGGGTGGATTCATGTTCTCCTAGTAGGCGTTGGGTGAAACCGGTCCCAAACCCAAAACAGACGGCCTACGTCACATTCCCCCTTCTTCATTCCTCGGACCGAGACCGCATAAGGTAGATAGGATGTTGGGTCGTTGTCAACTGAGATCCCGAGTCCTATGACTTCCTTGACCTCACCCCGTATTTCGTCACGGCGGTGGAACACCTGTAAGGGACATTGATGTTGAACATTTTGGTGGATCACTTTTAGTGAGTCAACACGGGTTGAGAAACGCTGGGGTACCTGATATGTCAGGCACCTTAAGAGGTCCGGTCTTACGACCCCACCCATCGGAAAGGGAAGAGGTCCCCTCGAAGGGTTGAACGCCTATCTTGGGTCCAGAGGACGTAACGTCCACCCTCAGAAATGGTCGGCTCGACGTTCCCTCCAGGGGTGGATTCCCGTGAAGTTTAAGTGTTCTGGACTCTGGACTCCCCAACATTTCCTTTGGACGGGAGGTCTTTATTCTTAGGGTACCTTTCTCCTCGGACCGTCCGATGTCAGGGACCGCAGTATTTCTCAGCCTGTGGTGACTTCTGTGAATCGTACGTGGGTACGTGCTATTCGTTTCCGTTCCTCCAAGGAATTTTTTGGTCTTTACCTCGATGGTGTACTAGGTCAGTAGAGTGGAATTTGGACTTACGTCTCTCTTTGGTATCAAACTTTCTGTATACCTAGGGTCGCAAGTGACGGAGTGTCAAATGTACTCGGTTCTGTGCCTTCGTTGGTCTTACATGTAGTAGTCTGTCTACCTATTTCTTCTACACCACATGGATACGTGTGTTACCTAGCACTGAGTCGGTATTTCACTTACTTTATTACGGAAAACGTCGTTGTACTTACGTGGACCGTTCCTATTCTCGTATTCCAGTCTATCTGTTTCTGTATATTGGATATGATAGTGAATGCCCATCTTAAATATTTAGTTTAAACATATTTACTTAAAGAAATGTTTTGTCTTTGTCTGGGGGTCTTTATCTTTTTTTTTTTTGAGCGAAAATGTTTTCCTGTTCCACTCTGTCACCCTCCTTGTCAAATACTTTAAACCTAATTGTTTGTGTTATGTCTCAGTTGCTCCTGGTTGTCGTATCGTAAACCTCGAGACATAAGTTATCTGACATTTTTCGTTAGGTCTTTTTATTAGTTTTCTTACGATCTATTTACATATTGTCTTAGTCCACCGACATAGGGGGTCTGTTTCTCCCGTCACTTTTACGATAGCGTCTTAAGTTGTTTTGAATTAAAATTTTTCCTTCCTTGCTTTAAAGTTGTCCTAAGGTGTACACGTCTATTGGACCCGTGTCCTAAGGTGTACACGTCTATTAGACCCGACGCCAGTGTAACGACCGCGTACCCTTCGGCCCCAGGGGTCCGACCTCACCCCGCCTCGATCCCTCGACCACTCCCACACGTCGTTTCCTGCCCGGGGACCTCGACCTCCCTGGCCCGCTGACGCCTACCCGGGGCTAGAGATCTAGGTTCGCCGTGGAGTATCTACTGTTCGTGAGGAACCCGTGGCGTTTGCACCTCGGAGACCCTATTTTCGAGGCTCTTCAGCGGACCAGAGGAGAGGGTCCCGACTCCGAGGGTGGACGACAGAGGAAGGAGGAACAGTGAGGTTCATTCATGTTCTCGTGGCAGTTTTGGGGCCAAACCGATCCTGAACCTTAGACAGACGGCTGAAATCACATTACCCATATTTCATTACTCCGAGAAGACCGTATAAGGTAGATCAGATGTTGGGTCCTAGTCCTGAATTCGAGCCCGAGGCCATCGGTGTCCTTGGTCTCGTCCCGTACTTCGTCACGACGGCGGAACACCTGTAAGGGACGTTGATGTTCAACTTTAGGTGCCGGATGACGGCGACGACGGTTCGACGAGGTCAGCACAGCTGAGGCACGCTGGGGTATCTGCCGTCGGGTGGTCCGAGGGGGCAGGGACCCTGAGAGGTCCGTTCTTGTGACCTCACCCGACGGTAAAGGAAGAGGTCCTCCAGAAGGTGTGAGTCCCTGACTTGGGAGTAGAAAATGTAGAGGAGGTGCCGGATCCCCGTGAAGTTTAGCGGTTCTGGCCTCCCCAACATTTCCTGTAGACGGGAGGTAGCTACAGGACCTCATCCGTTACCTTTGCACTTTCACTTCAGCGAATCAGCACAGGCTGAGAGACGCCGGGGTTACCGGACATCGGATGGCTCGACTAGCCAGGTACCCTAAAAGGTCCGTTCTTATGACCTCACCCAACGGCAAAGGAAGAGGTCCCCTAGAAAGGCTGGGTCTCTAGCTTGGGCCCAGAAGGGGTAACATCCGTCTGCGAAATGGCAGACTCGGTGGTCCTTTCGGGACCATTCCGTGACCTTTTCGTCAAATTTGGTCCCACCTAGAACCTTTTTTTCGTTAGAGTTTCATCAAGCTTTACATGACAAAGATTCACAGAGAGACTAAGAGTAAGAAAAAAACCTTCTTGTACTTTTCTATCAGGTGCAGTGCTTAATAAGTTCTTAACGTTTAATTTTGATTGTGATGTTGGTCCTAAGTGGAATGTGGTCAGTCTTATCACTTTCACTTCAGGAGTCAGCACAGGGTGAGAAACGCTGGGGTGCTTATCATCGGACGTGGTCCGAGGAGGCAGGTACCCTAAAAGATTCGTTCTCATGACCTCACCCAACGGTAAAGGAAGGGGTCCCTTAGAAGGGCTGGGTCCCTAGCTTGGGTCCAGAGAACGTGCCATCTGACTGCGAAATGGCAGACTCGGTGGTCCTTTCAGGAGGCTTCCGGATATACCGGATTCACGTCCTCTCCCGTACCCCTTCTCCCTCGGGAGACGTGACGAATCCTGAAGGGACCGCCGAGTCCACCATTTCGCAGACGGATGTCGCGCCCTCTGGGCCCATTGCTTTAACGAGGGTCGGTACTACCTCGTGTCGTACCCACCGGGGAATTTTGTGCCTTTGATCTCGATGGTGCACCAGAGCAGTAGAGTGAGTATTTGGAGTGACGTCTCTCTTAGGTATTAGACTTTTCTGTGTACGTGGGTTACAAGAGACGTGGTACCGAATACGATCGGTTCTGCGTCTTCGTCGGGCTCACACGTGGTAGTCTGACAGCCTATTTCTCCACTAATAGACGTATGTGTTGCGTCATACTGAGTCGGGGGCTTTCACTACTTATTACGGAAAAGGTCGTCCTACCTACGTGGACCACCCCTGGTGTCATTCACGTACCTCAGTCTGTCCGGTTCTGTAATCTGAGTACCACGGTATACCCATCTTAGATCTTTAGTTTAGCCATATTTACTTGAGTGACTGTTTTCTTTTTGTCTGAGTATCTGACTCTTTTGTTTCGAAAAAAAAAAAGAAGAAGAATCCCTTTCCTGTTACACCCTACCACCCTCCTTATCAAATCTTCCAAGCCTAATTGTATATGTGTCATATATGTGTGTTATACATTAGTTTCTCCTGTCTTACATGTCGCGTCTCTTTGGATGAGTTGTTAGACATTATTCGGTAGACCTTTTTCTTAGTATTTTTTCTTGACTATTTACATATACGTATTGACTTAGTCCATCGATATCTGGGTCTTGTTTCTCCTATCACTTTTAGTTACGATAAGGTCATATATTATTTTTGATTTAAATTTTTCTTTCCTTTTCCTTTCTTTAAGGTTACCGCAAGGGGTTTGCGCGTCCACTGGACCCGACGGCAGTGTAACGACCCGTGCACTTCGGCACCCAGGGTTCGGACCTCACACACCTCGACCCTCGACCACTCCCACACGTCGTTTCCTGGGTCCGGTGACACCTACCCGGGGCTAGAGATCCGCGTCCACCACGAAGTGTCTACTGTTGACTAGGAGCCCGTGAGTTTTCTTCCACCTCGGAGACCCTATTTTCGAGACTTTTCAGCGGACCGCCAGGTGAGGGGGTCGCGGCTCCGAGGGTGGGTAACCGAGGAAGGAGGAACAGCGGGTCGATTCGTGATGTCATGGCAGTCGTGGGGTCAAACTGGTCCCGAAACCTAAACAGAAACCCCACGTCTCATTCCCCCTTCTTCGTTGATCTATCGTCGCGACCGTGTAATGTGAAATACGATGCTCAGTCCTCGTCCTGAATGAGACCCCGAGGCCAATGGACTCCTTGGACTCACCCTGTCTTTCATCACGACGGCGGAACACCTATAAAAGACATTGTTGTGGAACTTTTGGAGACGTCTTCCCGTGAAGTTTAAGTGTCCCTTGGACCGAAGATCTCTGTGGACGGGAGTTCGTTAGAGAATCCAACCCATTAGTTTTTCGTTAAATTGGACCCACTTAGAAGTTCTCATGCCAGAGTTGTCCACCCGAGGATCAGAGACAAAGGGAGAGTTAGAAAAACCTTCCGTAAACTTTTCTACGAGGAGTAAACATAAATAAGTTCTTAGAGTTTAATTTTGATGTTACTCCATAGGGATCCGGTAAGTATTCCCCGTAGAAGTCTTTGGGATGTTCGACATTTATACCCTCTCCCAAACCTCTCTTCCCCTGGGAGGAAAAGACAAAGACCCTTACATTCGACCATTGTCGGTCATACCTCCAAGGAATGATGTGATTTTTGTCTCATAGTGTGTTAGGTGGGTAGAGTGAGGACTCAGACCGACATCTCTCTTTGGTATCTAGTTTGATGTGTACGTGGGGTCACAGGTGACACCGGGGTAAATGGGAGGGTTCTGTACCTTTATTGGTATCCCAAGTAGTAGCCTACCTACCTATCTAACCATTAACGATAGTACTCTGAGAGAGAACTGAAATAAGTAATTTTGATTCGTAACCGAAATTTATTCCAGTTTTCAACTTGACGGGTATGAATGGTTCGTGAAGAAAATTGACTCCGTAGATCTATTCTTGTAAATGTTAATAAGGAAAAATGAAAGGGAAGACAAGAAGGACAAAGAAAGAAGGACTTTTATAAATCGTGGATGATACACGTTCGTAATGTGGTCTACGAACCCTTCGTTATTAGTTATTCTTCACGGGGGAGGAAAGTTCAGTACCAGATGTGACCTTCGGTTTGTTCTCCAGTAAGTAAATATGTAAGAGGTTTGGTAATGGATGACTCTCGGACGAACGTTCGGGACGTGTCGTTACCGGGGCTTTGTGAGTCAATGGGTCCCTACGTTCACTTACGACTCCACTGGACCCAGTTTTTATATTCCTATCACTTACCGGTACAAGAGTTAAAGGAGATGGACGTATAATGTGTATTTATTACTATTATTCGAAAACATCTGTTTGTTTGTCTTTTACACCATATAAATACATGTGTGTGTGTGTGTGTGTGTATATGTTACCTCTCACTGAGTCGGTGTATCTTCTTACTTTATTCCGGAAAAGGTCGTTGTGTGCACCGTGCCACTATTGGTGTCACTCACTCACTTCAGTCTGTCTCTTCCTGTTTATCGGATACTATAGTGAATACCCAACTTAGATTTTTAGTTTAACTATGTTTACTTGAGTAAATGTTTTGTCTTCGTCTAAGTGTCTGTACTTTTAATTGAAGACAAATAGTTTACCCTTACCACCTCACCCCATCCTCCTCCCTCCCTCTTTAATCTGGTAACCCCTCAATCTGGTATTTCTTCCGACCCCAGACTTCTTAACTACGAAAGTTTGACACCACGACCTCTTCTGAGAACTCTCAGGGAACCTGTCGTTCCTCTAGTTTAGTCAGTCAGGATTTCCTTTAGTTGGGACCTGTAAGTAACCTTCCTGACTATGCCTTTGACTTCAAGGTTATGAAACCGGTGGACTACGTTTCTCGACCGAGTAACCTTTTCTGGGACTTCGGCCCTTTCTTACTCCCGTCCTCTTGTTCCCCCGTTGTCTCCTACTCTACCACCCTACCGTAGTAGTCGAGTTACCTGTGCTCAAACGCGTTTGAGGTCCTCTATCACTTCCTGTCCCTTCGAACCGTACGACGTCAGATGCCCCAGCGTTTCTCAACCTGTACTGAATCGTCGACTTATTGTAATTGTATGCACCATTAGGTGTGCGTTGTCTATTAGTTGTTCCTGGATGATGTGTCGTGTCCATTGGGATGAGTCGTGAGACACTATTGGATACTCCCCTGTCTGAGGTTTCTCTTTCTCGATGCACATGTACATGTTACCCTAGTCTTTCCTTATACTATAACAGTCAGTTGGCATAAGGTAGTATACGTATTACCTGATACTGAGTCGGTATTGTTTCTCAACTTTTTACATGAGTATATGACTCATGTTCTTACTCTCCTCTCACTCACATTCTTACTCACTTATATCCTCACTCATGTTCTTACGTGGAAAAAGACGACTCATAAAACGATTCACTTTACGTCATACAGTCTCTTTCTGTTTTTAACATGCCAAAGTGAAAGTATGTCTGAGATTTTTTGTTTTGTTTACTTGTTTGTTTTGTTTTCAGTATCTACACCTCTTGTCTCACCACCAACGGCCTGCCCTCCTCCCAACCCCCCACCCGCTCTACCCATTTCCCCCACTTTCCATGTTTGAGGGTCAGTACATTTTTCATTCATTACCCCTACACTAATGTCTGTCGTACCGGTGACGTCAGTCATTATGACATAAGATTTAAGCTTTCATTTTTAAAAGATTGAAGAATACCACTAACTGACCATTGGTCTGAATGACACCATTGTGAAAATGGTTCATATGTCTTCAGGTTACTAATATAACATATAGATTTAGATTGTGTTGTAACATACAGTTAATATCGAGTCAATTATTTTTTCCGTTCGTTCGTTTACAAAGGTAAATTCAACTTTAGTCAAATTCTATCGTGTTCAGGTGAAATGCTAGTAGAATATTTTTCCCCTCCCTTCCTTCATTTTTCTTTTTTTTCACATTTCCTTCATTTTTTTTTTTTACTTTAGGTCCTACTAGACTTTTTAGGTCTCTGTGAATCCGGAAGAGCAGGAGAAAACTACATTTAAAGGCCATCTTTAGTTCGAACGGACCTTTTCCTCACCCTGACCCGTATTTTTTAGATTATCAGTATATAGGTCATAGGTTTTTTTTGAAAACCAAAATTCTAGGCATCATATGTAAAAGTCTGTTACCGACTCGTAGAGGTCCCTGTTCGGAGGAACCAGGCATTTCGTATGTGGATGAAAAGGAGACACAACTAAGGTACACAACTAAGTATGAAAAGTACGGGTGTTGTACTTGTGACACTACAAATTAAAATAAACAGATGAACTGACCCGGTGTCCTACGGGTCTATCAACCAATTTGTGTTAAAGACACACACAGACACTCCCGCAGGGCCACTCTAATCGTAAACTTAACCACAGAACTCATTTGGTATACCGAGCGGGGTGACACCCCCCGTCCCCGTCCCCCGTTAGACAATTCCTTGACTTATCTTGTTTTTCCGTCTTCTTCAAACTTAATCGAGACGGACTGACGAACCCGACATTGTAATTAGAAGAGGACGGGAAGTACGAGGGTTAAGAGTTCAGAAGTGTCGACCTGACCTTTTATGTGGTGCCAGGGGTAGAGAGTCAGTTGTGGTCCAAAAGGACCGAGAGGTGGAATGTCCACCGTCGGAGGTATTAGTGTCCTTGACGGAATATTATTTAGTATATGTATGTATATCTGTATACGTATATACATATGTGTACATACACCATGATGACCATTTCTTGAGCGGACGGTTACGTACTCTGAATTCTCTACGCCCAAGCTAGGGTCCCTACCCTCGTAGGGGACCTCTTCCCATACCGTTGGGTGAGGTCATAAGAACGGACCTCTTAGGGTGCCTGTCCCCTCGGACTTCTCGACGTCAGATGCCCCAGCGTCTCAGGCTGTAGTGACTGCGTTGAATCGTGCGTACGTATGCATGTATACACACACACCCACACACATATGTATGTATATATATCATCTCTGACGAAGAGAACTCTTGGCATTATGTTTGAAATTTTTTACACCTCGTTATCCAATGTAGTGTCTCACGGTTGAGTTCACAGGTGTCCTCAGGACCCCCTTTGTTGACTCCCATTCTTCCGAGGGAGGGTAAAAGCGACTCTGTAGGTCGAGAGAGACGGAAAACGTAAGAGGTCCCTACGTCTATATACTTGGTCAAGTAGAGTCGAGGTTACCTTCTTTTATGTTTGGGGTTTATGTTTATCTGATGTTTATGTTCTATCTTTATGTTTAAAGACAAAGCACGTTCACGTTTTATCTTTGTCGGTGAAACTGAACTGTCTCCGACATCCTGAACTGCCATGACGTCGTGTGACGTTTGGCCCACAAGACATTTGTCTCCGGTCCACAATGGTTCGGAACCGACTGACCACGTCTACCGTTTCGCTATGAAGTTCTAAAAGGGAAAGATTTTTCTCCTTGTTCTGTAAACCTAAATACGTTTGTTAGGTCAAAAACTTCGACCGGTGATTATGTTTAAAAAAAAATTTACTGTATGTGAATCCCTATTTGTGCAAACCCGGTAGAGACCGAGTGTCTAGTGATCGACATCTGCGGATCCGATTTACCTTACGCCCACCTTCACCCCTCTTTTTGTTGGGACATTCTTGTACCATTGAAGTAGTAGGAGTCTCCGACTCTTTTCGTCTACGTAAGTATACTGAAGAATACTCTTCTGTACTCTTGAACAGTTTAGTCCTGGTATAAGTTAAGTTCCATCAACTTTTCTAATAGTATTACTACACCACCATTATACTTAATTAACGTATCACTAGGTAGTGTCTAATGTGATTCACTTCCTCTTTTATTTTTGTTTGTGACTCGACCTTATCTAAAAGTCCTCCTCGTCTCTTTCTGATTGGGTCTCTTTCACCATCTGTTCTTTATTAAAGATAAGAGAATAGGTAAATGACTTTTGTATTTGCCTAACTTTTTTTACCCTTTTTATCAATTATAAGAGTGTACTTGTTTGTTAAAGTTTAAGTCTTCGTGGTAGTTTCCCAGAAGTTTTCTCACTAGGAAAACAGACCTTAATTGCGTAACCGGATACCATTAAAAAGACGAAACAATTTTACAAGACATATTAAACATTGGAACCCTGTCCACTGTAATAGTAAGTCAGAATAAAAGAAATAAACTTTTTCCCACAACTTGAACTATCGAAGACTTTCAAGAAAGTTGAAATGATAAAATCCTCTAAGATAATGTTTTCCACTATCAACAGGTTCCTATTAACCATGACAGTTTTCGAGTAAGTTTTACTTACGTTAATTTTACACTTGGTTTTTAGGTGTCGTTTATCACTTTATAAACTAACTTTACTATACTTTTTACTTTAGTTTTAATATTTTAAAAAACGTTACAATTGTTGAAAATTTAATATTTACGTCGATACATATTTCACAGTCTTACTTATGTTGACCTTGGTTTGTAACTAATAAACCCCCACTCTTATTAAAAAAAAGACTGGTTAAACTTGTCGTCTCACTTTATTATGGGAAATAAAGCACAAACTGAAAGTGTCACACTATTAGTTCTCTCAGTGAAGACATTTTCACAAACTTCCAAAGTAGTCAAAAGGGTCCCCAGAGAGAAATAGAAACTATAAATTTAGAAAGACAAGACTTCGTAAATGGAACATTAGTAAGAACAGCTAAAAGAGAATTAACGATCGACAGATTGCGAGGATCTGGGAATACACAGTTACCGAAACACAAGTTAATCTTCTCTAAAGGAAGAGAAAGTATCCGAAAGACTTTAGGGTGTAAAACCTCTGTTCTAAACAGCTTGAAATAAAACATTAACGAAACGTAACGACTTTGTTTCTTGACTGTTTATAAGTCAGTTATTCCATGGTGGGTTGTACCTGTTTATCGGACACAAACCCCTTCCCTGATTGAAATGTTTCCCAATTAATAGTCTTTTTATAAAAACATGAATGTTCTAAGGAGTGGGAGTTCATTAAAATCCTATTTTTCACTCGTTAATTTATAAGAAAGTAAGAAAAGTTTTTTACTTAAATATCGGAAAATGTACTAAGAGAAGGTAAAATCACTTACTTTGATCGTAAAAAAGTGACTTGTGTCCTATTACAGTATTATCTTTTTAAGACTAAAAAAAGAAATAGAGGAGTCACTATCTTTAGTATTTACTTGGTTGACGATGAGAGACTTCAAATATAACTCCTCTTTATCTGTTCTTTTACTCGAGTACATTACTCAGATTTTTAGGTTAAAGACCCATACCTGGTTCCAACCATGTCAAAGTCTGGTCCGAGGATACGTAAGAAGTTATTATGTTTGACTCCAAATCTTACGATTGTACTGTGGACAAATTAACGTACGACACTTAATATACAGTAATATCTAAAATTTTTCATTTTATGTCTAATGTTAATTTTCCCATTTTTATTCGATTTTCTATTTTTAACAGTCTTTTAGACGTTTCTTTACCAGGTTTGTCGACTTTATTTTTGATAGTGTGGGGAAACTAGTCTTGGTGGGTGCACTCCAAAGAAAAACTTCAACTTTGTTAATTTTTTATCAATCGTCACAAGATTGATCGTACAGATCACATTGTACTGGTCCCCGTTTGACGTCGAGTGACGACCCGGTGGGAGACTTAATTGCCAATTTTAGTTCTGTGAAATATTAATTTGTTATACAAGTCTTGTTCCTCTTTTAACGTCGGTTTCCAGTTTAGTGGGTTGTTCTTACCAGTTGGTATTCCACTATGCGGTTGAAATAGTTTGTCTTGAACTTAAGTCTAGTCCATCCACCGTCGTCGGCTTAGTGAAGGCCGTGAGCGTCCGTGGTGCCTCGTCCCGACTCGTGAGGCACGCGACGTCCTGCCGCTCGTTGTAGGGACGAGGGATGGGTGATCTACGGTCCTCGTGTTGTGGGTGGAGGGAGGAGGTCTGACGTCGTTGGTTCACACAGGTGTGTGTCGGTTGCCACAGGTCCCCGGTGTTGACGAGAACTACCTTTTGGTGACCCCGACACCGAGAATAGACTACCATCCTGAGTGACAAAAATGTCGCTGAAGAGAAATTTTTTTTTTTTTCACTTTCACTTTCAACGAGTCAGGACAGCCTGAGAAACGCTGGGACATGTCAGGTACCTTAAGAGGTCCGGTCTTATGACCTCACCCAAGGGAAGAGGTCCCCTAGAAGGGTAGGGTCCCTAGTCTGGGTCAAAGAGACCGTAACGTCCTCCTAAGAAATGACAGACTCGGTCGTGTCCCGTCTAAGAAATGAGGGACTCGGTTGTCGTTTCGGGTCTAAGGACAGACCACAGAGATAACATGGAGTGACCTATTGCAGAGTTTAAAACCAGGTCTTATACGGTGTAAATCCAAAGACTCGTAACAACAACCCTGGTAAAAACTAATAAAAATTCGGTGGACATGATAATGAGTCATTATAAAGAATTTCGATAAAAAAAGAAACGTGTATCTCTCTTGGTAAGATCTACGAAGCCTCCCATCACTTAAGTAAATGATGTATGTCATCTGTGGTGACATGTAGTCTCGAAAACTACGAAGGTCCTTAGAGTCGACTCTTTTCAACTTGGATTAGATTTTGGACCGTCAGTGGGGTCAGTCGAGGTAGAGGGAGTGAGGAGGTTAGTCGACAGGAGAATTGAGACAAAGAGTGGGACTGAAGTGTGCCCGTCTCGGAGTGTGTTTGTCTCGACTTCTTGTGAGAGGAGGAGCAAAAGGACCATCCTTAGGGGAAGGAGGAGGAAGATAAATAAATAAATATTGACCGTATACCGTATAATGAAAATCCACATGTGAAATTTCGACAAAAATTACCGTTACGTAAATATTATTTACCTTATTTAAATAAATGTTTCCTTTGTACATGGGGTGAGGGTATTTGTCTTCATGTCGTTATTGATCTTTAATTAAATTTTATGTATGACTTTCGGTCTTGTCGATAATTAAAGATCGTTCTACCGTGACTGTTGTCCTTAGAGTAGTCGGACTCCAGACGGGAGACCCCCTGATTGTTCACACTCGCCTCAACTCTACACTTGTGGTCCGACTCTCTAAGGAAGGAGGACACCATGTTATTTTCCCTTCACTCATTAAAAGAATGACACAATTAGTTACGATGGACTATAGTACTCGTTGAATTTTAATAGTAGTTTGTTGGTAGGGTGTGAGACTCCTTGTACAAGAAACAGATAGACACCTGAATAGACTTCCTCCACAAGGACTCCTGTCCCCCCATTGTGTTCCGGTGACGGTATCTGAAGTTTGGACCTACTGGACGGACCACTGGATCTTTGTCGCTATTAACATGGAGGAGTATTTCAACAGTAAACTCTCAAGGTACTCGATTAGCTGTATCTCATCGGTCGTACGAACCTTACAACAACCGTGTGTTGCGAAAACTTTTCACGGTTAAGAGTTTTTCTTTCGGACAGAGACTCCAACTCGGAGGTCCCGGTCAGTCATAGAAAGCCTTCACTTTTGAGAAAGGGAGGGTGGGACTGGGAAGAGAGGGAGTTTAATAGAGAGAGACTTAATAGTGTCACATCTTGTCAGTGTCCTCTCGAGACGGGAGTTGTAAAGATTAGAGAAGAATCTGAGTCCTCGAAACACTCCGAGTCTGTCCCCGAACGGACGATCTATCCGTTTGTCAGGGAGACCACTCCAAGCTGCAGAGGATAGTGGCAACCGTTCGTAGAGGATGCAGAGGACGTAACGTCTGTCTAAGTAATAGAGACTCGGTAAATTATCGGTGCACAGCTTAGGATGTGGCTCCTGTAAGTGGAAGTATCTCCCTACGCCGGTTGGGAGTACGACCCTCCGTCACTCACTTATTTTGACTGTTGACTTCGTGACACGGTCTGGGAGGAACGAATTAGAAGAATTGACACTTCAAGGAGAGTGACGGGGGTTTTTTACTTGTCTTTCGAGTCCCTTGAACGGGTTCGATACTACAAATCGTTGAACATCTAAACTTAGGTGTAGACTAGGATTGTCCGTACAATATGGAGTAGCCATCGTTCGTCCGGAGACACCTTATCCTTGTTTAGCTGACTTTTACAATTGTCAGACGTAAACACGTCATAAAATCTGGAAAGTCTTCTAAAAGTGTCGATCATAAAGTAAACATAAATGTTTGGGGGTAAAGTGTCTTTTCGTTGAGTAACTAAGGTCTCCATTAAGAGACTAATGTCTCTAGGTGTCTATAATTCGAGTAGATCAATGGAATGAAACCGTTATCCCCCAGTAAGGTTACATTTACACACATGAAACCAGTAAGGTTTGAACTTCGACGTCACGGTTCCGACCCTCTCCAAAAATAAACATAGTGACACAAAGTAAATAATGACTAAATTAAGAGTTTGACTCTGTTCGAGTATGAAAAGATCAGAGTTTTAAGGTACTTTCAGTTTAAAAAATTTTTTTACATCTACAGAGGATTCATATGTGCAAAGTAGTTTGTATTAGACACTAAAGGTGGACCATGAAAAGAGAACCCGACACTCGATCATTTATAAAAGTACCGATAAAATTATGATATCTTTTATTACCCAAGATTATAAGACTAAGTTTAATAAGTCTGTGCGACTTTTCTAATGTGTTCCGAAATGTTAGGTGTGGGATGGGACTACAAGATGTACTCGCAGACCTAAGAAAGAAAGGAGTGAGTGACAAAATGAAATGGTTTTGTAAACCATTGAACCTCCGTTGAAACGAAAATTCAAAATAAAAGGATGACGGGTTTGGATCTCTATTTCGTCAGACTATGAGGTTTAGGATGGATTTTGCTTAGTATTCATACCTTCCTTTCTCCAACGGAGATTTTCATCGTCCCTTCAAAACACTACTCTTCTCTCTCCAAGATCCTTAGCACGGATCTCCTCAGTCAGAAGGATTCTCGAGGGATCTGACTTATACAGGAAACTCCGGTTAAGCGTCTAAAGATCAAAGAAAGACGAAAACTATAGACGATAAACCGATGTCTTTTCGTTTTACCTTTGTAAAAGGAAGTGAATTTTCATAAGGAAAACCAGGAAGGGACCGTCCGGTTTCCTAGGACACGAAAGTGACGTTCCTCCTACCCAATCTAGTGACCAGTCCCTTAATTCTAGGGTTTTCGACACACAGGTCCGGTTTTTTATCACAAGAAAAATAAAAAAAACTTTCACATTCAAACTCTCTTGACGTAGTCTCTCTCGACAGAGTCTCCCTTGTCGAGATACGTGTCAGTCACACTGACTCAAGTGACCAAGACCCTAAGGTGTCAGTGACACTCCAGAAGGTCCTCTGTCAGACCGAGCCGGAGGTTCCGAGAGACAGATTCGGATCAGTCCGATTCAGAGACTACCAGTCTACGAGTCCGGAAGGGGTGAGAAGAGATACCCAGAAACCGTCTGATATTTCACCCTCGAATAGAATCGACACAGAACTAAGGAAAAGTCACAAATAATGGGAGAACCTGGGAGGAGACAGGAGTAAAGATTTGACCTAATAATGTTATCGACCTCTTACACTGTCTACGACCATATTTGCCTACTTTGAGAAAAAAAAAAAAAAGAAAAAGGGGAACCCGTAGTCGGTTACAAAGGAAGAAAACTCAAACGATTCCTTCCGTCCGTACACTCATACTAGACCAGTGACCTTCCGTCCGTTTCTGTCCAGGATTAGGGTCCAGAAAAGGTCTATGTCCTACTAATCCCCAAATCAATGATTCAGTACAGACTGAGAAAACACTGGGGGTAACTGACATCGGGTGGTCCGAGGACACAGGTACCCTAAGAGGTCCATTCTTATGACCTCACCCAACGGTAAAGAAAGAGGTCCCCTAGAAGGGCTGGGTCCCTAACTTGGGTCAGAGGATATGACGTCCGTCTACGAAATGACTAACTCAATGATCCCTTCTGAACAAAGGGACTAACTGGCAAAGATTAACCGTTACCCGATGATCCTTGAGCTCGGGGTTCAACTAATCTTGTCGTGGTTTTAAATCTCTTTCTTCCGAGACTCAATCTTGAGAGGTTACTTACCTCAGGCACTTGAAAATTGTATACGGATAATACCATATACTTCACTTCACTTCACTTCAGTGAGTCAGCACAGACTGAGAAACGCTGGGGTATCTGATATCGGACAGTCCGAGGAGACAAGTACCCTAAAAGGTCCGTTCTCACGACCTCACCTAACGGTAAAGGAAGAGGTCCCCTAGAAGGGCTGGGTCCTTAGCTTGGGCCCGGAGGGTGTAACGTCCGTCTGCGAAATGGTAGACTCGGTGGTCCCTTCGGGTAATACCATATATGACCTTTAATTGAAACCCTCCGACTTTTATGGGGGAGGGTGGTTTCTACAGGTATAGGATTTGGAAGCTTGAATACTCGATAGAATGTGTCTTTGAAACGTTTATACTAATTCTTAGAACTCTAATAGGATCTAATAGACCCACCCGGGTTACATTAGTATTCTCCCTCCGTCTTTCTATGAACTGGTGTTTCTCCTCACAGTCACACTTTGAACTGGTCCGTAATAACCAGTTCCTTACCTTCTTTCTAGTCGGATCTTCCACCTTCCCTGTTCCCTAGTCTAAGAGAGGATCTCGGAGGTCTCCTTACGTCCGGACGACCGTGGAACTAGACTTGAGTCACTCTGACTAAAATCCAAAGTCTAGAGGTCCTGACATTCAATTAAATACGTCAAAAGACACAGATCTAGACACCATTAAACAACGTCGTTGTCATCCCTTCTTTATGTGTCCGGAAAACTAAAAAAGGGAGACCAAGAGAAAATATAACAAACGTAACAATGGATCCGGTGAAACCCGTCTACTCTGACAGGACACTTACTATTGTTATTATCTATCGTTCACGACACGGAATTGGTACCCGTTCACTAATAGGGATAGTAAAAGGTCAAGAACATAGTAAATTAGAAGTTTTGTTCAGGTCCTCTGTCTAGTCTACTAATTAAAGGATAGAGACCTTTACTTCTGTTAAAAATCTCTCTTCATTAAATGGATGTCAGTGTCTCAAATGACGACTATATACGTTCACCATGTTATGGTGTCAAATGTGAAAATCGACACATCTCACATCCATACATTCATAGAGGTATACACCCTAGGTGTGTGAGATCTTCGAGACCCTTTTGAACTAAATTTTTTGACAATCGTATTTATTATACTATCATTTTTGTGGTGAGATTTTGTGAGGTAAATCTTATACATAAGTGTAAAAAGGTCCATTTTTCCCGTGTAAAATATAAGTAGACACTTCACTTTCACTTCAACGAGTCAGCACAGGCTGAGAAGTACTGGGGTACCTGATATCGGATGGTCCGAGGAGGGAGGTACCCTAAGAGGTCCGTTCTCATGACCTCACGCAACGGTAAAGGAAGAGGTCCCCTAGAAGGGCTGGGTCCCTAGCTTGGGTCCAGAGGACGTAAGGTCCGTCTGCGAAATTGGAGACACGGTGGTCCCTTCGGGATATCGATGCCGAATTTCTAACTGGTTATTGAACCCAGTCCAACGTCGTCAAAATGGGTTCACCGAGTGAAGGACAGTAGTCTAACGTGATACATTTTATTCACGTTATTTTTAATTAAATTCAAAGGGAGTAACATAGTATTATCCAATATCACTTGACTTTAATATATGAATTAAAAAACGTGTCTTATACAGTCCAGTATAAGTTATTAGACTGAAATAAGTTACTTGAGAAACCTGAATGAGTCGAGATCTTTTAGTAAATCTACCACCTCTCTACGATTCCCTGGTACCGTTAAGAATAGAAAGATTTTATCTCCACGGACGACACTGCCAAGTCTAAAATAACCCGTGAAGTGAGGTGGGTCAGACTCACAGGAGTAGGTAATTTACTCTGTGGAAGGACACAATAGACAGGTCACCCCAACAACACTCCGACTTGATCTAGTGTACACACTTTCGTGAACCTTTTGTCTTCGGGATGACTTTATTTTGTTCTAAGAGTAATTTGAAATTAAGATTGTCTTTCAGGTTTTGTAAATCGATAATTTTAGAGTTAGAAAGTTTTCTTCAAAAATCCTGTTCTCTTTGTCTATGACTTTTGAGGAATTAAAGTACTTCAAAGTCAAATTCTTCTACCTCAAAGAGAAACACGACGACCTTCGGACTCTTCCTCTTCGTCGTATTTCGACGGATTCGAGAGGGACTTAGAACTGAACGTAACAGGCCGACTATGAACAGTGGACGATCTAAAGGTCCGGTATAGGTCCGAAACTCTATTCCTTTCCGGACCTACTAATATTTATGAAATTGGGGGATCGATAGAAGAGGGTTCTAGTCATCTATGAGTTTCGTAGAGTGACTGGGGAAGTCCAGACTTGAGTCAGTCTCCCGTCCAAAGAAGAATCGAGGAGACTCGGTCGAAGGTCGTAGACGACCACCTCCCCCACCTCTCTACTACCTTACTGTACACCTCCTTCGATGATCGTGACTGCACTTTGTGTCCCAAGAGTGACACGGGGGTCGTGGACTGTACTCTGTTCTGACCCATTCACAAATAGTTTACAGTTTCCTTCCGTCTCGGTGCTAGTTCTGTCCACATTTTTCGGTTTGTCGCACGTTCCGTTAGTGACGTCCTCCTCCTTCTCTTTCTTCTCCTCTTTCCTCTTTACTGATGACAGAGTGGGAATCATAAAGAGTAAGAGTACAGTACTTGATCGGTCACATTTTTTTTTATTAGGTCGTCTTCATGCGTTATGGTTTCCAGTAAGAGGTATGTGTTGTTTCTACCTCTAAGTGGTCTTTCTACTAGAGAAGTAGGTTTGAACTGTCTAATTCAGTCTGAAAGACTCAGGTTTAGGACTGAGATAATGAATGTTTGACACACTAAAAGTTGTTTAAGGAATAAAAGAAACTAAGTCAAAGAAATAAACATTCCACTCTATTATTTAGTTAAGATGGAGTCATCAACAACATTTATATCTCAATTATATATATTTTCGAATCTTGTCACGGATCTTAAATAAGAACTGACACCATCGAATCTTGTCACGGATCTTAAATAATAACTGACACCATCCGAATATTACCGAGGGTTTCCATATAGGTGTAGACTTAGGGACACACTTTAATCGTCAATTAAAGTACACAGTTGAACCGACCTTGTACCACGGGTTATAGACCAATTTGTAATAAGGTCTAAAAAGATCCTTCACAAAAACCTACTCAATTGTAAATTTATTCGTCTGAAACTTATTTCGTCTAATGGAAGGTATTACACCCACTCAGAATAGGTCCGTTTAATTTCCAGAATTAACTGTTTCTGATGACTAGAAGAGGTTCGTTCTTCCTTAAAACGGACGTCTGATGAAAACCTGAACTTGATGTTGAAGAAGCATTCAGATATCGGACAACCGGGTGGGACTTCTAAAACCTGAGTGGTTCGTAGGGTGTCATATCGTAGTCAGTTAACGGATTTTATTTAGAGAGTCAGTTAGAGAGAGAGAGAGATATATATATATATGTGTGTGTGTGTGTATGTGTGTATACGTATATAGATATGTATCTGTATGGTATTGAGTAAAATAACGTAAAACGAAATGACTCGAAGCGTTTATGACGTAAAAGGGGGTTTTTAACTTCCAACCGTCGTTGACATGTAGTTCGTTCAGATAACCGTGATAAAAAGGTCGTCGTAAACGAATACAGAGACACAGTACAAAACCATTGGGATTGTTATAAAGATTGTAAAAGTTATAATAATTTAAACAGTACCGTTAGACAATAGTCACTAGAGACTACAATGATGGTGTCAAATGACTTCCGAAGAGAAGATACACAGAAAGAGGAAACACACACCCGTATACGTAGAGACACATTTGTGTGTGTGTGGGTGGGTGTGTGTGTATGTGTGTGTGGGTGTGTGGGTGGGGACAACTGACACAAAGAGTGTTCAGTTCCTTGCGACTCCTTACGGTTTTTGATGGGTCTTTTGATCTCTTCCGTTCTGTACCCAAGAGGGGTCTCCTCTATGTCAAGGTTACTGTGTGACTAAAACTTGAACGTCTTGACACTCTCTAAGACAAGGATAATAAAAAATGGATGAATCGACACGGACGGCGAATCGACGTCGTGTCAGCCATAGGAGTCAACACCGTACACCCTAAATCAAGGGACTGACCTCCAGTTTGGGTCCGGAGAAGGTGACCCACACGTCACAGAATCGGAGACCTGGTGATCTCTTCAGAGACAAGGATGATAATATTCGGTGGTTGGGACACCGGTACACAATGTCGTCGTGAACCTTTGATTATGTGAAATCTGTGTCCATAACAGATAATCATGAGTCCTAGAGGAGTGAATGATCTGTATTTTGTAGTTCGTCAAAGTTGTTTCAGGTTTTGGTTCTTCTTTTCTTCATTTGACTCACAGACATAGCTACACATAGGTACTTATAAAAGTGTGTAGTGAGGTGTCTATCTTCTAGTGAGATTTACAACTGTGGTTCATAGTTGTGACAACAACAACAAGTCAACGATTCGAGAAGGTGGAGAAACGTTGGGGTACCTGATGTAGTATGGTCCGAAGGGACAGGAGGTGATAGGGGGTCTCAAACGAGTTCAAGTACAGGTAATTATGGTTTACTATGGTAACGTTTTTTTAAAGGGAGGAGACCTAGGTGTCTTCTGTCAGGAGGGTTTGACGGAACTAAGGGGTGACGTCACCCACCCCCTTGAGTAGAAACGCAGGGAGTCACTCAGGGAGGGGGTGGTCCAAGACATCGTCGTCAGGTGTCTCGGTAGGGATCTTACTCCCCGGGGTTCCGTGATGCTATAGCCCTCTTCACAGGAGTTCGGAAAGTACAAAGACCCCGGGTCCCTCTTCGAACTTGAACCCAGGGTTCAACCGTTTGTGTTGACCTTGAGTAGAAATAGGACGTAAGATCACGACCGAGTACTTCACCCTACATGGCTCACAAAACCTGTTTCCTTTCAAACGGAGTTGGATCTTAGTGCAGTTAGAGATCCCGTCATATATCCTAGTTCTCGGGTTGACGTGTTTTCCGAGGAACACTTGGTAAGTCCGGTCAACACAGAGTGGGTACGAGAAATTTAGGAAATGACACTCGCAAGAACTGGAGGTCAGTACTCACACGAGTCAATGAGCCAGGACACACTGAGAAACACTCGGGTACCTGACATCGGGTGGTCCGAGGAGACAGGTACCCTAAGGGGTCCGGTCTTAGGACCTCACCCAACGGTAAAGGAAGAGGTCCTCAGTAATTGTATCGGGAAGTCATAAAAAGTTATAGAGACATGGAGAACTCCCCCGAAGGGATCACCGAGTAACCATTTCTTAGACGGACGTTACGTCCTCTACCTCCAAACTAGGGACCCAGTCTTTCTCGGAGATCTCTTCCTTCACCGTTGGGTGAGGTCATAAGAACGGACCTCTTAGGGTACCTGTCTCCCTCGGACCACCCGATAAATGAGGTACCCCAGCGTCTCTCAGTCTGCACTGAGACTGACTCGTCCACGTGTGTGTATTGAGGACGTTAAAATGAGAAGTTTATTTGAGTAGTGAAGGTGGTGTCGGAGTAGGATGTGCTGGGTATTTAAGCACTCAAACTACGTTATACTATCAATACACTGAGTTTGTCAGTAGTGTATATATAAATAGTGTGACTTTTGATAGGACCCATAGAAGTCAACCGGCAAATAGTTTCGCATAGTGTACGTGTGAGACATCGTTTACGACGGTAATACACATGCACCGGACCCCGAGTGACCTCGGCCCTTTCGGAGGAGTCGACCCCGACTCCACAGCCTTTCCCTAGTCTTTGAGGAAAAGAGGAATCACGATTGTTAGAATCGTTTACCAGTTCTATTTTGTGGTTAGGGGCGGGTAGACGGAATTTGGTAAGAGTAAGGTTGGAGAGGTCCCTTCTTTCTCCGAGAGAACACTGGGGGTCTCGTCCCCTCCTGACTCGACAAAGGGACTGTCCCACCTCCACCGTGTTGTTCCGCCGGAACTCCACCACTGTTGATCTGCACGTAATCGGTCTCCCATAGACATCGCTGAACTCAGCCCCCGGTTCCGTACTGCGGAACAGTCAAGTCAGTCCACCCTTATCGTGGTCCCTTGTTGTAAGTGTGGACGCCTAACTCCCAAATCCCGAGCTAATCTCCGCTGTCTACCCAGACGGGGGTATGTCGCCACCTTTTCCTCGTAGACCCTGAAGACTGTCGGGACTCGTTACTGTTCCCCAAAGGACCATCTACTGAGACCTTTTATTTGAGTGGTAAGTACCTTTGAGTCGTCGACCGAATAAGGTCAAATCCGGTGTCGAGAAGAAAGAGGAGTCAAAGAGGTCGACCGAGGTGTAAGTGCTGGATTAGTGTAAAGTCCAAAAATTCGACAAAAAAGGTGGAGGATAATGTACCGCTTTGGGTTCCTTGTAAGGAGAGGTCCCAAGATGGAATGTGACTAACGTAGACGTAAGACACGACCCAGAAGATCCGACTGTTATCGTCTTGCGTCGTCTTTCCCCTTCGGGAGACTTTCCCCCTGTGATGGGACAGTGTGGTCCTGAGTCGTCGTAGAAGGTCCTACTCCGTCGACTCAAGATCAGTGGGGCCTAGACCGTTACTGTTGGGCGACCTATTGCGGTGCAGACAGGAGAGACGAGTAGGAACACGGAGTCACGGAGAGCTAAACGAGTCCTTGGAGGAGGATCCTTTGATTGTGGGTCGTGATGAGAGAGATCTGTATAAGATAACGGAGCTTGTGGTAGCCAGTACCTCTCTAGAAAATTTTACAATTATTGAACCAAGTAAATATATTCTTCCAATTATAAACTTTTACGGCAGGGGGGCACAGAGTAGATGTGGAATTGTATTACAAGATATAAACGTCACACGAGGGACACTGTGGCTACGTCCCTTATTTACTTATATCTAACTTTATTAATTCCCTTTTTCCGTTTTTAATAAGACTTTGACTACGGTTGAAAACAGAAAGTCAGATAAAAAACAAACAAATTATTCCGTAGACTTCGATCTTTAATTTTTTATTACTATACTATTACAGTCAAAGAAAGATCACTTAGTTATCGCCGATATTTAGATTTAAATTAAAATATAAATTATTTGGGGAGGTGTAAGGGACGTAATCTCAGTCCTTCGACTAAACGAAGTAGGGTTAACGAAAAGGACGTGTAATTCGACTTATAGTATAGATTAGTAGGCGAAACCACGGAAGGTTTGTATAGGTTGAATTTTGGACGGAGTTTTAGCCAAACCCACTATTTTGAACAATAGGAAAAATATACTAAATACAACTAAGATGGAAAAACTTGTAATAAGAATTAATAGAAACGACGGAACGTTAAATATTGAAATCCGGTGGATTTTACATGTTCAATAATAAACTAAATCGAAACGAGAGTGTAGAAACTGTCTCGTATGAAATCGAAGACGCTTGGAGGTGTCAAACTAAAGATACGGAACGGAGACATAAATTGTCAGGAAACTTCATTTTTGTTGTTCTATGAAAATTTCGAAGAAAACCATTCACACTTTTTCTCTCGACCCTATCCTGGACCTCACCACACCTCCACTCCTCCCCCACCTCCCACCGTCGCCTCCGACCTCGTCTCGAAAATTTACTCAAAGATGGTTAGTAAGACTTTATTCCAATTGTATACGTGTGTCAAGTCTAGCACGTTGGTACTGACAAGTGTAGTGGGTTTGAACCTTCTGATCTATGGGTGAGTCTGGTCTATATGAGAACTAATCATCAATACTCGATGACTTCTGTAGTAAAGTATGTCTGACATATTTCATATTTGAAGACATAATCTCACACAAAACTACTTGATATCCAACTGGAAGGATATTTAGCTTCATCGAGTCACCACCGTTAAAGTTTACCAAGTTGGATTTTCACCCCTTTGGATTTGGGAGAGACAGGAGATTCGTTTCTACCGTCACAAGAGTTTTAGGGTTGCTCCCTCAACGATTGACTTAATCCATTTAGTTTCGACGACAATCACCTCGTCCCCGACCCGGAGGTCCAGATGAGGATTACCACCACACGAACCGTGTCTTCCCCCCTTTCCCCACCACTAAATTGGGTCGAGGTCTAATCGGGGATACAAAACCTAGTATACTTTTAAACTGTCCAATGAAGGTTTAGAATAGACAGTCAGACATCGATGAGACATAAACGTCTTCCGAATTGATTTCGGATTCATCGAGTGAAAAAGGTACTACACTAATAAGGATTCCGATGACCAGATTAGGAAAAGCATATAGGAAAGGAGGGTATACTTATACCCTTGTATAAAAACATAAAATTTATCACATAAAAAATACTTGATAAATTTGTTGAGTCTACATTTTAAAGGAAGGATTAGGAGTCTAAAAATTACGTATGTATATTTGTATATGTAGAATTTACTTTTATCCAGTGTGATATAAAGGATAAGATATAATACGAAACTAGTGTAGTGTCATGTAACTTCTGTAGAAGGTCACAGTGATGTCTTCCTAGACGGAATTACTAATTTTAGTAACTTATCCTAAGGTGAGATAGTAGTGTAGTAGTAAATTTTTCAGTTAGGGGGAGGGGGTTTAACCTGTCGGTTTACGTCTTTCTACTTTGATCTGTTGATGGAGTGTGGTATGTGTGCATCATTGAGTTTTACCAAATTTTGGAACTTATATTCCGGGGTTTGGTATTTTGAAGGTCTTCTTCTGTATATATTATATAAGAAACCGTGACCAGAACTGTCATAGAAAGATCTACAGAGAGAAGTCCGTTCCCTTTGTTTTCATTTACTTGTTAACCCTAATGTAGTTTGATTTTTTGAAGACGTGTCGTTCCTTTGGTAGTTATTTCACTTTTCTATTGGATGACTTACCGGCTCCTACATAGTCTATTCCTCAATTATGGGTTTTATCTATTTCCCGAGTATGTTAAGTTGTCGTTTTCTTAGTTTGATTGGGTTACCCCCCCTTAATTGTCTACTTGATAAAAAAAAGTTGTTTATGGGTGTCTCTCGGTTCTTCATGTACTTTTCTCCAAGCTGTAGTGACTACTGCTCCCTTTACGTTTAGTTTTAGTGTTACTTTACAGTGAAGTATGGATTCTCTTTCCAATAAATTTTTTCGTTTTTACTTTATTGCTTAAAACTTTGCCTACATCTCTTTTCCCTTGGGAGTACGTGACGTCCACCCTTACATTTGGCCGTGTCGGTGAGACCTTCTGTTATGCCTCTAAGGAGTCTTCCTTCTTATCTTGATAGTCGACTGGGTTCACAGGGTGACGACCCAGAAATGAGTTTAGTACTTTTGTGATTAGACTTTTCCATAGATGTTTTCGGTTTTAAAACTTTGTTGGATTCACGGGTAGCTTCATACACACCTATTTCTACACTCTTCATGTGTGTGTATGAATGTGTGTCACCTCGTCATGAGTCGATATTTTTCTGTCTTCGGGCGGTAGGCGCTGTTGACCTACCTGGGATGTCCATAATCCGACTCACTTTCTTCCGGGTACCTCTTTCTGTTTATGACGTAATAGAGTGAGCTAACACCTTCATTTCTCGATTATTTCTTTTGTTTTATAACCTCTCACAAAACGGATACAAGAGGAGATCCTCAAAATATCAAAGACCAGAATGCAAATCTAGAAATTAGGTAAAACTCAAGTAAAAACACATACCACAATCTTTCACAAGATCAAAGTAAGAAAATGTTCACCGACTGGTCAAAAGGGTCGTGGTGAATAATTTCTCTAACGGAAATTAGGTAACATATAAGAACGGATGGGAACCACCTAAGTACAACTACATACCGTTTTGGTTATGTCATAACTTTTCATTTTATTTCATTTTATTTTTTTTTATATTTTTGTTTGTTTGTTTTCTTATTTGACCTTGTGACAAGTACACAGGGACTATAATTTTTTTCTTTCTTTCTTTTGTTTTATTTGTTGACTATTTTTTGTTTGGTTTGGTTCGTTTTTGTTTTTTGTTCATCTATGTCTCCTGTCTCATCTCCAAGGGTTTCCGTTTCCCCGAACCCCCTCACTCCTTGGTGACATACCACCGACTGTCTCTTTTTTTAAAAACACCACTCGTATAAGATCCCATGTGTCGTCATTTTGATATTACCACATATGTATTTTGTATACAATGTTTAGTTTACACTGGAGTTTTTTTTTTTTCGTTTTGGGTTTCCTGTAAACCTGAATAAGGTTAAAAACCAATAATCCTCGTTAAGACGTTATTTATAAGGACATGTATATGTTGAAACATTCGAATATGTTAATGAAAGAGTCTTAGGTAATGATCTCCTCCTTAACGATCTAATTTTCCTCCCATGAAAAGTGTGTGTGACTAATGTATACACGTCTACCGAAAAGTTCAATCTGGGGGTGGTACTGAAATACTCTCGAGTGGAGGACATGGGATTGCTCAGGGTTCATAGTAACATGGAAAACCAGAAGAAAAGAAACTATCTCTTGATTACTATAATTGACAAAGTGAAGTGAAAAATTTAAAAATCGTATTATTTCTTGAAGTGTATTATGTTACTGTAAACTTAAAGAAGAAATCAGTAAAGATAAAAAGTCCTGAGAGTTAATGTTCAATAGGTAGAGTTTAAGTAGATTTTGTACAGTTAGTTGTTCTTTCCCTACGTGACTGAGTGGTCGACCCTCTCTGCACCCTCACGGAGTCTTTTGACCTCCTTCTTGACATCCTTGGACTCGAAATACCCGACCTAATCCTTTAAGCACGACGATTCTGAGGTGCAGAAAAAAAAGGGTCCAGAGACGAACCTAGGTCTGACTTCCGTCCGAGAGACATTCCGTTCCTTTTATTTACCGATAATAATTAGATCTAAGTGAAGGAGGGCCAAATCTTTGGAGTGACTATTCTGTTCCAGAGAAAAGTTAAAGACACATAACCAGGGTCTCTTCAGGAGATCGACCAAGACGAACTCGGTTGTCGACACAGGTCCTGTTGGTTCGTGACGTTGACTGCTAAGGTCTCAGGTCGTGGATGGGAGCACAGTTCTCAATCTAAGACAATGGGGTCGTTCAAACTGTCTCCTATTTATATGGTCCGTTGGATTTTATTAACAGTTCACAGGAACGGGTAAACGGATAAATAACTCCAAAAAAAATTAAATAACCCGATTCAACTAATTGTTACAACACAATCAAAGTTCACATATCGTTTCACTTAGTCAATACAACGACGGTAGTGACAAGTCAGTGATTCAGCACAGGTTGAGAAACGTCGAGGTACCTGACGTCGTCTGGTCCGAAGGGACAGGAAGTGACCGAGGACCTCAAACGAGTTTGAGAACGGGTAACTAAGTCACTACCATAGATTGGTAGAAGAAAGAGACCGCGGGGGAAGAGGAAAACGGAAGTTAGGAAGGATCGTAGTCCCAGAAAAGGTCACTCAGTCGAGAACTGTAACCCACCAGTTTCGTGACCTCGAAGTCGAAGTCGTAGTCAGAAAGGTCACTTATAAATCCCGACTGAAAGAAATCCTAACTGACCAAACTGAGAAGAGGTCGTGTGTTAAGTGTTCGTAGTTTAGAAGTTACGAGTCGGAAGAAATACCAGGTTGAGAGTGTAGACATGTACTGATGACCTTTTTGGTGTCGAAACTGATAAATAGAGACGAAAAAGTTTGTTACAGATCTAAAAGGTTTCAAAAGGAAGGTTCCTCGTTCGTGGAAAACTAAAGTACAATATGTATATATTTATACATATTGTATATTTATTGTATAGGTGAGAAAGAAAAAAAAATAAAGGGTATAACCGGTAATATCTCATAACTCAGCTCAAGGGAGACGATTTGTCTTCCATGAATTATTAATAGGTAAAAAAAAATATATCATCCCATATGTCCAATTAGGATTTTAGGATTAAATAAGGAGGAGATTAGGGAATGGGTAGGTCATTGGCATTCAAATAAAAGATGTAGACATTAACAAAGTCTCTCTTTAAGTAAACATTGTAAAAAAAATCTAAGGTGATATTTGTTATAGTATATAAACAAAAAGAGATTGAATGAAGGGTGTCATACTGTTTGAGACGACGACGACGATTCAGTGAAGTCAGTACAGGTTGAGACACACTGGGGTATCTACCGTCGGGGGGTCCGAGGGGGTAGGGACCTAAGAGGTCCGTTCTTGTGACCTCACCCAACGGTAAAGGAAGAGGTTACGTACTTTCACTTTTCACTTTCCCTTCAGCGAGTCAGTACAGGCTGAGAAACGCTGGGGTACCTGACGTCGGGTGGTCCGAGGAGACAAGTACCCTAAAAGGTCCGTTCTCCTGACCTCACCTCACGGTAGCGGAAGAGGATCCAACGACGTTTACCGTAGTAAAGTAGCAAAAACTGTCGACTCATTGTGAGGTGGTGTATGTGTATGATGTAGAAGAAGGGTAGGGAGACGACTGTCCTGTAAAGTCTACGGTGTAGGACCGATGGCATTTATCACGATGTTACTTGTGACTCCATATACATAGGAAAGGTTGATACCAAAAGAGATCTATATACGGGTGTTTACCCTAACGACCTAGTATACTATTGAGAGAAAAAAACGAACGAAAATTTCGTTGGAGTTATGACAAGAGGTATCCGAAGATACTATCGACTCACCATTTCTTAAAGGAACGGTCACGTCTCTACACACAAGTTAGGGACCCAGTCCTTCTAGGGGACCTCTTCCTTTATCGTTGAGTGAGTCATAAGAAGGGACCCTTTAGAGTACCTCGGACCGTCTGATGAGGTACCCCATTGTTTCTTAGAGTGTTCTGTCGTCGATTTTCAGTCATTGTTGTTTATGACAAGAGGTATGACAAATGTAAGGGTGCTTATCACATCCTCCGAAGGGAGGGAACTTAAAAATACTGTCCATATTTAATATGGTGTGTTTGGTGTCAGTGAGGGTGGCTTGTGACGAACATAATTATATACAAATAAGAAGAGTGGACCAGGAACACCAACAGATCTAAGGATCTCGGGTCCGGGTCTCAAGACCGACGTACATAGATTACGGTGGTAGGAGAGAAGGAAACACCCTGACCCTTCTTCCTCTCCAGTTTAAGTCTGTCATATCAAGAATCTACAAATTAAGTTCGGGGAAAAGGGACCCCGGAATTACGGTCAGGAAGACTCAACGATAGAAGAAAACACAGGAAGGGTCTTAAGTCGTTTCTGTATTGGAAGAGGATCTGGGGGGTTTAGATATGGTGTACCAATAAAAGAAACACAAGATGATTTGGGGGATGGTCAGTAGAGAGAGTTTCACGGTCCTGAGGTTTACTAGACATAAGGACAACAAACGAAGGTAATGTGACGTTAGACGAGTTCCCGAACCTCTGACGCATGGGAGTCGTGACACGTAGACTATTGTCTAAGAGTCATTTGTACACACCTTATTTCTTAATCAAATGTTTTATTCCCTCAATCTGACGTACCAAAGTCTCAAACGACTACGATCATAATAAACCTATAATTATTAAAAAATTACAGAATCGGTTCAGTTTATTTGTATAATCTTTACTGATTCCTCATTCTGTTCAAGTCCAAACCTACCGTTTCAACTATAAGAACCAGTCGAATCAAACTAAAACGATAAGACGGAGGTGTAGATGAAGACTTCTATTACATTAGGTGTCTTTTTTCGTAAAAATCTTAGTCTCTCAGGACACAAATTAAGAGACTACCGAGTCGTCCATTTCTTAGGAGGACGTGACTCCCTCTGTGTCCTTTCCGCCCAAGTTAGGGACCCAGACCTTCTAGGGGGCTTCCTCCTTTACCGTTCGGTGAGGTCATAAGAACGGACTTTTTAGGGTACCTGTCTCCTCGAATAATCGTCCGATGTCAAGATACCCCAGAGTTTCTCAACCTATGTTCACTCACTGATTCCTGTACGAATTAAGACTAAAGTGAGGAATTATTTGTACACTCAAACTCGTTATATGAATTAGAAAAGTCGTAGAAATTTTAGTATTATCTCAGTTTTACTTTTCTATTCTGTTGTTTTGGTTCTTATTGTTACTAACGTAGATCCTTGCAATGTGTCCTGAGTCACTCTATTACCTACCTTTTGTAATTCGGACCAAGACCGTGTATCATCCACGAGTTATTTTATGACTTACTGACTTCGTTCATGTAGATGTGATATGTAGTGACTGTTTTCTACACGACTGCCCTATAAGACCTGATCTAGGGTCTTCCAGTCACCTTGGAACCTTAAGTCTGAGTGTATTAAGTGACTCGGGTATGACGTGGGTGGAAGACAACTTTCCACGAATTTCGGTGGCTAGGAATAAAAACGGGACACATTACTTTGTTACATCTTTAGGTACACAAGAAGACATTACACTCTTATACATGTCACTTTAACTGTAAGAAGCAAAAAAAAAAAAAATCATGGAATGATATAACTCGAGAATTAACCAGACACAAATAGTTGACGACATCATAAAAGGACCCTAAATGAACCTCCTTCTAGTCGACCCAGAAACAAGGATCGACCCAGACGACACGTCAGGAGTCACCTTTAGTACACGTACACCCCAAGGTCACGTGACGTCCGAAGTGTCCCTGTCTTTCTCCGAAACTTGTCTTCCCTCTTACGTTCGTTCACGACGGAGACTTTACGTTTAAGTTAAGTCAAGAGGTAATATTTTAGATTATATCCAATGACCCGAACATTTTGTACATCAATTGTGGTAGGGTTTCTTTCTCTTCTTACCTCCTAACATTTCGGGTCTAAAATCTTAGTCCACCCAGAAATAAATAGAAAGAGACTGAGTAGAGAAACCCTCGTTACAAAGAGGAAACTTACACGAAAATAAATAAAAAATTTACCTTTTTGTACCGTAGTTCTCCCCTTTAGGTTGAACTATTTAAAAGATAACCTGACCAGAACGTACCCAATTTTCCTATCTATAAAGATAATTTTTACCCCGGAGACAACACTTGACCCCTTCCTTATGAACTGGTCCACACTCCTCTCACTGAACGCTACCAGTGATTGGTCGACACACTGGATCTCGTTCAGTGAACTGGAGAGACCCGACGTTTAAGGAAGAATATATTAGTATAGTAACCTGGTCTAGACATCACAAGTTCAATATGACAATAACACTCTGATGGTGGTTCTAGGTCTGGGGGATGAAGGTGATGTATGTGTGTTTGTATAATTCGTTGGTCTCGTCGAGGTGTACATCAACAAAAAATTCCGAAAGTAAAATTTTTTACTGACACGTTACATTACCAATGTTCTCACAGGAGATCTTGGGTTTACTGTCTCGAACTTACAGGTGAGATGGTGACCGTCGACACACTTCAATTTATTGGAGAAGGTGAACGTGTAGAGATATTAATTGTAAAAAATAATAATTTTTTATGAGAAAAATATCCTTACAGAATACCCAATTTTCTTCATTTCGTGATCGATATCACAATACCGTATGTCATAGATGAATTATTATGATAAACCCCTTTTCTAAGACTTTGTTTTTCCTTAGACTTATTACTCGAAATTTTAAGAAAGATAAAGATTTTAAGGAAAAAGATTTTTCATTGAGAGTACTATGTTGTCTTTATCCTGAGTTATCTGTCCCAAATAATTATCCCTTTGTGTTCGAAAGTTATTATATGACCTGGTCGACCTGGATTGACTACGGATAGATATCCTATAAAGTAGGTTTTTGTTATCTAAAGTGAAAAAAGAGTTCACGTACACCTTGTAAGGGGTCCTATCTAGTGTAAAACCCGGAACCATTTAATTTTTTTTTATTTCTTTAGTTAAGTTTGTAGAAAAGACTGGTGTTGTGACATTCTAATCTACAGTTGATATCCTTTTTGTTTTGTTGATATTTCTTGTGTATGTTTTTTGTCTGTCTCAAAGAATCTAAGGAACTGAAGTCTCCGTCGAACAAATATGTATATGAATTCGAATGACTCCATTTTAAATGTTCGTCACTTCGAAAGAGAAAGAACCATGTGTTGAGATACTTAAAACTGTTTGTATATTGGTACCTGAGTGGCGGTGTTAGTGTATGTCAAGGCAGTGGGGGAAACGGTAGTGGGAGGAGTGGGAACGTCAGGGACCTTTGGTCAGACAAAGGACAGGGTCGTCAAAACAGAAAAGATCTTTCAGTATATTTGTATCAGTGTCTCATATGTGTCTGAACTCAGACGAAAGAAAGTGAGACAATGTAAACTCTCAGTAGGAACGATAGACATAGGGAAAAATAATCACTCAAGTGGGGAAAACTAACGACTCGTAAGGTGACACTTAACAAATAGATGATTGGTCACTACTGAATACTTTTTTTTTTTTGTCGTTATTTGTAAACTCAAATATTTACAAATTCATGGATCGTTACTCTGACGACCCAGTGTACCTTCTACATAAAAATTGAAATAATCTATGACGGTGTAAAACAAAGGTTAGTTTTGTTAAAAACATGAATAAAACGTTAGTAGTCTGTAAATCCTCTCAAAACTAATCAAATGTATAATCAAAAGATACCAAGAATATTGTTTAACGGTGTTTGAACCACCGAAATTGGACGTACGTAAATATTGAAACATCAAGACCCCCACTCTATGTGTTTTGTAGAGTGACCCGACTTCGAGTACACACACCGGTCGACTCGAAGAAAGACCTCCGAGATCCATCCCACTCCTTCAAGGGACCGGAAGGGGTCGAGGAGAACCGACAGGTCAAGAAACCGGACGTAGGGGAGGGTAGAAGTCATGTTAGCGACGACCTCAAAAAGAGTGACTCGAAATCAGACTGTGTACGAAGTGGAAGTAGAAGGCGTAAATTTCCTAAGAACACTGATGTGATACGTCACATCAGGTCCTATTATTAGAGTCGATCAGGTCCTATTATAAGAGAAATGAAATCTCAGTCCACTAATTGTTTGAATAAAGATAAACGTTAACTTTAACGGACAGTGGTACACTGTGACGTATAAGTGTTCGTACCCCTTAAACCTGTACGTGAAGAAACCAACACCCCCACTCCATAATAAGACGGTTAGTACCGGACGTTGGAGTATCCGTATATGATAACAGTTAAGTTTTCAATTCAGTAAGATTCCCGACATGTCAGTATCGTGTAATATCAAAATTTAGTATAAAGGGATTACTGTTATTACAACTTGTAGAAAGGTACCCAAAAAAAACCGGTAGTATACGGAAGGAAGTACTCTACAAACAAACTTTAAAAGGGATAAATTTTTTAACTCGACAAATAAAAGAAGAATGACTCAAACTCTTAAGAAATATATAAGAACTATCATCAGAAATTAGTCTATCTGTAAATCGTTTATGAAAGGAAGTCATATACCGAAAATAAAAGTAAAAGAAATCGTCATAAAGACTTTTATTCTAAAGTTAACATTACTATAGATTAAATAGTGACAAAAAGAAAATACTTTGTTCAAAAAACATAGGATTATTTAGAAACGAATTGAGTTCCATTGTTTATAAAAGAGGATACATAAGAAGATGTTTAAGACATCCAAATGCATAATGTAAACCTAGATCTTAGGTAAAACACGATTCAAACATAAATTGTTTAGACCCAAGTCGGAATAAAAAAACTTGTATCGGTTAAAAAGATCTTGGTAAAGAACTTTTCTTTACGTTAAAAATAGGAGTATATAAATAATGAATTTTCTGGAACTTCCTTTTGAGATCAATAAAACTAAAAAAAAATAGTGAAGTCTTGAAAAGTTGACCAAAACTAAAAAGTAATGGATACACGATTACTTTTGTATGAGGACTTTGACTTTGCAAATAAGTAATGTCTGGTCTAATCTGTGTATGGTTCTACCAGTTATGTGTCGTGGTCTAAATACTACTTATTAACTAAAGAGTGACAGTACTCAACACGGATACATTAAACTAATATATAAATTGATCATTACCTTTGAGTAATCGTCTTAAGATAAAGTACGAACAAACGTGGACGTTTGTTAAAGAAGAATAAATTTCCTAACAAGGTAAACCAGACGGACTATATTAAAACGAGTCATTATAACGTAACTACTAGTGATGACTTCGAGTGGATCTTTCATACTTTTGTAGAGTGATTAGGGAAGGGTGGCCAGAACTAATGATGAAGTATTGTGGGACCACTGAAGAACCGTGTCTTTGGAAACTCAACGTACAAACCAAAACTCTCGACTAAGAGTCACTGAATCCCCTTCAATCAATTCGGTTCTTATTTCATACCCTTTGGATATCTTGTCAAAGAATTTTAGTGTAGACACACAAACATTATGTTAAGACTGTAAACAAAAAATACTAGAGAGTTCAAGACACACCTCACCCAATGTCCCCTCTCAAGATTACGGATGATTAAACCTTAGTGACCGAGGAATACCATTTCATGTTAAAGGTTACTGCTACGGAGTTTGGGTTTATAGTGACCGACTATGTCTGGTGTCTAAAAAGAAGACAAAACTTGTACTCAAGTGTTTCGGAAATTAATCCAACTTCAACGCAAAAATCCCTACCGACACTTGTAACTGAATCGGGTGCATAAACGTTAACCGAGAAGAAAGAAAGGACACAATAAATGTCTACAGTGAATAGGTGTCAGGAAGTCTCGTTTAACATCGCTCCTGTGTTGTTGGGTCACAATCACGAAACTCTATGAGGTAGTTGATATGCCTTCACGACAAAAAGTCAGTG
The DNA here is from genome assembly GCA_006410555.1 of Capra ibex. Classification (NCBI taxonomy): domain Eukaryota; kingdom Metazoa; phylum Chordata; class Mammalia; order Artiodactyla; family Bovidae; genus Capra; species Capra ibex. The sequence continues at coordinate 17,853,004 of SJYO01050590.1, read as the reverse complement.
AGCCATGACAAGCTGAGAAACACTGAGGTGACTGACGTCGTGCAGTCCGAAGGGACAGGAAGTGGTAGAGGACCTCAAACGAGTTTGAGTACAGGTAACTCGACTGTTACGGTAGTAGTATACCTTCATCGAGTCTCGGTATCTAGCACCTAAGGAGTACATAGCTCAACCGGTTTTTCAAAGAAACCCAAAAGGGATTATAAAATGTCTTTTTGGGTTTGTGTAAAAAATTGGTTGGGTTGTTTTTCGTCGTTCCTTCACCGGATGCTTTTGTACTTTTCACCACCCATTCGATCCGGATGATAGGTAGGTGGAGATCCTCCGTGAAATATGTGTAGTTATTGGGATTCCTTCTGGAAGTGACTTCTTAAGACAAAATAAAACTATCGACGGGTTTGTGCAAACCGGTACCTTGTGAACACAGACATCCTGTGGTGAAACCTATTACAACTGGACCTGACGACTCTCGTCATTCCACGAGTCTCCAATAGGGCAGATACTGGAGGAAAAAGAATAAGAGACTCACAGAATCGAAAAAGAAGGTAAGGAGATTATAGTTATTTAAAGTCAAAAGAAGGTAGGACAATATTGAAATTACAAAAGGTAATTATAACCGAACTACTGAAAAAAAAGGGTCATAGATATTTCCTTACTTCACTTTTCATACGGTCGTGAGAGTATTTTCTTCTTCTATTATTATAACTGATCAGAATAATGGCTCTTTGAGTTTATTTAATAACGGACACCTTTAGGAATCATTTTACATATTATTCTCCTACTGTAAATCGATAATACTTATGATCTATATATCTATATCTATACACACACACACACACACACACACACACACACACACCAGAGATTCGAGTTGACCCCGTATCTCGTTTTTAGGAATTTTCGACTTCTAAAAGAAACCCATTTGTAACGGAGATTAAAGACACGGTGAGTTCTGACCTCGTCTCGTCCTGTGACACCCCGAAGACCCACATTTTAAGGAAGACACAGAGGGTAAAGGACTACTGTCCTTTATCCGAAGTAAGTCGGAGGATCTGGAAGGGACTCAAGGTTGTCCGTCCATGTTTCTCACCGATTAGGTCCTTCTCTCCCCTACTGTTCCCTCTTCCGTCGGAACCACGTCCGAGGACCAAGGGGGAGTTCCCTATACGTATTGTTACTCGACAAGACGTCTATCACTTTGGGGGTGGTCCACCCTCTACCATTGACGTTCGACGAATATTCGTTGCGTCTGGGGGTCTATCCAACTTTAGTCTTTCAACTACTACGACTGAGGACTAATGGAGTGGTACTCGGTTAGTATTTTTAACAAGTGTTAGACTGGTGTGGAAGGACCAACTTGGTAATGATACTTCGAGGAGCGATGAGAGAGGTCCAACCTTGTGTGTCAAAACTCCTGTAGTCGGGTGACACCGGTGGAAAGGGATCGTTTCGTTATTTCGTAAGAAAAAGTGTTATAAAGTGGGTTCTCTAAGTTGAGCCATGACTCTATGTTTTCGGTTTAAAACCCATGTCCTGGAGGGGAAAAGACAAGACAACAGTACTTCAGGAAACAGGAAACTATGTTCGGACGAGAGTCCTTCCTTATTCTTGAATAAATGTAAAGTTTTACTTACATCCTTCGACGTAAAGGTCAGGTTCCACTTCGTACCCCTGTCATATAAATCTACCCCGAGAGAGGAGAGACGAACAGTGGTCGTAGATTACTACGATTTTTAGTAATCTTAGGAGAGATCTTTAAGAGACACAGAGACTGTCCACTGCACCCAGTAGTCTCTCATGTTATGAGAATAGACCCTGTTAGTCACCGTATCAGTCACTAAGATACTAAACTCCACGTACGATTCAACGAAGTCAGTACAGACTGAGAAACGTTGGGGGGACCACCAGACATCGGGTGGTCCGAGGACCACCCTAAAAGGTCCGTTCTTATGACCTCACCCAACGGCACGGGAGGAGACCCTAGAAGGTCTGGGTCACTAACTTGGGCGTAGAGAATACAGAGGACGTGACCGTCCGTCCAAGAAATGGTGGTCATGGTGGACCTTCGGGGTCTACTAAACCCCTCCACCCTGATCTAATGTTCTAGATCCGAAGTGGTAATGAGTCTTTGGTAGAGGAGGATGAGGGTTTTCAAGACTGTTGGTAGATCAAGAACCAAGTTAGGTTGGGACTCACTTCTGCGTCTTAAGTCCGGATCGAAAGTCCATATGTTTAAAGGTCCACCCCCTCTTAGAAGTCACAAAGCTCTGCCTGTAACCCAGAACCAGAAGAGCCCGACTCTACCTTATCCCCTCCTCATGTCAGAAGCGTTTCTACCCATTTCTTTCCTCTTCTGATCTCTGGACGTTGAAGACAAGAAACTCACAGTTTAAACGTTTTCTTTTTATTAGAGGCTCCTCGAGGTGAAACTTGACCTACTAAAGTTCGTACTGGACTCTTAATCCGTGTGCTCGTTAATCGTTACTCAGTGTCAGGTCTCACTTTAGGGGGACCATTCCCCCACTGAAAAGAGAAAAGGTCTCGTGAACTGTGGAGCTTGTTTCGACGGACGACGGAGGAGGAGGACCACACTATCCGACTTACGAATATTTGTTGTAAAATTTTTTTTACGTCGTGGAGTGATACTCTTATTACTTTAGTGTACTCAGGATGAACAAGTTCTTTTACACTGATTTTGTCTGATAAACGTCATGAAAACTATCAGAGAAGGAGACCTCCCGTTTGAATGACAGAAGGTCTCAAAATAGTCTCGTAAGTTTTCCTCAGTCTATTTTGGACATCCGGTCCAAAACACCAGAACAAAAATTAAGAGGGGCGGGGGGTATGTATTTGTTTTTAATAGAAATACCCAGAGGTGTCTCACTGGCTAGACATCTATTCGAGAAACCGAGTCAAAGAAAATATCGGAGTTCTTTACAAGACTCTTTATAAAACTGTCTTGTGGGGAGTTCAGTATCTTAAAAGTCGGTGTCCTTTGCCGTCGACCCAAAAGTATGACTGTGTAACCTCCACCATTAAATTCTCCACGACGTCCTTCGAGGATCTCACTTGGTCTCGAGTTTAAGAGGTCAAGAGGTTTCACATACTGACCAACCTACAGACTCAGAAATTCCGACGCAAGAACCCCGACCTCAACCACTCAACGTCACGACGTAGATTGCGTTTCAGCGGGACAAACCTAGAGATGTCCTCCGTAATCGAACTCCGGCTACACCGTCGACGGGTTAAGGGACACGGACCGTCTTCAAAGTACACCTTTTAGATGGAGACGTACTACGTCCGTTGGGGTCCCTACGACAATAGTGAGGAGGTTTTGTAGGAGAAGACGGAGAAGAAGAGAACAAAGGGGTACCACACGTTACTCTACTCTGGTTCCGTATACATCCCCAGTCTCAGAATAACGAGACCGAGTGGCATGAGTCTTTCACGATCTTATTCGTACGTTTTCCTGTTTGTAACGAGGACTCTACACGTCACAATAAAGTAATTTAAGAAAGTCTTAAAGTACGAATCTTTTTGGGTCATAAGGGAATCTGTCGACATTCTAATACTCTCGTGTCCTCGTAAAACATAAAAGGAAAAACGTGTCCAACGGTCCTTCGAGTCTTCAACGATACTCGAGACATAATCAATCAAGGTAATTGGAGGTAAAAGACGTGTCAAAAAGAGAGGGGTCTGTAAAAATAAAGTAACTAAAAAGAAAAAGAAGAAACTAAAATCAGTAAGATAAACACCGAAAGTAATATTCGTCACTCTTTATTCATGTATCTTTTGTAAGTAAGATTACGGTCTACCTATAAAGTGGAACATATAAAAACAAGGACCACGAGAAGTGTCATTACCAAAAGTATCCCCCCTTATAAGAAAAAGTCTCAGATAAGAATCCATGGAACGGTCCCTATCATTATTTCCCTTAAGAACCATACATACGTAGTTATCTTCAAGGAACTTAAAATGTAGTTCGAGGAGGTCGGTCAACAACAAATCAGTACAGGTTGAGAAAACAGTGGGGTACCTGACGTCGGAGGGTCCGAGGAGACAGATACTCTAAAAGGTTCGTTCTAATAACCTCACCAAACGGTAAAAGAAGAGGTCCCCTAGAAGACCTGGGTTCCGAACTTGGGTGTCGAGGACGTGACCGTCCGTTTAAAAAATGGTGACTCGGTGGTCCCTTAGGGTCCAATTCTCGATGACCTCTTCTTGTTATAAAATTTTAAAGTAACACTATACAAGACTAACTTATCTAGATAGTGTCTTGGGTCTGTATACGTTAATTTTAAACAGAATTTCCTTCCAAGTATGTCCTCTAAATTTTGTGACAATCCTTCTGACACTCTTCGTCACTAATTAGTATCAAAATTTTTTACGCCCCATTCCATCTCTACTTGAAGTAAGATATCCAGTTCCAGTTTACGGTTGAAGTAAGGGTATCTTATAATAGATGGAGTTACTTTAACTTTCTGTCCACTGGACTGTAGATCAGGGACGAGACGGACCGTAGAACCGCTGGAACTCCTCAGATAAATTTCGGGTATCGAGAGGTAGTGTAGTAGACATATTATTTAGTCATTCGGACACTAGTTTTCTTGAGAAGGTGGGTGTTTTACGTTACTAAGAAGCGGTGGTGAGTCCCTCTACCACTTAATCTTTGTCCACCTTAAAAGTACGTTGGTCTATTCGTTACACGACATTCTTACTACCCTTTTTGGAAAAGACATTTTTCAGTTCTACCGAACCAAAAGACGGTCTCTTCACGTGTCGGTGAAAACAAGAGTTGTAGTGTTTCCTCTTTTCACTTAAGTGTTCAACGCGTTTTAGAGATAAAGTAGCTGTCCTCAACCTTCGGTTTATGTTGACAATTTATAAGTGTTAGTTATTTTGTTTAAACGTTTGAAGTAAAGAGAACCTTATTCCTTTGGACCGACTTTCTCTCGGCACCTTCCGTTACTCGTCGACCATCCCACTTCTCTACCTGTTCGAGACAGAGAAAGGGAGATATGAGCAGAGTAGGTCCTATCGATAAACGGGTGGAGACTTCTACTTGTAAGAAAACATCGTTACTGGTGAACTTTAATTACTCAACTATTAGGACACAGAGAGAACCTTCGTCAATACAGGTACTGATTAATGGAATCCACATTTTTTATGGAGATAATAATAAAAAAAATCATTGAATTTGAGGCAAGGGTAACGACATGGAGTTTCATGTCGTGTAAAATTTGTCTCCTCTACATTAATTTAATCTTTAGCACCACCTTTCGACACCGTCGACTATTATTAACGAAAAGTCTTGGGTGATATTAACCACGAGGTTCCTAAAATAAAGTTTCGTAGTCTCAATTAAATCTTCCGAACGAAATAGACCTGACCTCGGCGAAACTACTTCTGTGATACAGAAGTACAGAGATCCAAAAGAATTTAAATTGATTTGACAAAAAATTACTAATACAATTATTAATGTCACGGTGCTACGATAAAATACCTGTGACCTTCTATTTTAAGTTTAAGGGGAAGACGGATAATCAATTTCAACATTGGTGTTTTACATGTGTTAAGAACGAGCAATTGACTATTCGGGAACTTTAATATGTTGGTTATTTTTATAGAGAAAGTAAACCATGGACGGTACATCTTAAATTATGTAATTTAGTTCCGTATTCTCCCTCAAGTAATTGTTTGTGGGACTATATGGTGACATATAGACGAAAAAATTTGATTAAGGAAATAAAACCACACGACCCAGAATCAACGACACGTGTTCGAAAGAGATTAACGTCCCGTAGCCAAAGAGTAGCGTCGCCGAAGAGAGCAACGTCTCATACCCAAGGTCTCGTGTCCAAGTCATCAACACCGTGTGTCCGAATCGACGAAGCACCGTACACCCTAGAAGGACCTGATCCTTAGTTTGCGTGTAAAGGACGTAACCGTCGACCTAAGAAATGGTCACTCGGTGGTCCCCTCGTGATCCGGTGAACAAAAACGAGTGACCTAAAAGAGACGGATCTTACAGAGGGAGGGAAAAAAAATACTAAGTTACTCATTTTAAGATGAAATAGAAAGTTCAAGGTCTAATTTACGGTAGACAATGCCTTACTTACAAACACAGAGGGGTTTTAAGTATACGACTTTGAGATTGTGGGTTATACTACCATACTCCTCCTTCTGGATTAATCATCCATCCACCCTCCATTAGTCCAGCACTCCCACCTCGGGAGTACTTACCCTAATCACGGGAATTATTCTTTTCTACTCTCGAACGGAGGAGAGAGAGACAAGAGATGATACACTCCTATCTTACTCTTCTGTCCGTGGACATTTGGTCCTTCTCCCGGAAGTGGTTCTTAAATCGGTACGACCGTGGGTCTTGAACGCGAAAGTCGGAGGTCGCGACACTCTGAACGTGGTGGGTCAGATACCATAAGACACAATCGTCAGTTTTGAGTGATGGTGTGGTGGAGAAGATGTTTCAGAAGGCACTGACGTGTTCTCCTCACGTAATAAGGTTTAGACTCTAGGTCCTCGAATTCAAAGGGATAGATATGATGTCACTAGTGTCCCTACATGACCGGTATTGACTGCGAAGGTCGAGTTTCGGTACCCTGTCTTGTGTTCAGTCAATTCATGATCTGAGTAGTCCCGTGTTAAAAGTCGAGATTCGTCACACACGATTTAGACGTCTTACCATAAAACATAGACTTTCTTCCGTCACCTTAGACTCCGTTTGTGTAAAAGAACGACACACTGGAACTCTTTCAGTGAAATGACAAGACCAACAGTTAAAAGAAAACGTGTGTCACTCAAATAGTTTCATTTTAAAGTAATTCTTATGAAAACGGAGATCACGAGATACTCATATTAATGTCCACCACGTTAGGAATTTTGACACAGGTTCTATAAATATCGTAACTCTGATTAATTTAGATGGATTAGTACGGTTGTCTCTAGTTTAAAGATACGTTAATGGTAAAAACCGAAGTATTTCTGTTTCATTACGTTTTTAAGTAATAGAATGGTGTGGTACGTTTCAACTAGTCGAGACACTTGATACGGTCCATTAATTGTTGTCCTCCACTCTATGAGGTAGAGTAACAACACCGTAGTAGAACTGTTTTGACGTGTCAGGGAGGGGAACACGTTTCTTATAAAACGTTACAAGTGTCCGAGATGCCTCTCATCTTTTTTCATTGGAGTTAATATCTAGTTTATTACTGATCGTAATAATAAATATTATTATCGTCATCGTCATTTTACAAGAACAAACAGCTTGTTTATGAGACAAGACCCGCGATACGGTACAAGGTACAGTTAATATAGTATATATGTTACGACACTCCATTCGTAAGAGTAATAGACAAAGATGACGCCTTTGTCTCCGAGTCTTACCTGTTCATTGAACGGGACCTAATGTGTCGACCACACATCATCTTTACCCTAAGTTTACGTCAAACTCGACTGAGGTCTTAGGACCGGGAGTCGATCTTCCAATTTCACTGAGTATACGTCATATTGGTCAGTCCTAATCGTAGGTCAAACATCTCCTGACCGGGACAATCCATAGTTGTCTCTCGGACTGTAAATCGACGATATATGTACTTACCGATTTTTAATGTAGTGGGATAAGAATAAACAGACACATACAAAGCGTTAAGAACCTGTGGTCGACCCACCGGGCATTGAGTTAAGTTAAGCCTGTGTTAGATGGACCCTGTCGTAGTCTAAGGTTTCTAATCCCCGAGTCAGGACGTTCTGACGGGGAGGTGTGAAGTCTACGGTCAGTGTTCAAGTCTAACGATGGACCCGAAGACTAGTTATGCCATCATGTGAACTACAAGGGTACGGAAGGAGGAACCTAAATTAATTAAACGATCTCACTGAGTCTTGAGTCTTTTTATAAAACGAACGATCTAATCATCGAATAATATATGATTTCCTATATGTATGAGTCTATATTGAGTCTTTCCTATTTCCTATATTGAGTCTTTGTCGGTTGACCTTTTGTATTTGTCCCGTTCATCCCCCTTTCCCGTACCTCGACAGTACGGGAGCCTCACGTGACGAGAGGATCTTAGAGGTTGGACCTTCGGGAGCCTTGGGGTAGGATACCCAAAAATTACCTCCGAAGTAATGCATTAAGTGATAACCACTGACTAAGTTAGTGGTCAGGGAAAGGGGACGGGTCCTTCTTCTCCAACCCTCACCCACCCTGACTTTGGAATTTGGGAGATTAGTGTTCCAACCCAGGGGACGACTGGTCGGGGAGTAGAGTCCACGAAAAGGTTTGAGTTGAGTATTATTACTCTTTGTCTGCGGAGACAGTGAGAGTTTGAAGACTTTAAACTTTCCAAAATCCTTGGCACACGGTCTTTACCTCTACTTTTGGTTTATATATAAAGAGTAATACTTAGTCTTATAGTGGTACCGAGATGGTTGTAAATTTGATGTCTCTGGGAGGGTGTGCACCCTTTGACAGTGACGGTTCAGGGGACACACGGACAGAGAATCAGAACCGAAGGTCCCGAGGAGCAAACCCGGGGGGAAAGTGAGAGATGAAACACCATATCGGTGTCTGGATCTTCGTTGCCCAACATTTATGAGTAATACCGCCCGTCCGGACCTGGGAGGGGGTCCCAATTCCGATCGTATCTTAAACTAAACAACGATAGGAACGGTGTTACTAACACTTAAATTTTTTGTGTAATGAGAACCAGTTGTCCTAACACGCAGTTACATAATATGTACAACTTCCGACTCTCAGACACAGAAATAAAATATCCACCTACCCTATCCTCTGACATAATCAGACAAACCCGACGATATTACTTTTATGGTGCCTAACTCACCAAATTTGTTGTAAGTAAAGAGTTTCAAGACCTCAGACCCTTGAGGTTTCAGTACCACGACCGTAAACCAAAATCCACTTCCGGGATAAGGACTAAGTATCGAAAGAATACACAAGAGAGGACCGTCTTCCCTACTCCCTCATGAAATATTTTCATGATTCGAATAAGTTCTCCGGGGTGGGAGTACTCAATTCGTGGAGGGTTTCTGGGGTGGATGATTATTGTAGTGTTACCGTAATTCTAAAGTTACACACTTAAAACTCCTTCTGTGTTTGTAAGTCTTACGTCATGGTAGGTTTCTGGGGTGGAGGACACTGGTAGTGTGACTCCCCAATCCTAAAGTTGTATACTTAAACCTCCCCGTGAAAGTCAGACATTGTCTCCGAAAGACTTCGTGACTGGACTTTAGTTACAATTTTCGTTACTCAACCACTGTGAAGCTATTGTGGTAAAATTTGTGGTAAGAGGTTGTCTTCGTTGATTCGCGAGAAACCACTTGACTGACTAAGATCACGTTCCCGTCGCTTTTGTTTACTTGGACCTCGTAACACCTCTCGTTCTTTCACTCCCTCCTGGGGTTTTGTTTTGTTCTGGTCTCCTACACCCGTATAATATTCCCGTGTATGACTTTCTCAAGACTTACCGACTTCCACCTTGTTACACTCGTAGTCATTCACTGTCCAATATTCGGTTTCTTCTTTTATTTATGGGTCCTCGAGTGTCACTATATTTACTTACTTGTTTTTTCACTCCCTGTTAGTCACTGAGAAGAAATTCTTCTTAAAGTTAATTATTTACATTTGTCTCACTTTATCTTTTAGTGGAATTCGTGTGGTGTCATTGTCTACGGTGACCCTACTATGTGACTACCTATGATTGTACCTACCTACTTTAAAATCCATCTTTCTCTCATAATCCTATCAAGGTTTCCAAGAGGAAGTTTATAAATCATTATTGTGTGTCCCCTTTTTCATTGAAATATCAGTTCTTTAGACCTTTTGGTAGAATCTATTCACTGGTTCAATTGTAGTGGGGACTATGAATCGTTACTAGTACATGGGGGACTAAATTGTGTGTCTCTTTTCATGTAGCGGACACACCATAGGAAAAGAGAACACGTAGGGGTGAACTTGTCACTTCTTTGTAGTCTGTTTGTGTTTCCCTCCCTGACAGAAATTTTGTTCCGGGTCATGAGAAGTTTTCACTGGTTCAGTACTTCTGTTTCTATTTCTTCAACAGTGTCTATTCTCCACTGATTCCTTTACATTTTTAATTTACGTTAAACCCTAGGATTAACCTAGGACCTTGTCTTTTTTTATTAGTTAACATCTTTTGATAACTCTAGACTTTTTTAAGGTATCAAATCAATTATCATCACATCTTCCAATGAAAGAATCTAAACTAGAAATAAAATGCTATACATTCCCTAATCAGGTTCCCCTTCGACCCTTACACCCTTGAGACGTACCAAAAACAATGAAAAAAGATTCAGATTTTAATAGAGTTTTATTGTCAAAATTTTTCACTTGAATCCTTAGTTTCGGGTCATCTCAAAAGATGTAATACCGTACATTTTTTTTTGTAAGAGGGGAAAAGTACTTTGAATTACCTTAACTTATACCTTAAATAGTTTTGTTTGTGTTTTTAAATTTCTTTTTAATTTGGTGGTTGTACACAATTGAATTTTTGTAAATAAGTTGTTTAGAAATAGTTAGAGGATGATACTCGATCCATTATGTGATAGTGTTTATATATAAAAAAGAAAATATTCATATTGGAAGTGAAATTTTGGAGAGACACCATAATTCATCTTAAAAGATCTGTATTCGGTTAGATAAAAAAGACCTTTTTGACAAAGACCAGTTGAACACGGTGGTTTTCTACGGGATCCACCGACGACCACCAAGATAAAGGTTCACAATAGGACTACTGTCGTCAATACATTCTCAAGTCCTTTAAAAACGACATAAGATGAGACCTTGTTATTTAAAATCACGAACACACAAGGGAATCATTTATTTACTCTTGTGCAATAGGGTTGCGAGTCGAACCCTTTCCAATTCGAATCGACCAGAGACTGTAGTGTCCTCTCTTCTTGGTCCTCGTCTTAGAACTGTTTCACGGTAGTTTCACAGAGAGGGTGAAGGGTGGTGCTTAATCCAGTGAAGTTACACTACACTGAACTAAATACCTACGGTCTGATATCGAATTCAATACATGTATTCTACCCTACCCTTTTAGTTAGATTGGGCTATTAACACGAGTCCCTATTATAGGGTTTACGTGCTAAACTACTCTCCTAATGTGTCGTAGAACGTCACTCATTGTCCTTGTGTTAATACCCTAGAATGTGACCGACGTCGAGTGAGTCAACTGTACTGTATCAAAGTTGGAAAGAGATAGTTCAAAGAAAAGTCACGAAGTCGAGTTCACAAATGAACGGAACTTGAAACCTGACGACTAACCTTTTTAATTCCGGGTGAACTGTCTAAACTATCGTCACTCGATACTTTATTTTGTTGGTTTGTTTTTGGGGTTCTCGGTTCGTTTGTCCTTCTTACATTCTAGAATGTCCTTAACCTTTATTGACACCTACGTTGTTAATACTATTATTATTCCTAAAGAAAATTTTTCGTCGATGGAGACACTTAGATGAAGATTAAAAAATTTTATAAGTGGTCAATCAACATATAAATCTCCTGTTCGATCACCAATGGTGATAACCCTCCTCCGTCTCATCCCCAACCCTTACCCTTCGTCTTTAATGACCTATTACTGTCCGAGTCCCCACATACTATGTTGTGTCCCTTGTGTCTGTTATAAAACATCGTTGACATATACCTTTCATTGGGAATTTTAACATATGTTGATCTTTTAAAAATGTTACTGTTGGATTTTTCTTTTTCCGTCGATCTTCCACACATATATATACATATACACATATATATAGGTATGTGTGTGTGCGTGACTTCCACTTGTCCAATATATCCCCTCTTTTTCTTGTCTTTATTTTCTATAAGGACTCCTTACTTATACCTATTCTGCTATTACTCCTCAGATTTATATAAACGCCCGGAGTGTACCAGACCATCGATACGTTTCCACGTGGGACTCTTCGTGTCAGGACCGTGACATCCCATAAATTACTCTGGGGTGAGGAATGAACACGGAGGACTTTTGTCATTTCCTTGGGGTACGTGTGACTAGTCGTTGTGAAGAGGTTTGGAGGAAGGATATAACATAGTTCAGTGGTTTGTGAGAATTCGGATTCGAGTTCCCCAAAAGAAGGAGACAAGAATAAGGAAAGGGGGGTCAAGAAATAGTACATCCAGGTAAGGTGATCGACAGAAGAACGGAGACTAGACGAAGTACACTAAAAGTACAAAGGGACCCTCTTCTACTCGAGTCCCAGAAGTATGAGATAGTAAAACTGGGAAGACGAGTGGGGATGGGACTAGAAGAACGAACACTAAGACAGAGTATTTTCTAGTCCTTTGACCTCAGTAATTTTGAGAAATTCACCCATATCTACTACTGTCTCCTTCGACGCACACATGCAAACCCCTCCCCCGTGTCCCTTGTTAGGGTACAAGGTTGGTGTCTCTTCCAACACCGAACAAGGTCTTAGTTGGACCTTCACTTTCTTAGGGAAAAAAGGTACTTCTCCAAAGAGGAAAGAGTGGTGTGTCGTCGAAGCAACGGTACGGGAGGTAATGTCTTTCTCCAAAAGAGTCTGAATTTTAAACTCTTTACGTTCGTTCCTCGGTTAAACATTAACATGGGTACCCATTAAGTCTGTGTCCCCCGGGTATCCATTATGGTAAGATCGAGAACGATTCGTCGACGGAGGCGTAGGTCGGGAGAAGGGGAGCTTTCAAAGTATTTTCGAAAAATAATGTATTAATATGAAGACACAAGACATCAACACACTCCATTGAACGTTAATCGTATGAATTAATCCTTTAATCCACAATATTAGTGTTATACCTTGTTTTTAAACAGTACTTCAAAATTGAGTATTTGTTTACCTAAAAAAAAGAAATTCCTCCTTTTTTGGGGTGTTTTTAGTTACAATTGAAAGACAAAACCGTCTATCACTCTAAATTAAATACACATCGATTTTCCCTCGTCAGGTAGACAAAAGGTCTACCTAGGGCGGAAGGGGACATCAACCCCTACTCAGTGAGACCACACATTGACAGGGAAGTCAGCGATGAACCCGAGACGAACCACAAGAGAGATCCCATCTGGAATCCGACTAAAAGGTACTCTGTACGCAATATCTCCCAACCACGAGTTGACTAGGTCAAGTGAGATAAATTCTATACCCATCACACGGGATGACACACGTTCCCGGGACTCTACTATTTCTACCTCACTTAGTTGAAACTACCCTCTGGTTGAAGATTTATGTGACCCGTGACTATTTCCCTATGTCCTTTAATTGTCCTTGTGACTTCTCTCTTACGGATTAGTACTCTCGTTCTGTCGGTGGAATATACCGTAAAGGGTCCTTATTTTTAGATACAAACTCGACCTACGTTTATTGGACAAGTTTATATGATACATAGGGTGTGGTATCAAGAAATGTACCTCAGGTCCCTAGGGGAAGTCTAAAGTACTCACCCGAACTAAAAGACGACCCGGACGGACGTAAGATAGACTCTTGTCCACTACTCAAATGGATAGAACACTGTACCCTCTGTGCTTTAATATCCATTTTACAGTACGTAGACACATAAAAAAAAAGGATCTCTTTTACACTTACTGATTAAAAAGAAAACTTGAAAAATTTAAGACATAACCCCATGTCGACAAATTGTTACAAAACTATCAAAGCCCCCTTGTACATGTACTGATATACTATATATTTGTTACCACAGACACTGGGTGTTTTATGATTATAAATATAATATTTATATATGTACTGTAATTAAAGTGTTTATAACGGATCCACTGTCGCTTCCCTGTGTCGAGGTTGAAAGTTCGACAGTTTCTTTTGTTTCTTAGTTTCTTACTATAGTTTCCAGTCAATTGGTTTCTGTGTACGAGGAAAAGGTTTCTCGTCGACAGGACAGGCGTTACAAAGTGTTAGGGAGAACGAAGGTTCACGTCGGAGTACTACTCAAAAACGGTTATTTACCTGTACTACACTACACATAATAAAAATTCGATTCAGTTCTTCATCCAGGTTTTTTATTTTTTTTTTTTTCTTTTTCTTTATCCACAAACAAGAGAAACCGTTATTGACACCTTCTACCGTTTCGATGTTCTGTCTTCCTTGGACCCAAGGACTTAGGGGTCCTTTCCGACAAAACAACGTGACAATTCTAAGTTGTCTTACACCTAAGTCATTTTTTATTTGTACACAAGCTTCTACCGTTACTGCTGGGACATACGTTCTGTCCCTTTCTCTGTGTCTACACATATTACCTGAAAACCTGAGTCTCCCTCTCCCTCTCCCACCCTACTAAACCCTCTTACTGTAAGATTGTACATATGATAGTACATTCTTAACTTAGCGGTCAGATACAGACTACGTCCTATGTCGTACGAACCTCGACCACGTACCCCTACTGGGTCTCTCTACAATACCCCTCCCTCCACCCTCCCCCCAAGTACAAACCCTTACGTACATTCTTAATTTCTAAAATTTTAATTTTTTTTTTTTCTAAATTACTCCACGGTGAAGTGTGGTCAGTCTTACCGACACTAGGTTTTCAGACGTTCGTTATTTACGACCTCTCCCACACCTCTTTTCCCTTGGGAGGATGTGACGACCACCCTTACGTTTGATCATGTCGGTGATACCTCTTGTCGCACCTCTAAGGAATTTTTTAACGTTTACCTTGACGGAATACTGGGTCGTTAGGGTGACGACCCGTATGTGTGACTCCTTTGGTCTTAACTTTCTCTGTGTACATGGGGTTACAAGTAGCGTCGTGACAAATATTATCGGTCCTGTACCTTTGTTGGATCTACAGGTAGTCGTCTACTTACCTATTCTTTCGACACCATGTATATGTGTTACCTCATAATGAGTCGGTAATTTTTCTTATGTAAACTTAGTCAAGATTACTCTACCTACTTTGACCTCGGCTAATATGTCTCACTTCGTTCGGTCCTTCTTTTTGTGGTTATGTCATATGATTGTGTATATATACCTTAAATCTTTCTACCGTTACTACTGGGATATACTTTCTGTCGTTTTCTCTGTGTCTACACATATCGTCTGAAAACCTGAGTCTCCCTCTCCCTCTCCCACCCTACTAAACCCTCTTACCGTAACTTTGTATATATGATAGTACATTCTTTGCTTAGAGGTCAGATACAGACTACGTCCTATGTCCTACGAACCCCGACCACGTACCCCTACTGGGTCTCTCTACAATACCCCTCCCTCCATCCTCCCCCCAAGTACAAACCCTTGAGTACATGTGGGCACCACCTAAGTACAGTTACATACCGTTTTGGTTATGTCATAACATTTCATTTTATTTCATTTTTTTTTTATTTTATTTTTTTATTTGTACATAGGATTACCGGTGACTGTAAAAACACAAACATATAGTGTCTTCCATTCTGACTGAACACTATGTTTTCGGTTCCAGTTGTCTCTTCACTATTTACCTTACTCTATGATCTTTTCCCCATTCCTTCTAAGTCCTTCGTAGAGTTAACACTGTTTCGTAGGTCGTTGTGGAGTCACTACTCACCTATGGTTCCACTTCCCGGGTACCTTCCACTTTCCCCGACCGTCTTTCACCCACTACCTTCCATTCGTGAAGTTCGTCACCCTTTTTTTTTTTTTTGCACGTTTCGGGACCCCATCTCTTACTCCTCCCTGACCGAGTGTCACCGGTCAACACTGGCCTCATCTCTTACTTTATGTCCACCTTCATTCTCTTTTGACGTTCCAGATCTAAGACTTCCTAAAATTTGAACTAAGTTTCCCGTTCTATTACCATTAGTAGACTATACCTAAAAAGTTTCTATTAAGACCAACGACACATTTCCTACTTCCGTCGTTCTACTTTTGTCCCACCAATTACGATCCGTTATCAGATTACGACTATACGTCCCTGTCAGCAGGTTTGACTACTTCTTTGTTACCCTCCTCTCCCTTCACTGTCCTACTACCCCTGATCTATTCTTCTCTTATGTGTCTCGATCTCAGTCTCTACCTACGACTATACTATCAACTTCCCCGTCTCCTGAAACTTGTGTGCTATTACAACGGTTGGGACCGAAACGACAATCCAACCATACACCCAAAATAGATACGTCCAAATCAAAGTGTACATTTGACCTACCATTTTGAGTCTAACTGTATATATGTGGTGGTACACATTTTGTCTACCGATGACGTTGGACGACATTTTGTGTCCCTCGAGTCGTGATGCGAGACACTACTGGTTCTCCCCGCCCACCCTCTCTCCCTCCAGGTTCTCCCTGTCCTACATACACATGCGTATGGACTAAATGAAGTAACATGTCGTGTCTGGCTGTGTTGTAACGTTTCGTTAATATGAGATTTTTACAATTTGTTACTTTATTTTAGACAATAGATATGTTGTTTTATTACTCTGGGACGGACACCTTCACAAAATATTGAGACGTCTCGAAATGTTGCCTTTCCACAAGTGGATCTCTATCTTCGATGTATTGGTGTCGGGTTAAAAGAAACGGAGTCGTTAGATTCCTAACCTCATGACAATCCTGGTAAATGTCTACCTTAAAGTCTCCCAGGTGTACCTCTTCCTAGTGAAAGATGAGACCACCTAGTTGGAGTGTTCGTTACACGTCACCACGGAGGGAGATACTTGGGTAAAGGGAGTTCCAATCAATATACAAAGTCCAACGGAGTAGAAAGGAAGTGATTTACCGTAAACCTTTGTAACGTACGGAACTACAGAAACTTCAATAGGACGGAAGGTCGTATCGGGGACCGAGGTACGTACACATCGAAGGAACTTGATGAGAAGGTAGAGTTAGAAGAGCAATGATTATCGTTATTCTACCAGAGGTACTACCTCTAAGTACCTCTAGTCACAAGACTTCAGAGCAATAAAGGTGGTTTCCGTGACTCCGGAGACATCTCAACCTGTTATCTCTTACCGGAAAGGAAGGGACTTAATTAAAGATGTTCTGGAGAAACACTGGTGTCCCATCTTTATGTGAACCTTGTATTATTTGTAAACGAGACACCGAGGATGATAGTATATTGTACACTTATTACGTCAAGAAAAGGAAATAAGAACTATCCTCGACCCGAGTGACACGATATAAACTGTCGATTACTAGTTCTGTAGCTAAAGTAATTTTTGTTTTCGGTTTTGTCTTGGTGGAGATGTAAATTGATTATGTTGAATCTATAAATTCAGACTGAACGTCTTTATGAACGGTAAAAGGATGTGTAGACCTAGAACCTTTATTAATTTTTGTTTCTTTTTGTTGGGAGAGAAGTTGGTCTAACTGTTTCTTAAAAACCCTGGTCTTCTTTGGGCTAAGTTCGTTAATAAGAATGTACATGAAAGATTCGGTACCGGTTAGAACCACCCACCGTTCAGTAGTAAATATCATGTTACTTAGAAACTAACTTCATGGAAATCCAGTTTCTATTTTTCCTCGTCAAGTATGTTGTGTCGTCGACCATACTGTTTGAGAAACGTATTTTGTTGTTAAACGTCGTTCATATCTACATAGTAATCACGAAAACCTTGGTATTTGGAGAGTAGACTAACGTGGTAAATTTTACAAACTATCTCACATAACACTATGGATTAAATCAACATGAGTCCGCCGTCGTATCTACTACGTGGAGTAAACACGACGTCAAGTAGTTTACAGACGGTACGGGGACACTACTCTCTCGTAAAGGTTTCCCTTTCCCTCCTATGTCCCACTTTACGTCACCTCTGCCCTCGACGGTGAAACTTACACGGTGGACCCCGTCCATCTACTAGGACCTCCGGTCCGACCCGTCGGGAGAGTCTACCCCAAAGACGGAGTGACACGAGGTGTTGAATCGTCATTTCGGAAGATGTACACTACCCGTGACGTCACCCACCACCAAAGATAGACGAATCGTACATAAGGGTAGAGGGAAGACCATTGTCTTGGGGGAAAAGGAAACTCTTTGAGGAGGTAGTCGTGTCCACCAGTAAAACTCGGACAGTTCGTAGTTCGGGATGAGGAGTTGTGACACCTGACCTGACCCGTGTTTCTGGTTCGACCCGGTCCGTCATGTGAAGGGGAGACCTTTACCACTGCCCGAGTCCTTGTCCGGACACTAGTTTCAGTCTAGTTAATCTCAAGTACAAGTTTGAACTAGTTTAATCTGTCTGTCTGTCGTACGAGAGTCAAAATCGAGTATTCGACACTTGTGTCTCCGACCTCGAAAGTCTCTGTGTACACACTGCACGGTGCCCGGCACGGTCGCTTGTAAGTGTGACGTACAAGGACTCCGGTCCTCGATTTGCGTGTGAACCTGAGGGGTCCACGTGCACGATTGTATAAAGTAAGGGAGGTAAGGAAGTCCGTCGACCAAACCCAATCCAAAGACAACGTAATGTCTTAAGATTATGTCAATTTGTTTACGTTAAAGTTACTTCCCCAGTTAATTTGTAGAGGTACAGAGTCACATGACACTGGGTATGGATCCGTGCTGAGTACGATCTAAAGACTAAGGTCTCATATATTTTTCTAATGAGGATCGTGTAAAGGAAAAAAAAAAAAAAAAAAAAAAANAAGAAAAAAAAAAAAAAAAAAAAAACGTTCTCTCTATTTTTAATGTAATCCCACTTCAATCGGTTCTCCGGTAAAAAAAAGGGCGTACACACCTTCCTCTAACAAAAAGTCACAATCTCGATCCTACAGTGGTAGCTAGTGACGGTATTGTCTGAGACACACATGTGGTTAAAGGAGAACCTGTTTCCGTCTTTCTCCACAGAAATCTCCACTACTCTACAGTACCTCTTTTTATTAGGAAAAGACGTAAACATAGGGCGGGAGGTAAAGTTCAGAGGCAAAGGAAAGTGAAAAAAAAAACATTCATTACCGAAATAATTCTATACATAAGTATACGACATATTGAGTGTGTCAAATTCGCATATTAGGTTACCAAAAATCGTGTAAATGTCTCAACACGTTGGAAGTGATGCTAGTTAAAATCTGCTAAAATTAGTGGGGGTTTTCTGGGAAATCGTCCATAGAAGGTTAAGAGGGGAGAGGAGTCGGGATCCGAGGGTAAGTAAACGAAGGACAGATATGTCTAAACGGATAAGACTTTAAAGTAAATTTACCTTGGATGTAATGTACTAGAAAGCACTGACTGAAGAAAGTGAATCGTAGGACAAAACTTCCAAGTAGGTGAGTCCTTAAGTAAGGAAAGATACCATCTTATTATCAGATGACATATCTATATGGTACAAGCAAATGAATAAGTAAACGACTACCCGTAGACCCAACAAAGGTGGAACCGTGATGATACTTATTTGACGATGTTTGTAGGTGCATGTCACACACACACCTGTATACAAGAGCAAACAGATTCCATACAAGGTTCCTTTTCTTTACGACCTAGTATACCATTAAGATAAAAATTAAAAAACTCCTCGTCAACATGATAAAGGTTTCGCCGACGTGGTAAGACGTAAGGGTAGTCGTCCCACGCTTCGAAGGTTAAAGGGGTATAGGGACGGTTATAAATCCAGAGAAAAACTAATAACGGTGGGATCACCTACACTTCACCATAGAGGAACACTACAACTAAACGTAAAGGGACTACCGATTAATTCAACTCATGGGAAAGTACACAAACCACTGGTAGAAAAAGAGAAGAAACCTCTTTACAGATAAGTATAGTAATCGGGTAAAAATTTGACTCACCATAGTGAAGTTATCGTCACGGTTCTCGGGAAACCACTTATCTTACACCGGAGGCCAAAACCTCACTGATGGATGACGACCCTTTACGTGAGACGTACTATTTGCCATAGTCCTTCTATTTACCTTCCCCTCTCCCGCTCCTCTTTAGTTCGTAAAGTAGGAGTAGGACCTCGTCCCCCACTCGACCCACCTCTCCCGTCCTAAGTCAGACGTATAGTGGAGGAACCCCTACAGAAGGAACTAACGAAAATCTCTCTCTACAACACTTGATACAAAGTATAATCTGGAGAAAAACAAAAGGAGTATTGTGAGAATCCCGTATTAATAAAGTGATGAGACGAAAATGAATAAATGAAAAAATAAACGTTGACGAAGAGTCGAGAAACTCCCGTTGCAGGTGTAGACAGAATAGTGACGACATAAGAATCGTGGATGAAACAACGGACTGTATCACGAAAACGAGTGTATACAGAAATTTCCCTTTGTCGAGTATAATTTGTTATCAATCCAATCAAATGGAAGGAGTTTGTAACCCCTTTTGTAGTGTTTTCTCAGAAATGATTTACTGAAAGTCTATTCGAGTGAGGATAGAGAGACAACATTGTGAATCTTCTTAGTTGTACGTATCTCACAAAGGTTACAAGTTGAGCCTTTAGTACTTCTTATGACGTGTCAGACGAGTACCAGAGGTGGGTCTCTTTTCAAGTCCACTTCTGTCCGAAGAGGACGGGTACTAAATACCTGGTTTTCCTAAAATGACTATTCCGGCACTATAGATACAATATTAGGATGGTATGTCTCGGGTGGTCACTGCCTTAAATCCGTGGGTTTCGGAGGTGGGAAACGAAACTAAGGTACAATTCGTTTTTAACGAAAACCTTACTCTGATGTGTAGAGTAGAATGTTTCCGTGTTCAAGACTTAACGGGAAACGGTAACTTCGTAGTAAAAGTTCAGTAAAGAATGTAATCAGTACAAACACATCTTATTTACAAACTTTTTATCTTTTTCGTGTACTGTAAGGTGTGACGTAATACTCCTTAAAAGTTTTAATACTCACTAAAAATCACGGACAAGTAAATAAATGGTACAACGTCTTGAGGTCTATTTACCTTCCCGGAAAGAGAGGGAAGAGATGTTGGGAGGTAGGACTCGAAGTTTAGTTCAAGGGACGACCACCGACTGACCTATGCCTCCTTCTCCCTCGTAGGTCCAAGTAAAAGTCCACTGGTCTACCCGTAGTGACGATAGAAGTCTCTGTCCCTCTTTTTCATACGTTCCACCGTGACTGTCGGTCAGAAAGACCCAAACTTAAGACTGTGACTGTGATGAGCGATATATAAAAACCCGTTCAATGAGGGGTACAGAAACGGAGGTAAAGAAATAAACATTTTACTCCTGTCATTTTCGTGTAAAGAGTATCTTTATTACATTCCTGATTTACTAAATTGTGTGTCTTTCGTGAGTCTTGACGTGACCTTCTCTTACAAATATTAATAAACGAAAGAAGAAGAAGGGTGGAAGAGGAAGTAGAAACAATTATTGTGGTAGTGGTATAAACTCTTACACCGTTCTCGTTCTTGAGTCCCGTTCAATTCAGTTGACCTCTGTTCAAGGTGAACCCGATAGAGGAGACCCCGTGGACGCCCAGTAGAACAATCCGTATTTGCCTCTTTGACCGGTCCTCGACGACTGCAACAAGACCCTGGGAACATACGTCCACTGTCTACTTACACGTCGTGCCTCTCCTCATGTGTCCATCTCGTCCACCTCCCTCTTCTCTTTCCCTCGCCATCCGTTACAGAATTTTCCCTTGTGTTTTCTTCTCCTTGGTCGTTCGTGTACGATCCACCAGTATTTAGTCCTTCTGTGATTTCCATCACGACACGACGTTTACTTACCTCTTCCTTTGTCAAATCATTTCCCTCGTCGGGTCTTATGATTCACTGGATCTTTCAAGTTTATTATATTCGTTAATTCCTCAGATAACTAACTCATTAGTCCTCCAGTGACCATTGTAAATGATTTTGGGTCTTGTTTCTTTACCGACTTAATTTCAACCTCCGGTACTGAACCATGTATTTAATATATTATAGGAGACTAATTTTTCTTCTTTCATTTGTCAACTACGATTCCTGAACCCTTTGACTCAGGAACGGAACCATAGAGAAAAGGTGGTCCCAACAAGTCCGTTCTTCGAATGTTGGTTCCTTCTTATTAAGTGTGTTACCCCTTACTTCACATTGAAATCGTCAGTGAACCGTTTGTGTCTTAGAGTTCCCCACCGGAGAAACTATTTGTGTTTGACCTCGTACGTAGACTTGTAGACCGGACCAGGAACCTGAATTCGAAGAGTAGAGATAACATGTCTTCGTCTGTAAATTGATAGTGTTATGACATTTCATTATTAGGAGGTTAAATTTATTTAATTAATTTTTTTTGTTTTCTTCATCTTTTTTTTTTTCCACTACCCGTATGACAGGAGTGTGTTGACCCTGTCCTTAAGGTCTCCTTTCACCTCTCACCGACGTAAAGACCGTTCCGTGTCTATAGACGACGACACCTGACTTACACAAGAGACTTTAAGTAGACAACTTCGGATTGAGGAAGTCAAGTCAAGTCAGCGAGTCGGGATTGAGGAATCACACCATCAAAAACCTTTACCCGGATACCCTTTATTAAAGTCAATCTACTCCCACCCCGGGAATAGTAACCTAATTATAGGAATACTCTTTTCTCATCTGTCTTACAAAGTACAGTCTATATAAGTTATTTTTTTCTCACCAAAGAATAAGTGTACCTTTTTTTTCTTTTCTTCTCATGTCTCGGATGAGAGAGAGAACGTCAGACAGCACACTCCCGTGTCGTTCTGTCTGCAGACGGTCGACCTTCTCTCGAGAATGACCCTCGACATAGTTGGTCGTGGAACTAGAACCTGGAGGGTCGGAGGTCTTGACCCCCTTGTAGTTAGTTACGGACGACAAATCAAGTCGACGAGTCAGTGTAAGTTAAAAAACACTGGGGTACTTGGCGTCGTGCGGTCCGGAGGAACAGGTAGTGGTTGGGGGTCTCAGGTGGGTTTGGGTACAGGTAACACAGTCACTACGGTAGGTTGGTAGAGTAGGAGACAGCAGGGGAAGAGGAGGTCGGGAGTTAGAAAGGTTCGTAGTTCCAGAAAAGGTTACTCAGTCGAGAGGCGTAGTCCACCGGTTTCATAACCTCAAAGTCGAAGTTGTAGTCAGGGAGGTTACTTGTGGGTCTTGACTAGAGGAAATCTTACCTGACCAACCTAGAGGAACATCAGGTTCCCTGAGAGTTCTCAGAAGGGGTTACGGTGTTCGGATACCACAAAACAATGTCGTTGGGTTCGTCCGATTCTGTCGACGATGATTATTTTTTGCCGACGTACTTGTGGGGTGTATTTGCAAGGAGGGAACGACCGAAGGAGGAGAATCGTGAGGGAGTAGTAAAACGGGATACCTATTGGACCTTTACATGCTACTCCCCGGGTCGACATCACGAGGGAGAAGACCGATAAAGTGACTCGACTCTAAGTCCTAATGGTCCGGTATATACAGGTTCCTACACTAAAGGTATAGACCGTATACTGGATGTTTTTATTATGAAAGAACTAGAAAATTTTTCGTGAGTATTACTGACTTGTGAACCTCGAATAATACAAAAAGTATCTTGTGGTACTTTATAACTATATAAATTAAGGTCCTTGTTGAAGTGTGTCTTTTATACTGACATAACATACAATGTTATATTTTAGTATTGGTATTTGTGTGTAGGTATTTTTTGTACGACAACTTAATTCTCACTAAACGACAAACGTAATTACAAACGAAAGATGAATAAGTAAACTAAACTATGGTCGATCTTGAGTGGTCGTCTACTCGTCATCGTCCACGTCTTTCCGACTTTTTTAAATGGTTTCTTTTCGAATTTTAACTCTTTTAGAATAGGTCATTCAATATAAAAGACTTCTAACGTTTTTGGGTCGTTAATAAGATTAAATCACTACCTTGTATAGGCAAAACGTCTCTAACTTATAGGGATTCACACTTTCACTTTCAACGAGTCAGCACAGGTTGAGAAACACTGGCGTACCTGACGTCTGACGGTCCGAGGAGACAGGTACTTGAAGAGGTCCGGTCTTATGACCTCACCCATCGGTAAGGGAAGAGGTGACCCCAGTAGGGTTGGGTTCCTAACTTGGGTCCAGAGGACGTAACGTCCACCTAAGAAATGGTAGACTCGGTGGTCCCTTCGGGGGTTTAGGGAAGTGATCAAGAATTTTAAGGTATGATTTTAACAGACTATGATATTTCCCGTACTGAACAAACAATTGTCTGAAGAAGGACAAACACCTCCATACCATCCACCCATTTCCGATTTGAGCGGGAATCAATGTATGTTGATATACACTTTATCTAGTGACGGGGTAAGTATGTTGGGAGCGAGGGTATGTATGTTGGGACCTGAACTTATCTGAATTAACCGTTCTTCTAATAGGTAAACCAGGGGTGGTGACTACAACAAACAGAGGTCGAACCTTGATCTCTCTTTCCCGTTTCTAATTGGTACTTCTACTCGGACACTTGACTTGAAACCTACTCTCGACCAGAGTCTTCCGTCGGACAATATGTAGTAGACTTAACTTCCTGTGGACAGTGTCATTCGTAGGGGTTAAATGTGGGTCTCCAAAGGTTTATGGATCGTACTTTTACTAGACTAACGAAGGTCTCCAAGGACAACTTTAGTCATAAATGGCTCGTACAAAAATAAAGTAGATATCTAAAACTCGAGGGGGTTCATAAGAAAGAGTCTCAGACGTAGAACATGGTGGAAGTCGATATTAGATGACAAAAATATGACTCCGGGACAACCACACCATGATGTAATCCCTCTTCCTCATAATAAAAAATTAATTAATTAAATAAAATTAACCTTCGATTAATGAAATGTTATAACAACACCAAAAACGGTACGTAACAGTACTTAGTCGGTACCCATATGTACATAGGGGGGTAGGGTTTGAAGGAAGGGTGGAGGGAGGGGTAGGGTGGAGAGTCCCATTAGGGTCACGTGGTCGAAACTCAAGTACAAAGTACGTGACTTGAATCTACCACTAGATAAAGTGTATACCATTATATACAAAGTTACGATAAGAGAGTTTAGTAGGGTGGAAGCGGAAGAGGGTGTCTCAGGTTTTCAGACAAGAAATTTAGACACAGAGAAAACGACAGATCGTATATCCCAGTAGCAATGGAAGAAAGATTTAAGGTATATATACGGAATTATATGACATAACCACAAAAAGAAAGACTGAATAAAGTGACACATAGTATCCGAGGTCCAAGTAGGTGGAGTAATCTTGACTAAGTTTACATAAGAAAAATTGTCGACTCATTATAAGGTACCACATATAAATGTTGAAAGAGTAGGTAAGTAGACGGTTACCTGTAGATCCATCGAAGGTACAGGATCGATAACATTTGTCACGACGATACTTGTGACCCCATGTGCACAGAGAAAGTTAAGACCAAAGGAGTCATACATACGGGTCGTCCCCCTAACGACCCAGTATACCGTCAAGATAAAAGTCAAAAAATTCCTTAGAGGTGTGACAAGAGGTATCACCGACATGATCAAACGTAAGGGTGTTTGTCACATCCTCCCAAGGGAAAAGAGGTGTGGGAGAGGTCGTAAATAACAAACATCTGTAAAACTGTCGTCGGTAAGACTGGTCGTACTCTACTATAAAGTAACACCGAAACTAAACGTAAAGAGACTATTACACACTACAACTCGAAAAAAAGTACACAGACAATCGGTTGACATACAGAAGAAACCTCTTTACAGACAAATCTAGAAACCGGGTAAAAAAACTATCCCAGTAATTAAAAAGATCATAACTCGAAGTACTCGACGAACACATAAAAACTCTAATTAAGAAACAGTCAACGAAGTAAACGATAATAAAGAAGGGTGAGAGTTCCGATAGAAAAGTGGACCGAATCAAAGGAAGTAGCACGTTTTCGAAAATTCAAATTAATCCAGAGTAAGTAAAAACAAAAGTAAAGGTAATGAGACCCTCCACCCAGTATCTTCTGGAACGACACTAAATGTAGTCTCTCACAAAACGGATACAAAAGAAGATCTTCAAAATATCAAAGACCAAAAGTTAAATCTCGAGATTAGGTAAAACTCAAATACAAACACACACCACAATCTTTCACAGTAAGAAAATGTTTACCAACTGGTCAAGAGGGTCGGGGTGAACAATTTCTCTAACAGAAAAGAGGTGATATATAAAAACGGAGGAAACAGTTTCAATTCCACAGGTATCCATGTGTCTAAATAGAGGCCTGAAGGATAAAATAAAGTAACTAGATATGAAGAAAAGCGGTCATGGTATGACAAAACTACTGGTATCGAAACATCATACCAGACTTGAGTCCGTCCAACTAAAGAGGTCAAGGTAAGAAGAAAGAGTTCTGACGAAACCGATAATTTCTAACAGACATAAAGGTATGTTTGACACTTTAATAAATCAAAATACTTTTTATAACAACCATCGTAACTTAGATATCTAACGAAATCCATCATATGAGAAACAGTGATATAACTAAGAAGACTGGGTACTTGTACCATATAAAGAGGTAGATAAACACGATAGAAACTAAAGAAAGTAGTCACAAAATATCAAAAGATATATATCGAGAAAACAAAGAAATCCATCTATAGGAATTCATAAAATAAGAAAAAGAACGTTATCACTTACCCTAACAAAGGAATTAAAGGGAAAGACACAAGAGTAACAGTAACATATCCTTGTGTTCCCTAAAGACAAATAATTAAAATATAGGACGTTGAAATGATATAAGTAACTAATCGAGATCATTAAAAGACCACCACAGAAATCCCAAAAGATATATCTCCTAGTTCAGTAGGAGTTTGTCACTCTCAAAATGAGGAAGAAAAGGTTAGACCTAAGGAAAATAAAGAAAAAGAAGAGACTAACGACACCGATCCTGAAGGTTTTGATACAAATTATCATCACCACTTCTCACCCGTGGGACAGAACAAGGACTGAAATTCCCTTTACGAAAGTTGAAAAGTGGTAACTCCTATTACAAACGACACCCAAATAATATATACCGAAAATAATACAACTCCATACAAGGAAGATACGGACGAAAGACCTCTCAAAAATGTTATTTACCTACGACTTAAAACAGTTTCCGAAAGAGACGTAGACAACTCTATTAGCATACCAAAATATAAAGTTAAACAATTACACCACATAGTGTAACTAACTATATACTTATGACTTCTTAGAAACGTAGGGACCCTATTTCGGGTGAACCAGTACTACATACTAGAAAAATTATACAACAACCTAAGACAAACGATCTTAAAACAACTCCTCAAAACGTAGATACAAGTAGTCACTAGAACCGGACATCAAAAGAAAAAAACACCGTAGAAACAGACCAAAACCACAATCCCACTAGCACCGGAGTATCTTACTCAAACCCTCAAATGGAAGGAGACTTTAAAAGACCTTCTCAAACTCATCCTATCCACAATCGAGAAGAGATTTAAAAACCATCTTAAGTAGGCACTTCGGTAGACCAGGACCCGAAAACAAACGACCTTCTAAAAACTGGTGTCAAAGATAAAGGTACGAACACTACCCAGACAAATCTAAAAGATGAAGAAGGACCAAGTCAAAATCTTTCAATATGAAAAGATTCTTGAGTAGGTAAAGAAGGTTCAACAGGTAAAATAACCGTATAAACGACTATCATCAAAGAATACTAGGAAACATAAAGACACAACAGACAACACTAAAGAGGTAAAAGTAAAGATTAAATCAACTAAACTAAGAAGAGGGAAAAAAAAGGAACTACTCAGACCGATTACCAAACAGATAAAATAAATAGAAGAGTTTCGTAGTCGAAAATCAAAACAATTCAAAACGATAGTAGAGGAAACAAAGAAAAATAAAAACGGGATTAAAAATACTAAAGAAAGGAAGATGATTGGGATCGCAAGAAGTAAAGAAGAAAAAGATCAACGAAATCCACATTTCAATCCAATAAGTAAACTGAAAACAGAACAAAGAACTCCATTCGAACATAACGATACTTAGAAGGGGAATCGTGACGAAAATTACTTAGGGTATCAAAAACCTACCAACACAAAAGCAAAGTAAACAAAGATATGTATAAAAATAAAGGAAAAACTAAAGAAGATACTAAACAACCAATAAGTCTTCGCACAACAAATCGAAGGTAAAAATATATCAAACGTAAAAATTATCAAAGAAAAAAAAAAAGGACGTCAACTGTAGATGAGAATGGTGTAACACCAGTCTTTTCTACGAACTTTAGTAAAGTTAAAAAAACTTAAATGGTTCCGATCTAAATACTGGGTCCTACACTAGATAGGACCTCTTACAAGGCACACGTGAGCCCTTTTTCCACTTTAAGTAACAAAACCCCACTTTACGGGATATCTATCGTTAATCCAGATTGACCAGGTAATATAGTAAATTACAAACACGAAGGAACGATTAAAATACAAATCAACTAGATAGGTATCCGTACTCACGTGATAATTTCAGAGGGTGATAATAATACGATGATAATTAAAGGAGAAAGTATAAATAATCGTGAACGGAATGCATAACTCCACGAGGATACAATCCACGAATATATAAATATTAACAATATAAAAGAAGAACCTAACTAGGAAACTAGTAATACGTCACAGGAAGAAACAGAGGAAAGTGCCGGAAATAAAGTTTCAGATAAAATAGACTATGCTCATAATGATGAGGACGAAAGAAAACCAGAGGTTAAACGTACTTTATAGAAAAAGGTCGGGAAATGAAAGTCAGACATACACAAGGAACCAAACTCCACCCAGAGAACATCTGTCGTATATATCCCCAGAACAAAAACATGGGTAAGTCGGTCAGAAACTGAAAACCAACCCTATAAGTTGGATAAATGTAAATTCCATTAATAACTATTCATACTAGGGTGACGGTAAAGGAAACAACAAAACCCAATCTCAAATATTTGCAAAAGACACAAAGGATAGATCTTTTCTAGGAAATCGTAAACGACTTCTCGACTAAACCACCACGACTTAAGAGAGTCGAAAACAAACAGACATTTCGAAAACTAAAGAGGAAGTATAAACTTACTCGAGGAACGACCAATATCATTAAACCCAACATCCAAAAAGAGAAAGTAGTGAATGTATATAGGACGGTAAGGGAAGACCGGACTTCTCAAAGATAACTTTTTAGTCGACAATCTCTCCCCTCATAATATGAGACTAATTTGACGTCACAAAATCTTCGGACTTTGAGTCTGAACAGTGGAAGTGATCAAAGAGGTCCCCATATTTTAAAAGATGGACGAAAAATGAGGCAAGAAACGGATATCGTAAACGATAGTTAAAGGAACTTTAGAACTGGGGACAAGTTACACGGGGAAGGAGGTCGGGGGTGTGAAGGGGTCTCCTCTCTGTCCTTCCGAACTCCCAGACCTCCATCTCCTTACAAGAAGGGGATGACCCTATTCCGAGACCGTTTTAGAAAAAAGGACCTCTCCTCTAGAAACAATGTATGTTCATATCCCACTTAAAATGACACTAATTAAAGGGGGACGGAGAAGGTCTCGGTACTCTCTTAGATCACCCCAAGGACCCTCAATACGAGTACTTTCTCACGTAAGAGGTTTCGGACAACCAAGAACCGTTATTTTCGGTTTCTTTTAATTAACTAAAAGTAAAACAACTCAACAAAAAGAATAAAATTCCTACTCTTCTACAGAGGGTCGAGAAATGTACAGTCTTGACTCTGGGTTTCAGAGACAGAGTTTTTTACTTCTGTATAAATAAATGAATGTATTGTTTAAGTACCCGTCCCATCTCTATTTCGAAGGGAGTCCTCATTTGTCCTGACTCCGGAACTTACAAAGGTTCTGATTGAACAATGATAACGACTAACGACTAGACAAAAGAGGTACCGATGTCCGTAGATACCTGAGTGTGGGATTATCTACAATGGTGTGTTCGTTTCTTAGAAGGAGAAGTCGAAGTTAATTTTTCTTTTTGGACGGTTTCCTAACACTAACCGATTGTAACAAAGTGTACGGGTGTGGAACTTAACACCGATACCTCCCCCTCCTGACCTTAATGAGGTCGGACCTGATACATATGTGTGAACCCCGGTGTATTTACCCTGGTAATCATCTTTTCTGTTGTCTTTAAGAAATTTTCATATTTGTATTCGTAAAGTCTTCCCTCTTACATCTTATTTCTCCTTTTTATTAGGTACGGATTCTTCCCCTTCATCCTTTATCGAGTGACTTTCGTTTGAAACGGTGAAGTGTTAGAGTACATGAATCCTTGGGGTGGGGGGAATCTTTGAGAAAAATCCTTTGAGAATATGATAACAACCGGTGATACCTTTTGTTGCACCTCAAAGGAATTTTTTGAATTTTTTCTTGATGGTATGCTCAGTCGTTAGGGTGTTGACTCCTATATGGGCTCTTTTGGTATTAAGTTTTTCTGTATACGTGGGGTTACAAGTGTCATAGTAATATGTTATCGATCCTGTCCCTTCGTTGGATTTATAGGTGTTTGTCTCCTTACCTATTTCTAAACCATGTATATATGCTACTTTATAATGTACCAGTATTTTTCCTTACTTTAACCCAGTGGACATCTGAATACCTACCTGGATCTCTTTTAGTATTCTTATTTCATTCAACCTTTCTCTTTTTATTTATAATATATAATTGTGTATATGTACACCTGAGATCTTTTTACCATGTCTACTGGAATAAACACTTCGTCTTTACATCTGTGTCTGTATCTCTTGTTTGTACCTATAGTTTCCCCTTTCCTCACCCCACTCTCCTTAACCCTCTGACCGTAACTGTATATATGTAATGAAACATATTTTGTCCATTGATCACTCTTTTCTGACATATGGAGCCCTTGTGATGAATTACGAGACACCACTGGATTGAGCCTCCCTTTAGACTTTCCCTTTCCTATATACGTGTACATACTGAGTAAGTACTATGATACGTCATCTTCGATTTTGTTATAACATTTCGTTGATGTCACACTATTTTTAATTATTTTCTTTCGTTATGAAAAATTAGGGAAAGGTACAATTACTCTTCCCTATTACAGTTCGGAACGAAAAATACCAGGAAGTCATTTCACCCATTGATTCAGATAATTAGACTGTTATGTAAATTTGACTCAATATGACTGTTCCCTGAAGGTGATAGATAAAATAGATCAACGTTTGACAGTCTTGTATAGAGTACCCACCTCCCTACCCCTCTAGTGTCGACGAAACAAAATAATCGGTCAAAATATAAGGTACTTAAGAATCTAAACTTTTCCAAATTATGTGTTGAGTCCCGTCTCGATGTTCCGTTACTAGAGGTGATATTCGACGATATAGGGGTTTGGGATATTTTCATTTTGATGGGATCGACCTTAGTTCTAACGGCCCTCTTTATAGTTATTGGAGTCTATACGTCTACTGTGGTGGGAATACCGTCTTTCACTTCTCCTTGATTTTTCGGAGAACTACTCTTACTTTGTCCTCTCACTTCTTCAACCGAATTTCGAGTCCTAAGTCTTTTGATTCTAGTGCCGTAGACCAGGGTAGTGAACTACCGTTTATCTACCCCTTTGTCACAGTCTGTAATAAAAAAACCCGAGGTTTTAGTGACACTAACGTCGGTACTTTAATTTTCTGTGAAGAACCTTCCTTTCAATACTGGTTGGATCTATCGTATAAGTTTTAGTCTCTGTAATGAAACAGTTGTTTCCAGACAGATCAGTTCCGATACCAAAAAGGTCACCAGTACATACCTACACTCTCAACCTGACACTTCTTTCGACTCGCGACTTCTTAACTACGAAAACTTAACACCACCACCTCTTCTGAGAACTCTCAGGGAACCTGACGTTTCTCTAGGTTGGTCAGGTAAGATTTCCCCTAGTCAGGACCCACAAGAAACCTTCCTTACTACGATTTCGACTGTGAGGTCATGAAACCGGTGGAGTACGCTTCTCAACTGAGTAGCCTTTTCTGAGACTACGACCCTCCCTAACCCCCGTCCTCTTCCCCTGCTGTCTCCTACTCTACCGACCTACCGTAGTGACTGAGTTACCTACACTCAAACTCACTTGAGGTCCTCAACTACTAACTGTCACTCCGGACCGTACGACGTTAAGTACCCCAGCGTTTCTCAGCCTGTGTTGACTCGCTGATTTAACTTGACTTGGGATTTTACTGAAGGAGTGTCAAGTAAGACTTACTCTAACAGTATAAAACTAATTAAATACAAACGAGTAAGTTCAAACTGGACTTTACCGGAACATTCACGTACGTACGAGTCACCAAGTTAACACAGAGTGAGAAACCTTGAGGTAACTGACATCGGGTGTTCCGAGGAGACAGGTGCCTTAAAAGCTCCGTTCTTATGACCTCACCCGAAGGTAGAGGAGGGTGTACCCTAGAAGGACTGGGTCCCTAGTTTACACACAGAGAATACAGAGGAAGTAACCGTCCACCCAACTAACAGTGGTGTGGTGGATCCTTCGGCCTTTACTGGAACTTAGATGTTCTTTTGAAGTTTCTTCCTTGGTTTCAAAGTTTTTTGGAAGGACTTTTTTTATTAAAATTCCTCACATTCCAGAGAAAGACAATTTGAGTTGAACTTGAGTATTTACGTGTCGGAGTGTAATTTCTTTTTTTGAGGTACCTATCCTCCTTCCCGTATTAGATCCCCAGATTTGTAACAGTAGTCCTGGACGAGAACGAGGTAAACAACCGAGACGAGAAACGTTACCCGAGGTTAGATTATAAAAAGGCATACTCAACTAAAGATCACCTTGTCTTTCGTACGAAGAGAGAGTGTTGGGGTGGTTTGGAGTTTAAAAGTCGAACCCTGAAGGGACCACCACGTTACCTGTTCTTAAAAGGACGGTCACGTCTCCTGTGTCCAAGTTAGGGACTAGGTCCTTCTAGGGTGTACGGAACCTCGTTGTTTCGGGTAAGTAGTATTGATGACTCTGGTGTACGACATTGGTGACTCAGGGGTGTGAATGTCGGACACGAGACGTTACTCTCTTCGGTATTGTTGCTCTTCGGACTCGTAGTGTTACCTCTGATCGGGGGTGAACGGTGTTGATCTCTTTCAAACGTCCATCGTTACTTCTGGGTCGTGTTGGTTTTTATTTAGTTATTTATTGTCAGGGGGGTGGAGTTTTTTTTATTTCGAAAATTGGTGGACCAATCTGACTCAGTGAATGAGTTTGGAGTAACGTAGTGACACGGTCCATTACTGTTGA
The DNA here is from genome assembly GCA_006410555.1 of Capra ibex. Lineage (NCBI taxonomy): Eukaryota > Metazoa > Chordata > Mammalia > Artiodactyla > Bovidae > Capra > Capra ibex. Next base: position 17,819,844 of record SJYO01050590.1, on the reverse strand, counting down.
GAATTGACCTCTCCGTCCTGATTCTTCCCACCTCGGTCGTAAACATCTGATATTTGAGTTCTTGTCCTTCCCCACTCAAGAATCTTCTGTTAGTCCCAAACGTGATTTTATCATAATTATCAATATCCACAATGTGTTCCTACTATCGTTGTTATCTGTAAATGTCCCCCGAATTATACACGAGTCTTGAGAAGATCCGTAAAATTCACAGAATTGATTACATTAAGAGTCGTAGTGGAGTACTCTTCTATCCGACTCATTGAACGGGTTTCAATATGTCAATATATGATTGACGATCCCATATTGAGTTCAATATTTGATAATCATCTTGTTCCTAAACTTACATCCGTTAGACCGAGGTCCCAATCACGATAATTAGTGACGAGGTATGACGACGAAGTCTCTGTACCCCGTTATTTTGGGGTTCCCGGTGGATCTTCCGTCCCATCTTCTCATCTACGACCAACCATGGAGAAGAATCTTCTGTCAAGAAGTATACTAGAAGTCGACCGACATGTGACGTCGGACTAGGGTCTGACGGATCAGGTAAATCTTTTGTTTGGGTGGACCCTAGTTTCCGATTTGTAGAACTGAACGTTAATATATGTGATAAAGTCAGGATATACAGATGAGAGTCGAAATTATATACCTAAAGATATTTTTTTCGAAAGGGAAACTTCTCTTGGAAACAAATATATACTCACGGATTTAGACAAAGTAAGACAAAGAGGGGACTTCCTTTTGTAGAGGTCAAGTGTTTAGGACATCTTGAGTCTCACGAGGAGGTAAGGAAAAGAGACGTCTGTGGTACCCCTCAGGTGACTCAACCTGCAAACCTTTGACTAAAGTGGGAGGTACCGATACGTTTGGTGGACGCCACGGGAAACTGCCGTCCGTCGACTCAAAATTCTCTTAGGGCTTCTCTTAAAAGTGACCGTTCCGTTTTGTAGAACAAAGATAGACTATCTCTTCGAACACCTCGAATGTCCTTTTTACCGAATTCTTCTAAATTTCAGTCTTTTCACTCACCTTCATCTCTTTCTTTTGTAAACCTTTAAACCTCAATCCTTAAGACTTATTGAATGAACTTTTTTTTTAGAACTTAAGTCACTTTTTATAACATATTTGTGTGAACTCCTCACAATAAACCTAAATTAATCGATAAAAAGAGTGATTTTACTAAATACGGCACATTGTTTGGTAGATTTTGGACTTCTGTATTCTGTTGTCAGTGTAGACGAAAGAGTAGTCAAAGGTCCGACTGATCTCACCAGGAAAATTCTACCGACCCAGCCCCGACCGACACGACAGGTATTTATAGTAGAAGGAAGACCTTAGTCGTCCAGTTGACCCAGTACTGAAAGAGCACAGTTGACGTCTCTACCGTCTCCCCTACTCGTGTTGACACATTCTTGAAAAGTTCGGAGACAAACATGACAGTCAGGTCAAGGTTTCTTCTGTGTCTCGACCGGTGATCCGTATACTTTTCTACGAGTTGTGGTGATTAATAACCTCTTTACGTTTAGTTTTGATGTTACTCCATGGTGGAGTGTGTCCAGTCTTACCGGTAGTAATTTTTCAGATGTTTATTGTTTACGACCTCTCCCACGTCTCTTTTCTCTTGGGAGAACGTGACGACCTCCCTTCCATTTAACTGTGTCGATGATACCTCTTGTCATATGTCTAAGGAGTCTTTTGATTTTTATCTAAATAGTATACTCAGTTGTTAGGATGAGGACCCTTATATGGACCTGTTTTCATATTTAATTTTTCTATGCACGTGGGGATACAGGTATCGTCGTGAGAAGTGTCATCGGTTTTGTCTTTATTGGATTTGCAGACGGTTGTCTGCTTACCTATTTCTACACCATGTATATGTGTTATTTTATGGTGAATTGGTATTTTTTTCTTACTTTGTTACGGTAAACTCTTATAGTATAATGTGTAATAGTATGGTTCAGTTCATTCAGTTTTCTTCTTTCTGTTTATGGTACACCATAGTGAATATGCACTTTAGATTTTACACCGTTCCTAGAGACTTTGTCTTTGTCTAAGTGTCTGTCTCTTGTCGGAGTACCAACGACTCCCCCTCTCCCTTTGCCTACCTGACTCTTAAACCCAAATCATTTACTTTTGATAATGTAAATCCTACCCATCTGTTGTCCCAGGATTACATATCGTGACTCTGATGTAAGTCATTGACACTATTTGGTATTACCCTTTCCCACATTCTTTTTCTTACATGTACACACCTATTCTCCCAGTGAAACGTCACCGTCTCTGACCGTGTTGTGACAGTTAGTTCATATGAAGTTAATTTTTTATACTCTGTATTTTTTATTTTATCTTTTATGTCACCTCTTTTTTTCTTGAGACGGGAGTACATATTCCCTGTTTCTGTAGAACTTATGTACGACTCACAAAAGAAATATTTTATACTGAATCGAGGACTCCACCAAAGTTTGAGACTTACGGATGGTTGGGTATTCTAAGAAGGAGTTGGGTGAGTGTCTATAAAGGACGGGAAAAGTTAGGTATGGGGAAAAAAATAATGTGTTATTTATTCTAAAATTTTTATTAGACATTTTCCACCCCCTAGGAAAAGACTCTCGTCCAAAACTGGACTCCCCGATCCCTCCTGTGTCGACTTGAGAGGTAAGAAACTCCAACATTCTAAGGTGTTATTTCTGTCTTCCACGCGTGTGACTCACGTAAGACTCTGGTCTTGAGCCGCGAGAGTGATGGCATAACACAAACACAACTAAACCAGGATTAGAAACGTTGGGAAACCTGATATCGGGTGATCCGAGGAGACAGGTACCCTAAGGGGTCCGTTCTTATGACCTCACCCAACGGTAAAGAAGGAGGTCCCCTAGAAGGACTGGGCCTCTAGCTTGTGAACAGAGGATGTAACGTCCGTCTAAGACATGGTAACTCGGTAGCCTCTTCAGTTATGACTGTCGTTTATGTGTCTTCAAGGGATTGAAATCAAAGACCTTCACATAACTATTAAAAGTTAAACGACCTGGTTACTCGGCCACCTCGTTTGGACCTACTAGCTTTAGATTGGTTGAGAGTTGTTGAGAAGATGTACTTTCAGAAAATTTTTCACGAAGACCTCGTAGACACCAAAGAAGGAAGGGTGAACCACGGTTATTTGTCTTTTTGTCCTTTACTTCCTTCCTTCCTTGAGAAATCTTCCGGGGTTTACATTAGTCGAAGTCTCGTTAATTCTTAACTGACATAAAAATAATAGTAGATTTAGGGGTGACTCCAGCTACGATTTTCGATTAAGCAAGACCGACATAGAAATTACATACGCTAAATAAAAAATTTTCAATAAACGTCTTCTCTTCGTTTTCTTCTGTTTCGAAGATAAAACTAACTGATACTAAAGAAGTGACGAACTGACCCAGTTTAATTTGTCAATTCAATAATTCGGTCGGTTTTTACAGTTCTTGAAAAAGTGACTACATCTGTGTCTTATGTGTTATCTCTTACTTACGTTCATTTAAACTGAGAGGGGGTCTAAAGGCGAAGACAAGATGAAAGACGTCTTTCTGGAGTGTTAAGTTGCAAGGTCAGAGGTTTCCTAAATAAATTGGACTTCAGACGAAAAGATGAAAAGAAACTGATCTATTTGGAACTTATTTTATAAGTCATATTATAGACAATTTTGTGTAGTAAATAGAACCTTTTTTATACTATGTTATCTTATGCTCACGGGAAGAACGAAAAATTTTTACCCAGTGAGGTCTTCTGTTACTACGATTGGTGACATGGTGTAGTTAGCGAGGCGAAATACACTATAAACATTAATCGTCTAGACCAAATTACTTTTGTCCTAGAGTGACTATGTCCTTCTAATCATTCTCTTTTATTTTTCACGTCTAGAATCTTAGGAAGAGACAACCCCTATGTCGTGAATATGACTGATTGACGTAAAAACTCACAATTTTTTTAGAATAAAGTACTAAAGGGAGTTTCGACAGTGCACCAGAGTCACCCACCAGTCTTTCACTTCTTGTTTTGTAGTCACTCAACGAAGAGTCCCTCAGAAGGGAAACTAGTTCGAACCTCGGGTCTGTCCTTTGTTATACGAGTGACGAGATAACGGTGACGTCTAGCAAGTAATCAACATTAATAAAAGATTCTAGATCTCCCTCGGTAGTTTTTTTTAATTAGTGCTTACCTTCCGTTCCGTCGGAAGACGCTAGTATTTTTGTGTTTCACAAAACCTATAATACCTGAAAAATACTAAATGTGAGTTTGAACTTGCGTTCCCCCGTATACCGTGTAGTCGCAAATAATTGTTTCGTACCCCTAAATGTTATTTAGGATTCAAAACAACATTTTATTTAACGGAAAAATAACACAAGAATTTCAACTAAAACACTCATACACACCTCCTCAGGAAAGAACTAAAACTGGAACGATCTTTATATTTGACCTTTTTTGTCGTAGGGTAGCAATTTCCCTCAAATTTCTACTTCGGTCAGTACGTTACAAACTCGAAGAGATTCGTCAGAGTGGTTTACGTCCCGTAAGAAAGGAGACCTCTTCGAACAAAGTAAGACCTTTCAAGTCCATAAACCTTGAGATGGTGAGGGACTGAAATGTATGTACGACTGTTACGTCAAAGTATTTTATTCGGGTCGGAAAGAGGGTAACATAGAGAAGTTTATTACTTCTTCGATAACCTTAGGAAACGTTAAAAGACTTTCCAAGTTCTGACGTCCGAGACCTTAAGTTGACGAGTCCAAGGTCAGTCCGAAGATGGTGAATGGTCTTGGTAGGAACCCGTTAATAAATCTATGAGTTTCGAAGTCAACCCCAAGGGTCCACTATGTCACCATTTCTTAGGTTGACAGTTACGCAATCTTCGTCCTCTGCACCCAAGTTAGGGACCAACCCTTCTAGGGGACTTCTTCCTTTACCGTTGAGTGTGGTCATAAGAACGGACCCTTTAGGGTACCTGTCTCCTCGGACTACCCGACGTTAAGTACCCTAGTAGTTCTCAACCCGTGTCGACTCGTGTGTCATGTGTTCGTTCGGAGGGAAAGGAGGAATACTTGTTCCAACACTTCTAATTTCACTCTTGTGAGTGGATTCACGAATTGTCTCTCGAACGGTTTTCCTGTTCACGAGCCATTGACGATCAATAATAATGACTGCAATACTGATACTAAGACTGCTTTTTCAAACGTTATACAGAAATACACTGTACCAAAACTTAGGGTAATAATAACCCCACTGGTTGAATAGGACCAAAATTTTCACTTTCAGGTGTAGGACCCTTCCAGAGAGTTACAGTCTGTTGGACTCTACTGATCGGTGAGATGAGGAGATAACCAAAGAGTGAAGTCCTGAAGGGGAGGGGGTTAATTTCGTGGAAATTCCACGGGGACCTTTCTAAACGGTGTACTCTCTCAGGTCCATTTTCGACGGGCCTATATGTACCCATATTGTCTCAGTGAAACGACGTGTCGTCATTAATTGTGTTGTAATATTAAGTCGATATGAAGTTGTTTTTATTTAAAATTTTTCTGTTTAAATTTTCAACAGACTCTGTGGTTCTTTACACAAACCCAGATAAATAACTGGTTGACAAACTAGTTTGGAACGAAGAAAAAACGGTCAAGAACATGTACACTACGACATGGGAACCAGAAATCTGAGTCCGAGGGACACTTGATCGAACCTTATGGAGTGCTACATAGAATAAACTAAGGAGTGACCATTTTGATACATACGTTCTACGACGGAGGGTAAAGTGTCTTGGTTTGATTACGAGTAAAAACGAACGAACCACAACTCAACCGTACAGAGGATACTGTGACCTATTTAGTAGAACATGTTTGAGTGTTCGTGTCCGAACCTTACTCCCTTTCAGGTAAGTAGATGTGAGTTTGCATGACCGAAAAGTTGTTGAAGTACTTCGAGAGTTACACAAGACAAGAGATTACGTTGAAAAACAGAGAGATATAAACGTAAAACTAAAACACTCATACACACCTCTTCCGTTTCCTCTTTTCCTTTATGTATGGGTAAACTTACAGCTCAAGGTTTCTTATCGTTCCTCTCCATTTTTTCGGAAGGAGTCACTAGTTATGTTTTTTATCTCCTTTTGTTATTTGACCCTTTCTGATCTCTAGAGAAGTTCTTTTAATCTGTATGATTCCCTTGTAAACTACGTTTCTACCCGTGTTATTTCCTGTCTTTACCATACCTGGATTGTCTTCGTCTTCTATAATTCTCCACCGTTCTTATATGTCTTCTTGACATGTTTTTCTAGAAGTACTGGGTCTATTGGTGCTACATACCACACTAGTGAGTGGATCTCGGTCTGTAAGACCTTACACTTCAGTTTACCCGGAATCCTTCGTAGTGATGTTCGTTTCGATCGCCTCCACTACTTTAAGGTCAACTCGATAAAGTCTAGGATTTTCTACTACGACACTTTCACGATGTGAGTTATACGGTCGTTTAAACCTTTTGAGTCGTCACCGACACCCTGACCTTTTCCAGTCAAAAGTAAGGTTAGCGTTTCTTTCTGTTACGGTTTCTTACAAGTTTGATGGCGTGTTAACGTGAGTAGAGTGTGCGATCGTTTAATTACGAGTTTTAAGAGGTTCGGTCCGAAGTTGTCATGCACTTGACACTCGAAGATCTACAAGTTCGACCTAAATCTTTTTCGTCTACTTGGTCCCTAGTTTAACGGTTGTAGGCGACTTAATAGTTTTTTCGTTCTCTCAAGGTCTTTTTGTAGATAAAAACGAAATAACTGCTGTGGTTTCGGAAACTGACACACCTAGTGTTATTTGACACCTTGTAAGAATTTCTCTACCCTTATGGTCTGGTGGACTGGACGGAGGACTCTTTAGACATACGTCCAGTCCTTCGTTGTCAATCTTTACCTGTACTTTGTTGTCTGACCAAGGTTTATCCCTTTCCTCATGTATTTCCGACATATAACAGTGAGACGAATAAATTGAATATACGTCGTATGTAGTACTCTTTACGGTCCGATCTACTTCGTGTTCGACCTTAGTCCTAACGGTCCTCTTTATAGTTATGGGAGTCTATACGTCTACTGTGGTGGGAATACCGTCTTTCACTTCTCCTTGATTTCTCGGAGAACTACTTTCACTTTTTCCTCTCACTTTTTCAACGGAATTTTAAGTTGTTAGTCTTTTGATTCAAGTACCGTAGACCAGGGTATGAAGTACCGTTTATCCACCCCTTTGTTACCTTTGTCACTGTCTGAAATAAAACCCCCCGAGGTTTTAGTGACGTCTACCACTGACGTCGGTACTTTAATTTTCTGCAAACTAAGAACCTTCTTTTCGATACTGGTTGGATCTGTCGTATAAGTTTTCGTCTCTGTAATGAAACGGTTGTGTCCAGGTAGATCACTTCCGATACCAAATAGGTCATAGTACATACCTACACTCTCAAACTGATATTACTTTCGACTCGCGTTTTCTTAACTACGAAAATTTGACATCGCAACCTCTTCTGAGAAACTCTGAGAGCCTGACGTTTCTCTAGGTTGGTCATTTCCTTTAGTCAGGACTTACAAGTAACCTTCCTGACTACAACTTCGACTTTGAGGTTATGAAACCGATCGACTACACTTCTTGACTGAATGACCTTTTCTGGGACTACGACCCTTCTAACTTCCACCCTCCTTTTCCCCTGTTGTCTCCTACTCTAACTAAACTACCGTAGTGACTACGCTACATGGACTCAAACTCATCCGAGGTCCTCAACCACTACCTGTCCACTACCTGTCAATAAGTGTACTACTTTATTGATCAGTTACGAAAAGATCTTGAAGTTATGTCACGAAGGAGATGTAAATAAATAGAAGACGAGACCGTCGGGAAATTGTTCCCTTTTACTCAAACCAGTCCGGATCACGAACCAACGACGTTATTGAGGAAGGTAAATGTTGTCGAGGTTTCGGTAGATACGCGAACGACGTTACCTGTACTAAAGTACCTCTCTGTCGTTGTCTGTCTCGTTTTTCGACGTTCCAAAGAAGGTAGCGTTTCCTATTGTTGTAAATATATGGGTAAAATTCCACTACAAGTTTCATCCTTCATTACTCGTACGAGAACCGAACGGTCCCCAGGGACCTAAGAGATGTCTTTGAGGTCGACGATGCACTAAGTACGTCACAACGTAGGAAGTGTTCGTTCTTCGGACGTGTTAGAGTAAAGAATTTCCAGCAATATAGGAGGAACGGAAGGTTGACGGAAATTCTAAAACCGGTATTCGGTGGATGAGTGGTCCACGTTAATTAATTATCTTTTGTCAGGGTCGTGTCAAGTCTCACAAGTGACGGTCTAAACCCATTTAGATTCTATTTAAAGAGATCGTACCTGAGGAAGACGTCTCGTCCCAAAGTCTGGACGGAATCGAAAGAAAACTATAATACCAGATCTTTTGACGGACTCTAATATTAATTGTGTTACCAGGCCCCACGTGTCTTCCGTGAAAAGATGAAGAGAAAGTTTTAAGTGTCGATCTAGACGAGTAGAAATCCAAAACTTTCTCCAAGGTGTAACAAATAAGAGAAAATTCTGAACACTACAAAGTCTAAGAGAAAGAGTTTACCTTCAATCCCATACCTGAGGTTGATCCTGAAGACCACGCGACCATTGTGTAATATTTAAGATTCGTTCAAAATTCCTCCTGTCCCACCGGAAACCTTCAGAAATAGAAAGACTTAACACATCTTGCACTAATACAAGAAAGACAATAAGGTATATGTGAATTAGAAAATAATCTAACATTCGAGAGGTTCTTATCGTCTAAAAAATTTACATAAAAACACAAGATGGTTATAGACCTCGATGGACCCACCGAGTCAACCATTTCTTAGGTGGACTTCACGTTCTCTGGACCCAAGCTAGGTACCCAGCTCTTCTAGGGGACCTCTTCCTTTACCGTTGACTGACGTCATAAGAACGGACCCTTTAAGGTACCCGTCTCCTCGGACCGTCCGATGTCAGGTACCCCAGATCTTTCAACCTGTACTCTATTGTTGATTTGGTGGTGGTGGTGGCTTGTAAATCGTACCCCAGAATACACGCACACAAAGACACACACCTTCTTGTAGAAGATTTATGTCTTTAATTAGTGTGTATGGGGAGTTTCATTTCTGTAAAACGATCTTAATGTTCGATAGATATTTAGCCTTAAGTAGTACTACTAACTGTCTATAGTAATTTCCCCCAACACATCATCTCAAAGTGTTTTGTCACACACCGAGGTACCAGGACGGAATAGTCCTGGAGGTACGTGGAAGGTCCTACTTGTTGCGATTACCGTTGTTAAAGATACATGTCCCACCAATTAACTAGTGTTTCAGGTACGAATGAGATCACAAGTCGAAAACTTCGTCCAATAGTTATTGGGATAAAGTGTCAACTCTTTTGCTTCTGAGTCACCTTCACTGAAATGACACCTTTGTCTTCATGATACACGTCTCGGTCCTACATTGACTCGACACGCCGAGGACAGTGGGAAGGGTCACGCCTGTAGGTACAGGGACGACAAAACGGATATGAAGGTACCATACACCCTTTGTGTCCATTACAGGTCGTCATTGAGTTTGGTATTTGAGTCCTTAAGTAGAGAGAAAGAGAGTAGAGAAAGGGAGGTTAGGTAATCGACGACGACGACGATTCAGCGAAGTCAACACAGGCTGAGACACACTGGGGTGTCTGCCGTCGGGTGGTCCGAGGGGGTAGGGACCCTAAGAGGTCCGTTCTCACGGCCTCACCCAACGGTAACGGAAGAGGTTACGTACTTTCGCTTTTCACTTTCACTTCAGCGAGTCAGCACAGGTTGAGAATCGCTGGGGTACCTGGTATCGGTCCGATGCTATGACATGGGGTCCGAGGAGGTGGGTACCCTGGCAGGTCCGTTCTCATGAGCTCACCCCACGGTAACGGGAGAGGTCAGATAATCGTCCAGGAGAATTACAGAGGATAGTTTAAACGTAACCTAAACAGAAAGAACTAGATGTGTCAACTGTGGGTCCAGATTCTATTTGATGTAACAGGGACGGACCTACCGACGTTAGGAAGGGTTCCTCAGAAGGAGGACACGGAGAGTGGATTTGTGGTCCCAAGAGTTGGACTAACACGCAGTCACAGGAGACTCCGGAATAATCTCGTGTCTGAAGTCCCAGGTGGGACCTCAAAAACCTTGTCCAGACCCTTAAAGATAGACATTGTTCACGGGTCCATACGACGACGACGACCAGGTCCCTAGTATGAAACTCTTGGTGACGATATGTACTAGACCAAAAGGGCATTGTCGACCTTACCAGAAAAGACATGAGTTTAGTCTGGTTCTTCGTGGGAACGTTTATTCGAAGGAAGAGTAAATGTGAGTAATGTTTTTGGACTAGTGAGTGTGACCTCATACTACAGAAAACCCGTACCGAAGTCTACGCGGCTGACTAAAGGAGGACCAAGTGTCTCGGAAGAAAGGTAACGAGTAGTGAGTCGGAAGAAGGGTGGAGTCTCAGAAACTGGTCCTTGCAAGGAAGGGGTTTAGAAACTCGGACACCGAGGAGGAACAATAAGTTTACAGCCGAGTTCTGACCAGAGGGGTCTCAAGAAGGGACTGAAAGGAGAATTCTCGGTGGGAGAGTCCCTGAGAGTATAAGGGATTAAGACTAAAAGGATAAACAAAATAAATTATTATAAGAGGAGGAAGGTGATTTTACGTTCGAGTTACTCTTGGTCCGACATCAGACGGAATAAAGGAAGAGACTTAAACTACGGGTTTTGGTACAGACCACGTATCACATGAGTCTTTATAAACTATTTATTTACTTCCTCAGAGGTTCTGAGAGAATTCTTGTTGTCTTGGGAAATCCGAAATTATTAGGTCGATCTTTTTTTTATTATCAGGTCGACCCTAAGGGCCAGAGTCCGAAAGACTAAGTAATTAAGGTACTTAGGATATAGGAGGAAAGGGAAACGTCTTTGTTGATGTGTTCTGGTTCCCTTAGAACGTCGACAGGTCAACCTTTGTTTAATATACATTTCTTATGGAGTTGGTTCTCGGTGTCTTGTCTAAAAGGAGTGATAAACTGATATCCTCCTTTTGTCTGGGATATCTCGATTTCTTAGAACTCTCTCTACCCTTTAACTGAGATTCGTGGTGGGTATTTATGGGATCTGAGACGATGACTTAGGTACCTAACCTAATTCGATGTTAGTTCTTGTTCACGTCATCGCTATCCTGAGACACACACACATTCATTTACTTATTTGTCTGTTTTGTAAACACCAAACATATGACAGGGTCGAAAATCCCTTTCCGGGTTAGAAAAGAAGAAACGTACGTACCGGGAACCGTCACTAAAGTATAGAGGTCCCGATCCTGGGTTCAGATCGGTTAGTCTAATGAGGTAAGTAGAGAAAACACTAACTGGTTCTCTATACTTTGACGTGGTACGATTCAGTAACTCTCTGAGGAGATACTTAAGAGGACCACCATGGTCGTTTATCGGAGGGAGTCGTAAATACTCCCGGAGAGACCACCGAACCACCATTTCTTAGGTGGACGGTTACGTCCTCTCAGTCCAAACTAGGGACCTAACCCTTCTAGGGGACCTCTTCCTTTACCGTTGGGTGAGGTCACAAGAACGGACCCTTTAGGGTACCTGTCCCCTCGGACCCATCGATGTCAGGTACCCCAACGTCTCAGTCTGTGATAAATCGTTAATTTATTGTTTACGTTAGTACTCTTCCTACACTCGAACCCCCGAAACCACTGGTGGACCAGTAACGTACCTCTCTTGGGTAGACTCTTCATCTCAGATCTTTATCTCTGTGTGCCAGACCTACTGCACCCAAATCGGGTGCCTAGGTTCATACGACTTAGACTGTGAACCTAAAGAATGAATTCACATAAACTTTGTATGTGACAGTGTTGTCTTTCCCACGACTCCCTAGGTCTCACAGGGTGTAAGGAATACTCTGATGAGGGACTCAGAAGGACGACACGACACAATAGAAAGACAGTCGTGGATCGAGTCCCCGTCTTTCTTGGTGGGTGTTGTGACGTGACTTCGATGACACTTAGAACTCGGGTGTGTGGTGACGTTCGTATCATGTCTTTTACAATAATTATTGTTCCGGAGGTAAAGATACCTCAAAAGAAAATTTCTACGGCTTCTTAGATCGTATACAAAGACAAGAGAAGTGGGACAAGGACATTCCTGCTTCCTTTTGTCTATGAGGAGGGTTCGACACGCTTGGGATCCTTCAGTAGGGTGTAGAGTCTCTTTGGTAAAGCTTTCACAATTTTGTCTCCCTCTTTGCACTCCGTCTTCAAAGTCTAGACTGTAAGTACTCTGACCCTCCGTATTACACTTTAGTACTCACAGGACTGACGTGCCAAAAGGTTTTATTTTACAACTATAACTTATGGTACCAGATGTTTAACGTACCCTCTTTTAAGTAAGATGAAGTATACTCTTAGAAAGTCACAGTGTTTTTCGTGTCTTTTTAGTGAAGTACGAAGAGTTGTCTAGGAAATAGTTTTTCCTCGTCTTCTACTTAACTTTGTCGCAATTCTCTAGGTGTATGAGTAAAATGACGGTTGAAGGGATCCCTTTACTGTGACATTAAAATGGTATTTGCCACCCCGTATTCAGTCATATTACACGGGTCCTCAGTTCGAGACTTGACATCTGTAGAAAGACCAAAGATTTTCGTTTAGACTGAGACACTTTATATTCAAATGTACTTTTTTTAAGTGGAGTTAGGAAGGAAGAATATCCCAAGGTTAAACTGACTATTAGATGTAAGACGGTGAAATAAGTTTCGGAAATCCGGTTACATTGAATTTGCACTTGTTTAATCCTCCGTGACTTGACTACCCTTAAACACAGTAGTATTCGTACACGGGACAAGTAGTCGGGAAACTTGTGAGTCACAAACACGTTAACCCTTTATAAGTTTAAATATAAATATCCTGTCAAGAACGAAGTTCAACATTTTGTTTTGTAACCTTCAGGTACCCTTTATGTTCTTTTGAAAAGTTCTTTTGTAACTTGACAGACGATTAACTATTTTGTTTATCTTATTTTTAACGTCTCTCTCCTACTCGATCTACCTTAATTCTTCTTTTTCGAATAAGTTTCTTGACTCGAAATGGTACTCTAAAAGATCCCTCCGGACCGCACGCCGCTAAGTACCCCAGCGTTTCTCAGCCTGTGCTGACTCGCTGACTTGACTTGACTTGACTCCCTGATACAGACATAAACCGTCATAAACTTCTTAACGTACAAAAAAATCATTCCTACCTTCCTCCGACAAATATTTACTCCCGGCCTTTTTTCATAATACTCCGTACTAACTTCTTATATAGTAAAACGTGGTAGGTTTCATCGTCACTTCACCGCTCTTGCGAGAGAATTCCTAACCACGGATTGTTTGTCGCCGTCATCGTCGGCAAGAAAAAAATCACTTTCATATGGGTTTATAACGTACCTTGATTGAATGTGATTTTCCAATATTAGATCCCGTGACTTTAATTTTAAGTGGTCTCGTACGACGTAAAAGTAACTAACTTAGACCTTTGAGATAAATCTTCTAAGAATCACCTTCGAATGGAAGTTTTTTTTTTTATTATTTTCTCTAATGTCTATAAGGACAGTTGTAGTGTATCGCGAATGCTCCGAGTTAAAATCTGTTTCCTGTGGTAAACTAGATTAGGAATGTTTTGAACTCCTTTCGAAATAATGAAATAGGAGAAAAAGAGTCTCCCTCTTTAATTCCGTGTCTCTTTAATTCAGTAACCGGGTACTACTGTTCGGTCATTCTCCGTCTTGGTCCTTAACTTGGTTATGTCAGACCAATGTTTTAGGTGCGAGATGTACTGACACTTAACACGGTCCACTCCTGACACCGGTGTACCACCGATTCTTTTTGTGGAGTAGTACCGAAAAAGTTGTATCACTTAGGATCACGAATTGACGACCGAGTCGGGAATTTTGGTTCCGTGTCAAAGACCCTTTCTCGTGAAGACTAGAACTTCTCTTGGAGACTAGGGACAGGGACCTCAACCTACGGTGGACCACCACGTCAGTTACCAGAGGAGTGGAACAGCGGGTGGGGACTGAGGGGGTTCGCGATGGTGAGGGAGAGGGACTGATCGAGTACTGTCAGTACGACGTCACCTTAGTGTGCTACTCGTTCCGTCGCAAGGTCGAGGGGTGACGAGAGGACCGTGTGTCGTCCACCCTCCTGGGGTTCCTTCGGCTCGTTCCCCGATGCGGTAGGTGTCCGGATTAAATGACGGCGCCTAAGTTTATGAGTGATCCGATTTTCGGGTAAGGAAACGTGATGAAACATAGACGGTTCCAAACAGGGGTTCTAGTCGTCCCTTGAGAACTGTATAAAAGTTTATCCTCGTTTATGGTGTCTTTAGGTTGTTTGTGTCATGTTCTTAAGGTCACTCTTCTTAATATAGATTATGAATCCCACGAAAGGTTACTTGACTACGAGATTAAACATGTGGCATTTAATTTCGTTTAGTATTTATACGTAACAATCATATAAATTTTTACTAATCCAGGAGCATAACTGAATAAACCCTAAAAGTATTACAAGATAGTTAAACCCCTCACAAGTTCGTAAAATGAAGAACACTCTGTAAATAAAGTTATTTCACTATATTTTGGGAAGTGGGTAAGGATAAATCTCGACTCCTTATTCGGATAAACATTACTGAGAATGTATTCTGAACGTAACTTATGAAGAGATAACATTAGACTGTAATGTACATTAATCTTTATTATACCCTCGCCTTAGTTAGTAGGTACCGCCTCCCTAACTCTATTTTTACTGAGTAAACTGACCCAACTAAACTTTTTAATTATTGTCGTCTCCATTAATGATTGGACCCTCTCGGTCTGAGAATAGGAACTTGTGAAAATTTGTACTTCATGTGTCTCTGAGTAATGACACTCCGTGTCCGTCACACGACCTCGGTTTTTAGTTGACCGAGTTCACCGAGTTTTGAGTGTAGGAGGTCTAGTCACGAAGAGTTGGGTTCCACTGAGACAGGGGTTCCCCTGTAGACTGTTACCGTCCCGTGTAAGAACCGACAGGGTTGAACCCCGTACCTACGATGACCGTGGATCGTCCATCTTTGGTCTCTTCGACGGTGTATAAATAAGATGTTGTGTATTCACTCGGAGATCCCGTGTCTCCGCCTCTTCCGTTTCCGTGGGGTGAGGTCATGAGAACGGTCCTTTTAGGGTACCTGCCTCCTCGGACCATCCGACGTCAGGTGTCCCAACGCTTCTCAGTCTGTGTTGACTCGTTGAAGTGAAAGTGAAAAGTGAAAGTACGTAACCTCTTCCTTTGTCGTTGGGTGAGGTCACAAGAATGGACCTCTTAGGGTCCCTACCACTTCGGACCACCCGACGGTAGATACCCCAGCGTGTCTCAGCCTGTGTTGACTTCACTGAATCGTCGTCGTCCCGTATCTCCTTTACCGTTGGGTGAGGTCATAAGAACGGACCTCTTAGGGTACCTGTTTCCTCAGACCGTCCGATGTCAGGTACCCCAGCGTTTCTTAGTCCGTACTGATACGCTGATGGTGAAGTGAAATGAAGTCCTGTGTCTTAACGGGTCACTGTTATGGCGGTTCCAACTCTTTGGGCCCGGGATCCGCGACGGGTCTCAATGACTGATGGGACTGAGTCTCGAGTGTACCTCCCAGTAATTTGTCTGCACGATTTTAAGTAACGTAGTGTACGGGTTTATACCGAACAAATACGGAGTTCTTTAGACTACATGTGAAACAAGGTATAACATGTTTCACCTGTTACTGACGAAACGACCATTGGTTCTGTCATCTCGTTCGTTTGATGGGTGGTTTGGGGAGTAGTCCAAAGGTTCCAGAACTTCGTTATACTAGAAGGGACGGTGGGATCAGGTAGTCTGTTACCGTCCAAAACAACCCTTCCTAAATCGTACGGAGTCTAGTACTGTAAACATACCGAATGAATGGATGAAGTAAGAAAGTTTTTAGTTTGTTGATAACGATGAGGAAATAGAGTATACTATCTGTGATATGACATGACAGGTCTCCTCAATCGATAAAAGGTTGTAAGAAGGTCTCTGCTATAAATTAGAGTCTGACCTAAAGGGTTATACGTGGAAAGGGTCGAAGAGTTTACAATGTGTGAGTAAAATAATCTTCGTTCCCCAAAAGTCTTTATTGGTTGTGATAGGAAGGTAAAATCGTAAGGGACCGCCGAGTCGGCCATTTCTTAGACGGACGTGATATCCTCTGGACCCAAGCTAGGAACTCAACCCTTCTAGGGATGGCTGAAGTCATAAGACCGGACCTCTTAAGGTACCCGACATATCAAGTACCCCAACGTTTCTCAACCTGTACTGACTCGATGAAAGCGAAAGTAGGAGGGTAAAAGTTTACTCCTTCGACTTCAGATTGTGGAAGGTATCAATGAAAATCTGCCAATGAGAAGTTCTATGAAAACGACGTCGGAGCACATCTTGTCAAAATAAAGAAGTGAGGAGACGATATCATAAAGTGACACAATGAACGAAACCGTTACTTTGTACTCATCTTTACCACACACGGTGAAAGGTCATCTTTAAACTTCTCGACCGTCCACCAAGATAGTACAAGATGTGGAGAAAGATACTTCGTTTATCGTAGGACGTGTCCTTGACAAATAAGTCAAATCCGAGGTCTAAGTCCTACTTTGTTCCGTCTCGGTGTGGGTTAAACCTTGTTGCGTTTGTTCTTGATTTCTCGGAGAACTACTTTCACTTTCTCCTCTCATTTTTTCAATCGAATTTTGAGTTGTAAGTCTTTTGATTCAAGTACCGTAGACCAGGGTAGTGAAGTACCGTTTATCTATACCTTCGTCACCTTTGTCACTCTCTGAAATAAAAAACCCCAAGGTTTTAGTGACGTCTACCACTGACGTCGGTACTTTAATTTTCTGTGAACGAGGAACCTTCTTTTCAATACTGGTAGGACCTGTCGTATAACTTTTCGTCTCTGTAATGGAAAGATTGTTTTCAGGCAGATCAGTTTCGATACCAAAAAGGTTATCAGTACATACCTACACTCTCAACCTGATCTTTCTTTCGACTCACGACTTCTTGACTACGAAAACTTAACGTCACAACCTCTTCTGAGAACTCTCAGGGAACCTGACGTTCCTCTAGGTTGGTCAGGTAGGATTTCCTTTAGTCAGGACTTATAAGTAACCTTCCTGACTACAACTTCGACTTTGAGGTTATAAAGACCTGTGGACTACACTTTTTGACTGAGTGACCTTTTCTGGGACTACGACCCTTTCTAACTTCCGCCCTCCTCTTCCCCTGCTGTCTCCTACTCTACCAACCTATCGTAGTGGCTGAGTTACCTGTACTCAAACTCATTTAAGGTCCTCAACCACTACCTGTCCCTCCGGACCTCACGACATCAGGTACCCCAGTGTTTATCAGTCTGTACTGACTCACTGATTTGACTTGACTTTGTTCTTTATTTGGAAAAGAAGACATTCGACTGTACACTCCAGGAAGTAATTACGTCCTAGTAGTCGGATATGACTGACTATGTCATTGGGTCTTTAAATTTTTTCTCGACTAAATTCGGGATCAGGAATAAGTCTCTTGTCAAAAAACCATGTTTTACTTGTTTTATATTAAGTTGATGTGTTTCTTATTGTATTTTGCAAACCCGTATCTCCGGAACCAAATTTATAAAACACAATCCAAGATAGGGTTTTGATTAACCTTTCCGAAACGTCTAATTGGGGTGTTGTCTAGTCAACGTTAACACCCTTTATGATTTTCCGCTTCAAGGAGTCGTTTCGGATCTGGGTTTCAAATCTGAAAAGTATTTGGAGAGAAAGTCTAATATGTCCTCCATTCAGTAGAATGTGTCATGGTTTGTAGTGTACCAAAGTTTTAGTTTTTATTTTCGTTTTGTGTTGTTTTGAGGACTTTAAGTCTCTCGTTTGTTTTATATTGTCTCTTACTGTCTTTCTTTCCTTTTTCTTTCTTTAAAGTCTGCACCGTCTCTTGATATTTGTAGTAAATGAACATGTTTAAATGACGTAATAAAAGATCAATTGTTCAAAAGTTTATTCGACTCTTGTAATAAATGAATTGTGACATTAAAGTGTTTGACAGTTCTTATTTCTTGAGGTGACCCCATTTACTTCTATACGAACTTAAAAGGATGAACGGTGGAACGATTCCGAACCTCGAGTACAAGCCGACACACTGTTTACTAAGCTTCGTGACAGTCCGTCAGCGTCCCCTCGGGCCCAACGAACGATATGACACACGACCCGAGTAATGACACGACGACTGTCGGGGCCGACTCTTTCCTTTGTTGCGAACAAAGTCCTCACCTCTACGGCCCCGGTCACACCGTCCCTGACTGTTTCGTCTCCTCAAAAACGACAATAGTGACCTTACAATTGAGAGGGGTCGATAGGAGGGGTCCTCTTCCTGTCCGTACGTCCCTTTCTGAATTACGGAATGTTACTCAGAGACATAGTCGGGGATTGTGTCCTGGACCGTTTACCGCACAAGAGTTATTTACAAACAACCTACTTACTTAGTTACTTGTAGAGAGGATAAGTTTGAATAGACGAAACAGGAAAAAAAGAGAGGAGAACGGTCTTCTTTCTGACTTATTTGAATTACTATACCACTATTGTCTCACAAGGTCAAAAGGTGAAACTCCAAAGTTGGGTGTGATTAATAGAGGGGTAGGTGGAAGGAAGAGAGATAACATGGGTAACGAGATCAGGGTGGTCAAGGCTTGAGGAGACTCTCTACTCGGAAGTCGACTGAGTTGAGAGTTAAGAAGGGGTACAAGTCGTTTCGTATGACGAGAAGCGTCCTCAGGACACAAAATTAAAAATTTTACTACAAAATATAAGGATTATACAACACAGAAGTTTTACCAACGATGAATCTTTTGTCTGTCCTACTCTTATCTTTTACTACTTGTGTTTTCTTACTTAACTACTTCCTTCCTAAAGTCTACCTTTCCACCCCTTTATCAAGAACCTGAGAATTGGAGGATACTCTGACCTAAACTTAGGACCAAATTTTTGACCGAAATCACATACCATAGGTAAGAGTCACCCTCACTATAACAGGGGTTCTGTCACTTTTGACCAAGAACCCTCCGACTTCTATAAGATTCTACAATGTTGTCGACCACTAAGAGGGTTTCCGGTGTCATGTATTAATATATCATGTATGCAATGTAATTTTAAAGTGCTCTCACACACTGATCCTTTTATACAGATTTTTCTGAGATACTCCCTTACCCTTTCTTACTTTTTATCTAACTCTTTATAACCAAATATTCCTACAAAAAGGGTCGGGTTTCGTTTCACCCAGCACATATAATGACATATACATACATATGTACAGTTATCGTATCCCCTCTGTCTATTACGTACGTTAAAACGATTATCGTGAAAACCCCTTTATGGATCTGAAACTCTATAAAGGAAAGAAACGTTTCATTTGTAATTTATTGAGACAACTATAGACGTAATATTTTTTACGGAGACCAACAAGATAGAATATGTTTTTGGACACTCAGTGACAAAACTTGTTACCTGTTGAGTTAGGTTCACATTTTACTCAGAACAGTTTATAAATTGTTTCTTTCATCGAAATTTCAGACACTTCTATTAATGAATCTCAGACTTTCTCTAGTACAAAGGATTTTGGGACTTTTTCCCAATTCAATCAATATCAGAAGTTGACTATCATTTACTAACAGACCCGACAAAGGAATTTAGTAATTAAGTAAGTTACGTGGGTACGAAGGGAGGGAGTTGTAAAGTTACAAATTGCACGTAAGATAAACTATGTAATAATGTTTTACACAAAACAACATGATACACGTGCCTAAAAGTTAAAGACATGTACCATTACAATACATAGGACATTAAAGAAGGAGACAAAAATGACAAAATTTCTAGAGAGGTACAACAAGACAACGAAGGAGACGACGTTTTAGGAGGACCTACACACAGGTGTTACTGATTGGGTGGTGACAAGATTTTTACGTGTGGGTCTAACAGAGGTTTAGGAGTCATTGGGTTTGTGGGACCGTTACGTCTGGTCCCAATGGACCCTTCTTAGGTTCCACGTCTGAAAGGTCTAAGTAGGACTTCTACGTATTTGGTAAATTTTTTTGAACCCCTGTAGTGAACGGTATTAGTATACTCAGAAGGTGACAAATCGTCATAAAATATAAAGACTCTATATAAGGTCAAATGATACTATATATAAACATGTGACAACTTAATTCAATCACATAAAATATGTTTAAAAGTATTTATCTTACGCGGATATTAATGATATTAAAAAAAGGACAAGAAGAGAAATATAAACCTTAATTCCGATGAGATCGAGGTGTTTTACTAGACGTATCGAAAACGAGAAAAAAAAAAAAGAACTTGTTGAATGTATTGTTTCTTAGTTGCAAAAGAACTTTCAAACCATCTTGATGGTCACCTTTGTAGACCTACACGTTAACCAAGTCTGAAACTAATAGTAAATTTTTATTGACTTGAGTTCTGTAGGCAAAGAAGATTAAAAGATCCTTAACTAGGTGAAGGTAATTTGTGTGTCTTGGGTATGTTATATCGACAACTATTCGGATAGTCAGAAATATTTACAGATAACATAGATACCAATAAAGAAAGATATAGGACACAAACAATTATCGAAATTTCCATTTCAGCGAGTCAGCACAGGCTGAGAAACGCTGTGGTACCCGACATCGGATGGTCCGAGGAGACAGACACCCTAAAAGGTCCGTTATCATGACCTCACCTAACGGTACAGGAAGAGGTCCCTTAGAAGGGCTGGGTCCCTAGCTTGGGTCCAGAGGGAGTAACATCTGTCTACGAAATGGCAGACTCGGTGGTGACTCTATTTTAAATTTATCGTATTTTAAGTCAACGAATTTATGTGATTTCACAAAGGATTCCTAAAACTCATTGAAATCTCAACACTTTACTAGTGGTGTTAGGTCATAATCTTACAATGGTAACGGGGGTCTACCAGGGTGAAACTCCCACCTCTCGGTACATTGGTGTACCGAAACCCGTCGATGATCAGGTGTACGATAGAGATATCTAATCGGAAAAGACCAGACTTTAAACATAAACAAAAACAAATAAATGTACTTGGAAAAGTTTCTTAGTTGAAAATTAACACAACTAGAAGAGATGAAAAAAGGAAATGAGGTCACTAAAACTTTCTCAAGAAGAGTCGGACAGGGAGTCACTGTCAGTCATTGATGGCCTGGTCCTGATTACTGTGTCCGGGTAAGAAACGAAACTATTAGTAAATTCGACACGGACCCGTGTCACAGACGACTCGGAAAAGAGAAACATCGGACACACTAAAAGTGTAAAGGACCCGTCCAACGGGTTTAGGACCAATGGGAGCCTGTAGTCTACCGGTCCAGGATACTTCCTCTGGGATTTTGGTGACGTCCTCTCTTCCTACGACTCGAAGGGTCAAATCGGTAGGTTCAGGGGTTTGAACAGATCCTAGGGATTTAAAATTAAATATGGTAAGCCTCAGTAACATACGAATCCTTTTTATTTTCCGTTTTATACTTCACCGATCACTTCGGGAAATACCTGTTTCCCGAAGATGCGAACTCAATGTTTTGGTTGTCAAAGACCAACAATTCCTTGGTCTTCTGAGGGTTGTCACGGGGACTTTAATTTTTGGTCTCAACGTAAATTCCCTGATCTTTTTTAAAACTACAGGACACAGAGAACAGAACGAAACGTTTGTGCACGGAGGTAAATGGGGGAAAGGAAGGTGAGGTGTGTGATTGATATCCAACCTGGGGTACCTTTGAAAATTTTAGAAGAAATACCTAGACATGGGAATGGTTAGTAGCCCTTTCTTGTCGCTCGTTATAACTCGTGGATCTCAACCGGTCCGTGAAGTTTCTTAAAAGAAAAACTTTTTAATATCAGCAGGAATTGCAAACCGTGGTAATAGTAAGGTTATAATCTTTACTCCGTTGACCCCCTCTAGTCTCCCGGACAGGTCTGGCTACGGTGGGGTCAGTGAATCACTGAAGGATCCCAATGTGTCTACCTTATTCTCGGTCTTACTTTCGATTCTGGGTAGAGTGACGTTCAAAGTTCGAGGAAGACTGTCCCTATCTCATCCAATTAATTTGTCACTCAAATTTTTAAGTTGATCCCTAATTTTTCTCTTAAAACTCGCTCAAACTCTCTGATAATATTCGATTACTGGTGAGTTCTCTTCTTTGGTCATTGGATCGTTGTTAGGTATGAGGGACTTCCTTCTGGTCCATGTAAGTTCGCGGTCCGTACGAGTCGATGGTAAAACTCTCAACTTTGTGTTCTGTCTTCTATGCTCCATACTTAGAACACTGTATTTCAGTCCCTCAGTTGCCAGGAACTTCTCATCGTAAAGACGTACATCGGTTCTGTCCTTACATTCACGTTCCCCCTTTTTTAACCACTTTATCCTGTAACATGGTTCACTTTCACTTTCAGCGAGTCAGTACATACTGAGAAACGTTGGGGTACCTGATATCTTAGTTACCTTAAGAAATCTGGTCTTATGACCTCATCCATCGGAAAGGGAAGAGGTTCCCTAGAAGGGTTGGGTCCCTAACTTGGGTCCAGGGGGTGTAACGTCCGCCTAGGAAATGGTCGACTCGGTGTCCCTTCGGGTTCTTATGACCTCACACATCAGATAGAAAAGAGGTCGTTTAGAAGGGTTGGGTCCTTACCTTGGCCCCAGAGGACGTAACGTCCTCGATAGTCTCTTCGGATGTAATATGGTTTTGGTGTCCGTTTCCTCGTGTAAGGACTCTCGTTTCTCCCGATGTAAAAATATTGGTGTATTTTCACTCCTCCCTTCTTTTAGTGGTAGAAGGAGTAAAACCCCGTCTGTAGTACCGAGGAGGAGACTGAGATCTACTGGATTCGTCCTGACAGTGCCGTGACGAATTTAGTATGCATATATTCGTCTTCCCACCACTGTATATTATTTTGTAGATACAAAATTGCTACATTCGGTTACTACAGACGGGTTTGTACTCCTTCTTCCACCAAAAGAAGGGAGGAGCAGACGAGGTGCACACAGTAAGACCCCGGATCTTTTTTCCCTGTCTCCGACGGACACCAAACTTTGACCGTGACCTGTGAAGACGAGTGTAAGGTGACCGGTTTCGTTCGGTGTATTGGTTAGGGTCGTGACGACCCCACCCTTTTCTTGAGAGGTCCGTCACCTCTCCCTCCTTTCTCACTCATAGACGGCTAGCTCTTAGATTGAATGGTGTACGCCTTTTCGTCATCAGTCATACTACTTTTGGTTCGTCAGATTTGAAAGTCAATCGGTGGTGACGGACGTCTTCGTCCCAAAGAACTATTTCACGTCCTACGAGTCAATGTCAAACTTAAAGTCTGTTTGAAAATCGTCTTCATGTTTATTAAATCGTCTTCACGTGGGTTTATGGCGTACCCTATGTCCTATTATGAATAGGATTTGTTCTTAAGAAAACAAATAGACTCTAATAAACATATAAGTGAACGATTTGACAGGTAAGATACGTCTATCTAAAATCAAATTCCGATGAAAAAAAAAAGGAATATTTTTCTCTCTCTAATCGTTTAGAATGTCTATAAAGTCGTAATTGGACTTTGGAAGGGGAGTTATATTCTTACTGTTTTTCTCTTGACTTACAGACAACGTCCACTTCTCTCCTCAGGTCCCTGGACCCTCTCCGAGGGAGTCGACGTCTCGGTCACCGGCTCTAGGGAGAGTGGAACCCTGCGAACCACTTTGAGACCTAAGATTAGAAACGTTTCTATCCGTCTCAACCTACGGAAGAAGAGGAGTCCTATAAACAAAGATGAAAGGTCTTACAGATTTCCAGTCCTACAAATAAGACTAAAGTCCAAATTCCACACACATTATTCTATGCTCCAAAAGTCATTGAAGACCGTCAGTATTAATTGAAGATGTTATCGGTACGAGTAGGGATTGGAATTATCCATGTGGTCTCGATTCCCCTCTACCTCTGAAAAGTTGAAGGGGTTCTAAGGACTCAATTCACTGATCTACGTCTCGTCAATAATTAATATTCAGTTCTTGTCACCCGTAAAAGGAGTACCAAACTTTTGACGTTTAGTGGACGAGACCGATGACACCAGGAAGACACCCGGACCCCCTGACACGACGAGAACATAAAATACTCTTTTGCTGTTCTGACCCAAATTAAATCCGACGGAGATTGGGTTGAGTCTTTGTTACTTCGTGTTTAGTCACGTTTGGTCTCTTGTGAGAATTCTTTGTGACAGAGTTTAGGACATTTTAGGATACACTACCCTAGACACGAACTCCATTCTCGAAGGTTTATCGACTTTGTCGGACTAAAGAACCTCAGACAAGACCATCGAGACTACTAGACTCTTTGGGTAGATGAACAAGTTTAAAAAGTTTCAGACCTTATTACGAACGAAGTGTAAGGGGGGGAGAGGAAAAAGAGAAGAAGAAAGAGGAGGAGATCCCTTGGAAGGGTCTAGAGATATCGGAGGTCCTAACTTGAGACTTGAGTGTCGGAAACTAGGAACAGGGTGAATAAACCATTACTTGACTCGGAACCGTTATACTCCAGTGGTTATGACAAACACAAACCCTCTTCCCCCACCGACATGTCAACCCCACAACCTTGTGACGATATAAGACTTACCGGAATAGAAATGGAGACGAATACAAACCCCAACCGTTTGAGAAAAGAGATGTATGTATGTGTGTACGTGTGTGTGTGAATAAAAGTAGAGACCTTAAAACAATATAGGTCAAGTTAAAGGTAGTACTTAACGGTCGAGGTTGAAATCGGAGTCTTTTTGTAGGGACTAGGAACTTAGTCTCAATGTTATGGGAGGTACTATGAGAGTACCGGGGAGGTGACGGATATGGTCCTCAATTCATTCTAAAAGACATTTGCGGGATATCATTTATGAAGGTCGACACGTCTTGTGTATTTCGGAGACAGTGTTGATGAGTTGAGACGGTGACATCACGTTTTCATCGGAACCTACACCTACGTAAGGTTACTTTGAAATGACTATCACTTTAGACTTACAGTAAAGTAGAAGTACATAGTAAACAAAAGTTTGGTAATGTTTATATTTTTATGAGGATCGACATTTGATTGCTCTACCATCCGACCTAAACCAGGAACCCGACTTAAACGACCGGAGACTGGATTTGAGAACAAACAAATGAACTGAAAAATTTAGGATAACGTGATTTTAAAGGGGAGTCCTTGAAGGGTAGAACTTTATAGATCCAGGTTCGTCCCGTGGACCAAACACACCTTCTTAAATTCGAAATCGTAGCGTCTAAAGTATCGATTGGTGGATGAGACAAGGTGATACCAGGAGTGTACTCGGTCACCGTATCTGGTGATACTAGAGATTAATCTTCTACCTACAACATCAAGATAAAGTCATTGTACTTCGAGAGAAAAGGGGGATGTTGTGTGTCTGTCCTTTTTTCGTGTCATAGTCATGTTTGGACTCTTGTAATTTTCCTGAAAGTTAGGAAATTTCAGAAAATGTTATTTTAACATACAAACCCTCTTCCAGGATCGGTGTCAAGATATTCATTTTAATAAGATAAATAAAAAAAGAGTGGATGGTTCAGAAACAAGTTATCCAGGACGAGTGGATCTTTTGAGAGACACGAAAAATTTATAGAAAGTTCCGTGCCTGTTAAGTGAAAAGAATAGCAGGTACTTCAGAGGAGTCTGGGTACTCAAATGTATTTGACAAGGGTAACAGACCCTAAAAGAAGAGGCACCAATTGAGAAAGAATAAAAATTCTGGAGTCGAAATTTTCGTGTAACGATTTCTCCGAAGTAGACTGGTGGACAGTTGTGTCTGTGGGTAGGGGTAAGACGTAGTGTTATGACCAGAAAAGGAAAGGGTTGTGATGGTACTAAAAATTGAGGAAGGGGTTAAGGTACAAACGAAAAATACAGTTATCAGATCGTGTCTAAGACTGTGTATCCTCCAAGAGTTATTTATGACTAACTTACTTATGTGTTCTTGAAGTGGCGGACTCACTGTTAGTCAAGTCAAGTCAAGTCAGTGAGTCAGCACAGACTGAGAAACTCTGGGGTACTTAACGTCGTGCGGTCCGGAGGGACAGGTAGTGGTTGAGGGCCTTAAGTGAGTTTGAGTGCAGGTAGATCAGCCACTACGGTAGGTCGGTAGAGTGGGAGACAGCAGGGGAAGAGGAGGACGGGGGTTAGGGAGGGTCGTAGTCTCAGAAAAGGTTACTCAGTTGAGAAGGGTACTCAATCGGTTTCATGACTTCAAAGTCGAAATGGTAGTAAGGAAGGTTTCTTTAGGGTCCCAACTAGAGGAAGTCTTACCTGACCAACCTAGAGGGACGTCAGGTTCCCTGAGAGTTCTCAGAAGAGGTTGTGGTGTCAAGTTTTCGTAGTTAAGAAGCCGTGAGTCGGAAGAAGTGTCAGGTTGAGAGTGTAGGTATGTACTGGTGACCTTTTTGGTATCGGAACTGATCTGTCTGGAATCATCCGTTTCATTACAGAGACGAAAACTTATACGATAGATCCAACCAGTATTGAAAGGAAGGTTCCTCATTCGTAGAAAATTAACGTACCGTCATTAGTGGTAGACGTCACTAAAACCTCGGGGGTTTTTATTTCGGACTATGATAAAGGTGACAAAGGGGTAGATAAAGGGTACTTCACTACCCTGGTCTACGGTGCTAGAAGCAAAGGACTTACAACTCGAAATTCAGTTGAAAAAGTGAGAAGAGAACCTGAAAGTAGTTCTCCGAAAAATCAAAGAGAAGTGAAAGACGGTATTCCCACCACAGTAGACGTATAGACTCCAATAACCATAAAGAGGACCGTTAGAACTAAGGTCGAACACAAAGAAGGTCAGGTCACAAAGAGTACTACATGAGACGTATATGTAATGTATTCGTCCCACTGTTATATGTCGGAACTGCATGAGGAAAAAGGATAAACCTTGGTCAGACAACAAGGTACAGGTCAAGATTGACAACGAAGGACTAGACGTGTGTCTAAAGAGTTCTCCGTCCAGTCTACCAGACCATAGGATAGAGAAAGTCTTAAAAGGTGTCAAGTAACACTAGGTGTGTCAGTTTCCGAAACCGTATCAGTTATTTCGTCTTTATCTAAAAAAGACCTTGAGAGAACGTCTCTCAAGGTCTAGGTACTAGGTCGTCTACAACCGTTAAACTAGAGACCAAGGAAACAGAAAGATTTTGGTCGAACTTGTAGTCCTTCAAGTGCCAAGTGTATAACGACTTCGGACCGAACCTCTTAAAACTCGTAATGAAATGATCACACACTCTACTCACGTTAACACGCTATCAAACTCGTAAGAAACCGTAACAGAAAGAAACCCTAACCTTACTTTTGNGGACCGTTAGAACTAAGGTCGAACACAAAGAAGGTCAGGTCACAAAGAGTACTACATGAGACGTATATGTAATGTATTCGTCCCACTGTTATATGTCGGAACTGCATGAGGAAAAAGGATAGACCTTGGTCAGACAACAAGGTACAGGTCAAGATTGACAACGAAGGACTAGACGTGTGTCTAAAGAGTTCTCCGTCCAGTCTACCAGACCATAGGATAGAGAAAGTCTTAAAAGGTGTCAAGTAACACTAGGTGTGTCAGTTTCCGAAACCGTATCAGTTATTTCGTCTTTATCTAAAAAAGACCTTGAGAGAACGTCTCTCAAGGTCTAGGTACTAGGTCGTCTACAACCGTTAAACTAGAGACCAAGGAAACAGAAAGATTTTGGTCGAACTTGTAGTCCTTCAAGTGCCAAGTGTATAACGACTTCGGACCGAACCTCTTAAAACTCGTAATGAAATGATCACACACTCTACTCACGTTAACACGCTATCAAACTCGTAAGAAACCGTAACAGAAAGAAACCCTAACCTTACTTTTGACGGGAAAAGGTCAGGACACCGGTGACGACTCAAAAGGTTTGAACGACCGTATAACTCACATCGTCAAAGTGTCGTAGTAGAAAGTTCTAAACTTTATCGAGTTGACCTTAAGGTAGTGGACATAAATTTAGGGTCTAGGAGTGAAAGATTGGAAAGAGTCCGTTAAATGTACCATTCGACACAAAAAGACAAATTAGATATTTTACTTTTATTGGACGAAGTATTATAACAATATTGATATTTTACTCTTAACGTGTACATTTACGAACCGTGTCGTGTCCCGTGTGTCCTTCTTCTATTCATCGTTATAGATAGATAGATAGTAGGTAGTTAATGATAGTAATATATAGAGAACTTATATACTTAAGTATAGTCTCTTTTAGGTTGATTACAAAAATTTAGACAAGAAACAGAAACCTACACAGTACGAGTTTTGGAGATTAAACGAAATAAGATACTTTTTGGTCTTGTTTGTTGGGTTTGACAGTCTCTAAAGAGTGTAAAAGTCACAGAGTAGGACATTAACGGGAACCTAAGATATGTACCTGTCACGTAGGTCGGGACCCACCCAGAAAGTGATCATTCTGATTTAAGACTCGGTGATGGAAACGGTATGTATGAAATTTTTTGTATTCCTTTTTTATTTTTTTTTATTTTTTATTTTTTGTATTCCTTATAATAGTCAATCAGTTATGCCATCTACGACCAATCAGTGTAAAATAATAATAAAAAATTTTTATAGACGGAGTCAAAAATCGTGACCCTAGAGAGGTAGATCCAATTCAAAATACGATTACTTTCATTCTGACAGAAGAAGTTCTGAGGTCTTTCCATGCTCCTCAATTCACAACGTTAATAGGTTACTCATCTGAACCTGTCAGTTAGAGGTTTTCCTACCTAACAATTAATGTCGACCTACTGCTAATGTAATGTGAGAGGTACGAAAGTCCTACTTGACCTCAAATCGTCTGGAATTTATTAATATCCGTAGTTTGATTTTCCGTCTCCCCCCACTATGGTCTCAAACTATTTGTACCTATACTCGTATTGAGTCTAGTACAAACTTTTAAGAAAAAATGAAGAGACGAAAGGTCCTATGTATACTATCACATGTAAAATAATCTGGTATTGTAAAGGGACAATATTTAGTAACCAGTTCTTCTTTTATAACTACGGAAAACTTTTGACTTCTATACTTGTTGTCTATAATACTTGTCTTAAAATTATAATTACGGTGTGTAATGATACGAATTCACCGACAAAACTTAACTGTACCAGGAAAAAAGAAACTTTCCAAGCGATACCAAAAGGTTTGAAAGGTATCCACCGTCGTTAACACCACGGTCTAATTTGTTATGAAATTTCTTTTTTTTTAGGAGTATGGAAAACCACCGACTTAAACAAGAAAACAGAACGAATCTGAAATGATACGTGTATGACTATACGTAGGACTCACATCCACGAAATAACACTGTACGGAGACCAGAAGTGACGGGGATTTTGTTACAGATCATGTTTACAGTTACTTAATTATTATACACTTATTGTTTACACACTGGTTTACTTATAGTACGTTGTTACATCAAAATTGTCAAAAGATGAGTTATATTCTTAATAATAGGCTATTATACTTAGACAATCCTCACGATAGAGAGCTCACGTCGTCTTTATCCCGAAGAGGAGGAACTTTAAAAGACAAGCTGTCAGAAGTGGACTCTTGAATTCACACAAACCTTGCACGTTGAGGGACCGAAGGACAGTCATTACTTTGTCCCAAGATCCAGACTACACTTAGATGGACATGGATGCTAAAAACGATAGTAATGGTTTCTGGATAAGTCCCCAAACGTAAAACGTTCTCCTTATAACACGATCCGGTGTATTACCAGGGGTTTCCATACGTCAGGATTAGGGAAGTTGGATACTTAGTATGGAAAATACCTTTTCCCTAAAGACGTCTACACTAATGTACTTCCTAGAGATTCACCCCTTTAACAGGACCTATTAGTTCCATCTAGGTTTTACGTTAGTAATTGTAGGAATATTTTTACTCCGTCCCCCTCTAAAGTCTGTTTGACTTCTCTGACTGACCTCACTGTGTGGGTTCTCGGTACTTTACGATCATCGGTGGTCTTCGACCTTCTCCGTTCTTGTTTAGAAAGAGATCTCGGAGACCTCCCTCGTACCGAAGTAAATACTGTTTGGGTACGGTTATATCATGAGTCACCACTTTTCGATTTTCGGAAGTACGATGTTAGACCTGATTCTGTTCCTACGGGTGAGAGTGGAAAGGTAAGTTGTGTCATAACCCTCAGGATTGGTATCGTTAGTCTGTTTTTTTTCTTTGTTTTTCATGGGTGCAATCTTCCTTTTTCCATTTTAATAGTAATATAAGTCTACTGTACTAAGATAGACATCTTTTGGGATTTCTGAGGTGTGTTTTCGATGATTGACTATTTGTTTAAGTCGGACAATCGACCAATGTCTACTTGTTTGTATTTAACCAACGTAAAGAAATGTGTTTGTTACTTGATAGTCTTTTCCTTACGGTTCTTCGTTGTGAAAAGTTTTAACATGGGAGACTTTATTTTATGTATCTTTATTTGGACTTTTTCCTACAGTTTCTAAATATAAGATTCCTCATATTTTGTAATTATTTCCTTTAATTTATAATAAGTTTCATTACCTTTCTATAGAGTACGAGAAACTAATCGTCTTATAACAATTCTACCAGTATGATGGGTTCCGTTAGATGTCTGACTTACACTAAGGATAATTTAATGGGTACTGTAAAGAGTGTCTCAATGTTATTCATGAGGATTTTGAATATACCTCGGTAATTTCAGAAGTTTAACGGTTTCCTTAGGACTTCTTTTTCTTGTTTCATCCTTTGTATTGGTAGGGTCTACAGACTGTTGTGATGTTTCTATATCATTAGTTTTGTCGTACCATGATCGTGTTTTTGTCTGTATATACCTAGGTGCCTTGTCTTACCTCTCGGGTCGTTATTTGGGTGTGTGGATACCAGTTAATTAGAAAGTGTTTCCGTCGTTCTTAAATGTAACCATTTTTAAGAGAAATCGTTCGTCGTAATCCTTTCGACCTGTCGATGTATATTTGGTTCTTGTGTTGGAGAGTGGTATGTATTTTTATTTGAGTTTCACCGAATTTACGAATTTATATTCTGTACTATCGTATTTGAGGACCTTGTCTAGTATCCGACTTGTAAGACTGTATTTAGTATGGTTATAAAAGAATCCAGTCAGAGAGTTCCGTTATATTTACGTTTTTATTTGTTTACCCTGGAATAGTTCGAACGTTGATAAACGTGTCGTTTCCTTTAGTAGTTTTTTATCTTTGTTTTTTACTTTTCTGTTTGATTACCTACTTTTTTGAACTCGACCGGTTTTTCAAGCAAACGAAAAAGGTATTGTAAAATATCTTACAATTCCCTTGTATACTACGTTGACTGTTGTCGAATTAAATGTTTCGGACGTTTGTAGAGTATGTTGTTGTTGTTTTTTGTTTGTTGGGTTTGTGTGGATTTCCTGTCGTCTGGATTGTCTGCAAAGAAGTTTCTTCTTTATGTCGGTCATTCGTGTACTTTTCATTGAGTTGTAACGATTAATAGTCTATTTGCGTTTAGTTTTGATGTTACTCCATGGTCGAAGGCGTCCAGTCTTACCGATAGAAATTTTTGAGACATTCATTGTTTACGATTTCTCCTACACTTCTTTTCCCTTAGGAGAATGTGACAACTACCCTTACATTCAACCGTGTCGGTGATACCTTTTGTGATACCCTTCAAGGTGTTTTTTGATTTTAATCTTGATGGTATACTAGGTCGTTAGGGTGAGGACTCGTATATAACTCTGTTTTAAGATTAGGTATTTCTGTGTACGTGGGGATATAAGTTTCGTCGTGACAAAGTGTTATCGGTTCTGTACCGTTGTTGAATTTTTGGGTAGTTATCTGCTTACCTATTTCTTCTACAGTATGTATAGGTGTTACTTTATAATGAGTCGATATTTTTTCTTGTTTTATTACAGTAAACTTCGTTGTACCTACATTCATCTCTAATGATATATTCACTTCATTCGGTCTTTCTCTTCAATGGTATACTATAGTGAATGTCCACGTTAGATTTTATCCTGTGTTTACTTGAATAGACACTTTGTCTTTGTCTGAGAGTCTGTGTCTCTTGTCTGACACAAACTCTTTGCCCTCCCCCGACGTCCTCACCATCTCACCCTTCAACCCCCATCATTTACCTTCGATAATATATACCTTATGTACCTGTTGTTCCTGAAAGACATATTATGTCTCTTGATATAAGTCATAGGATACTATTTGATATTACATGTTCTTATATTTTCCTTACATATATATATTTTGACTTAGTGACGACATGTTGTCTTTAATTATGTTGTAACATTTAGTTGATATGACGTTAATTTTTTTTTCTTTCTTTCTTAGAGTCCAAGATAGAGGTCTTTTTCTTAGACGTTAAATGGTTATAGTCTCCATTGAGTATTTATGAAAGTTAAATTCTCTTAGTGACGAGAATTACTAGATTTTCCGAAATCGGAAAACTGTTCTCCGACGAAGAGTGAACAGTCTTCCACACTCCAAGTGATAAACCACCTCCTGTTCACAAGGTATTACCCGACCGTATACACACGTACGAGTTAGTACAGGTCGAGAAACACTGGGGTACCTGACATCGGGTGGTCTGAAGAGACAGATACCTTAAGAGGTCCGTTCTTATAACCTCACCCAAAGGGAAAGGATACGGTCCCCTAGAAGGACTAGGTCCTTGACTTGGGTGCAGAGAACGCAAAGGACGTAACCGTCCACCTAAGAAATGGTGACGTGGTGGACTCTTCGGGTTGTCCGACCACTCTCGGGGTACTTACGGACTCCCACCTCGGTATGACGTCCATTTTTAGAGAGTTTGATCTTAGGGTTGTGTACAATCTCTCCACGTTACGTATTTGTCGTTGATAGAACGTCGACAGTCCTCTTGAACTTCTAAGAAATTCTACCACGAGTTTATGGATTTTACTCAACTGTAACTGTACTGGTCTAGTTTTGTATAAAGGAAATAAGATTGATAATTGTCTTTTTTTAAAGACTTTTCGTCTTGGTGGGGATCTGTTCACTCAAAGAATGTCGTAGTGTCCACTGTGTGATTGTTTCTACATCGTTCCTATGTTCGAAATTCTGTTCTTACTGGTCCATTGGAAATCTTAGGGAAAGTTACCTTTCGAACCTAAAGACACTATGGACTTGTAGTGGTTTTCAGTGTAAATGTGAAATCGTTGTCAAAAATTGTTTCGTTCTCCCAACTTAATGTCGTAGATGTCGGTTCCTTCCTGAGTAATTTACCAAACCTACCTAAGGTTTTCGACACGTCATGACAAAGGACTGGATGTCTTCTTAGCTCGTCTCCTTTAAATGGACAGTTGAGGACGAAATTATCCGTTGTCGTTTGACGACCTCAGTTGTTGTGTTAGATATTTACACCTACCGTCGATTAAAAATTAACCGTGAAAGAGAACGTGGACGGTATCCTCAAAGTGTGTAAATAGGTGTTTAACTTTTACGAATGAACCATAAACGTTAGGATAAAGAAAGTATACGTTAGTTGTGATGAGTTTAATCACAGGGAGACTTATGAGTGTCCATAAACCTCACTTCTTTGCTAGTAAAATGTGAACCGATCAACCTTTCCTAAAGTCCCAGTATTAAGATTGAGAAAATAAGATGTTTGCTTTTCCCTTTTTAAAAAAACTTAGATCTTATAACTACCGTTACGAAGGATAAAGTTGAGAGTCATCATGACCTTCAAAGATCTTATTGTACCTCAAAGATCATCTATATACTCTATACTCACCTTTACACCACCCCTCTACTTCTTCAATGGTGTTCTTATATACCTTCTCACAGGGAGTTCTAAAGTACAGATGGATGTCGGGGTCTTACACTGAATAAAGGAATAAAGCTCCATCCTGAAAGTTAATCAATTCTACTATAGTATGACCTAATCCCAACTGGGATGTAAGTTATTCACGACAGGAAGATTCTCTCGGTGTACCTCTATGTGTCTCCTCTTGTGGTACACTTAAGTCAAGTCAAGTCAACGAGTCACCACAGGCTGAGAAACGCTGGGGTACTTAGCGTCGTTGGTCCGGAGGGACAGGTAGTGGTTGAGGGTCTCAAGTGAGTTTGAGTACAGGTAGCTCAGCCACTACGGTAGGTCGGTAGAGTAGGAGACAACAGGGGAAGAGGAGGACGGAGGTTAGGGAGGGTCGTAGTCTCAGAAAAGGTTACTCAGTTGAGAAGCGTACTCCACCGGTTTCATAACCTCAAAGTCGAAATCGTAGTCAGGAAGGTTACTTGTGTCCTGAGTAGAGGAAATCTTACCTGACCAACCTAGAGGAACTTCAGGTTCCCTGAGAGTTCTCAGAAGAGGTTGTGGTGTCAAGTTTTCGTAGTTAAGAAGCAACGAGTCGAAAGAAGTGTCAGGTTAAGAATGTAGGTATGTACTGATGACTTTTTTGGTATCGGAACTGATCTGCCTGGAGACAACCGTTTCAATACAGAGACTAAAACTTATACGATAGATCCAACCAGTATGGAAAGGAAAGTTCCTCATTCGTAGAAAATTAACGTACCGTCATTAGTGGTAGACGTCACTAAAACCTCGGGGGTTTTTATTTCAAAACTGTGACAAAGGTTACAAAGGGGTAGATGAAGGGTACTTCACTACCCTGATCTACGGTACTAGAAGCAAAAGACTTTCAACTCGAAATTCGGTTGAACAAGTGAGAGGAGAAAGTGAAAGTAGTTCTCCGAAAAATCAAGGAGAAGTGAAAGACGGTATTTCCACCACAGTAGACGTATAGACTCCAATAACCATAAAGAGGGCCGTTAGAACTAAGGTCGAACACAAAGAAGGTCAGGTCCCAAAGAGTACTACATGAGACGTATCTTCAATTTATTCGTCTCACTGTTATATGTCAGAACTGCATGAGGAAAAGGATAAACCTTGGTCAGACAACAAGGTACAAGTCAAGATTGACAACGAAGGACTGGACGTGTGTCTAAAGAGTTCTCCGTCCAGTCCACCAGACCATAAGGGTAGAAAGAGTCTTAAAAGGTGTCAAATAACACTAGGTGTGTCAATTTCCGAAACCGTATCAGTTATTTCGTCTTTATCTACAAAAAAGACCTTGAGAGAACGAAAAAAGGTACTAGGTCGTCTACAACCGTTAAACTAGAGACCAAGGAGGCGGAAAGGATTTTGGTCGAACTTGTAGACCTTCAAGTGCCAAGTGCATGACGACTTCGGACCGAACCTCTTAAAACTCGTAATGAAATGATCGCACACGACGAGGACGATTCAGTGAAGTCAGCACAGGCTGAGACACACTGGGGTATCTGTCGTCGGGTGGTGCAAGGGGGTAGGGACCCTAAGAGGTCCGTTCTTGTGACCTCACACAACGGTAAAGGAAGAGGTTACGTACTTTCACTTTTCACTTTCCCTTCAGCGAGTCAGTACGGTCTGAGAATCGTACACTCTACTCACGTTAACACACCATCAACCTCGTAAGAAACCGTAACGGAAAGAATCCCTAACCTTACTTTTGACTGGAAAAGGTCAGGACACCGGTGACGACTCACAAGGTTTAAACGACCGTACAACTCACGTCGTGAAAGTGTCGCAGTATCGTGTACACATGAGTCAGAACAGACAGAGAAAACGTTAGGAAACCTGACATCGGACTGTCCAAGGATACAGGTACCCTAAAAAATCCCTTCTTATGACCTAGGTCAACGGTAAAGGAGGAGGTCCCCTAGAAGGACTGGGTCCCTGACTTGGGTACAGAGGAAACAGAGGACGTAACGTCCACCTAAAAAATAGACGACTCGG
This sequence comes from Capra ibex, assembly GCA_006410555.1. Lineage (NCBI taxonomy): Eukaryota > Metazoa > Chordata > Mammalia > Artiodactyla > Bovidae > Capra > Capra ibex. The sequence continues at coordinate 17,783,807 of SJYO01050590.1, read as the reverse complement.
TAGTCCCTTCGGGTCACAAAAATCATTGACATATCTCGAGGTAAAAACCGACGCTTCTTGCATTAGTCAGACTAAAACCACAACTAGTAGACCACTACAGGCACACATCTCAGTAGAGAACCCAACAACCTTTTCCCACAAACGATACTGGTCTCACAAGAGAACTATTTTGACAGTCGGAAAAGGGACGAAGTAAAACATGAGGTTCTGGTTTGTAAAGACAATAAGGCCCATAGAGGACTAAAGGATGAAAACGTAAGGTTAGGGGATCTTTCTTTTTCTGTAGAAAAAAAAAAAAAAAACCATAATCAAGATCTACGATAACATGTAGAAGTATCTTGGCAACTTGAAGTCGAAGAAAGTGTAGTCACCAACCCCGTATCTGAACCTAATGACACTTCAACTTGTCAAACGGAACCTTTACTTAGTTCTGGTAAGTAAACAAAAACTCTAACGTGGGTTCATATCGTAAACCTGAGACACCAACTGACACTCCCGATGAGGTAAAGAAGGTTCCCTAAGAATCGGTGTCATTATCTATATTACCAGTAGACTCAATTTAAGAGGGTACAGGAAAAATCAAGTGACTAAAGATTCTACAGTTACAAGTTAGAACGGTTGAGTAACTGGTGTAGGAAAGTGAAACTAAGTACCTGGATTGTAACGTCCAAGAATACGTCTTAACAAGGAATATCGTACCCTGAATTGAAAGTGGTGGTCTGTGTAGGTTTTGACTCACAACAAAGGTGAAACCGGGTCGGTGAAGTAAGAAAGACCTCGATAATCAATGACGGGAGACGAGAAAGGGTCATTGTGACCTGTGGAAGACTGGACCCCCGGGATAGAAGGTCACAGGAGGGTCGTGTGTGTTTCTACTGTAAAAAGTCGGGGACACGTAGACCCACCTCGGTGTACGGATCAAGACCCGGTATCTTACATTCACCCTCTCTACATCCACGCAAAGAAGGTCCGAACCGAGGACTCTTTAGAGTGCGAAAATCTACGAGAGAGAAAGATAAAGGACACCCCGGTCTTCAATTGCGAATAAAAAAAAAAAAGTGAAATGTTATAAGATAACCAAAACGGTGTGTAGTTGTACTTAGGTGGTGCCCACATGTGCACAAGGGTTAGGACTTGGAAGGAGGGAGGAGGGATGGGTATGGTAGAGAGACCCAGTAGGGTCACGTGGTCGGGGTTCGTAGGACATAGGGCGTAGTTTGGATCTGACCTCTAGGCAAAGAATATACCATAGTATGTACAAAGTTACGGTAAGAGGGTTTAGTAGGGTGGGAGAGGGAGAGGGTGTCTCAGGTTTTCTGACAAGATATGTAGACACAGAGAAAACGACAGAACGTATGTGCCAATAGCAATGGTAGAAAGATTTAAGGTATATATACGCAACCATATGACATAACCACAAAAAGAAAGACCGAATGAAGTGACACATATTAACCGAGGTCAAAGTAGGTGGAGTAATCTTGACTAAGTTTACATAAGAAAAATTACTGACTCATTATGAGGTAACACACATACATGGGGTCGAAAGACTAGGTAAGTAGACGACTACCTGTCGTCTCTGTACTACCTTCGTCGTTACCTGGGATTTCCGTGACAAATCTACCCTCGATGGGTTTATTACTCTACTGACCTTGTTATTTGAAGACAATACGATCCGATGACACTCGACCCCCTACAAATAATGACGGACCTCTTAGGGTCCCTGCCCCCTCGGACCACCCGACGGCAGACACCCCAGCGTGTCTCAACCTGTACTGACTTCACTGAATCGTCGTCGTCTCTCGAAGTGGGACTGTTTATGTCCTTCCGTTACGTTATTCAATCCGTTCTCTAATATTACTAAACCTAGACCTTAACTCGTCACCTTCAACAGTTTTCATCAACTTTGGACCTATATAAAACTTCCATCAAGTGTGGTCTAAAAGACTATCTGAACTTTTCCGTACACTCTTTTTCTCGTCCTAATTGTGGGTCCTAAAACGGGACTTGTTGACCTTCCTATCTCGACAAGTAGTTCTCTCTCCTGGTGTCCTTTTGTTCTATATGTCCGTTCCTCCGGTACTCTGTCTTCCTCTAGTCCTCCAGTCGAAACCGGTACACTCCAAACTCTATTAATAGCCTATACATTTATCTTTACGACTCATCATTCAATTTGTTGAGTTGTGTCACCACGATCTCGGTTGTTCGATACTTTAGGTTAATATCTTTGAGGTTCTCAAAATATTTGGTTAATGATTTGATAACCATCGAACTTTAGTCGACACCATCCTTATAAATGTCATGTATTTAACCGTTTACGGGTTCAGTTCGGAAAACAAAAAAAGGGGGTTTCTCGACCAACAATTTATAAGTGATCGTGGGGTGTTCAAAGTTTCAACTCTCTTCTCCGGTTCAAATGTTTACCTTAATATATAAATTCTGAAAAGGGGGTGCTCAGTAGAATCTTAGATGGAGTTCACAGTCTTTGTAGAAAGTAAATCACAATAAAAACCGGTACATGATAATTGGTTAAAAAAAAAATTCTGTTGATCAGTATGTTTATCTGTTGTGTGTGTTAAGTGAATGTACCAAGTGAGAATGCGACTGTCTATAATGTCTGACTTTCATTCCAAAAATTAAGATAACGATCACATAAATTCGTTGTTTATTTGTTAATTCATTAAAGTCAAAATTTAGGGTATTACGTGAATGTATAGAATAGGCTTTAAAGGGTATAAGTATTATGGAGTGTATGAGGGTAGACTTTTTTCCTCAGGTTGACGCCGGGGGTGTGACGTTACTTGTGTTATTAGAGAAGATTGGAGTCTAATTGGTAGACACTTTATTCCTAACATAAAAGGGACGGACGTAGTGGCCTATTAACACTTCTAGTTTACTCTCTTACATGTATTTTCACGAAACAGCTGACATTTGTTTGTCTTGTTTACAAATATCTAGATTTTATTTTACTCAGAGATGTGACTAACACTGGAAACTTTCTAAATAAGTACGTAAGACACCTAACGATCCATGTTAGGTCTCGGTTAGTTCAACTTTACCAGGATGAGAAGATCTTGAAGTTTTGTGTAACTGTGTATTACCTTTAACTAGACCTTCCTGAGGTACGGTTAAATATGACTTGTATACGTTCCCTTTACGTTCTTTTGTGAAAGAATAAAGACATGAAATAAGGGAAGGAGTAGGACCTGTGTAGTAAGGGCCTTTCCTTAGACTGAAAGATAGTACCTTTTCTACTATCATTCTGACTTAGAGTAAAACACTATAGTTATAACAAAAACGAAAATCGAAAATTTGTTGTAAATAACGTCTTCTACAAAAAGAGATACAAAATTGTCAGTTGAATTCTCCCCTTTTTATCACCGTATTTCATTAATATATACAAATACTCTATGTCACTTATGTTCATAAAGAAATAGTAACTAAGATAATATCTAACTGATAGTCAAGTCAAGTCAACGAGTCAGCACAGGCTGAGAAACGCTGGGGTACTTAGCGTCGTGCGGTCCGGAGGGACAGGTAGTGGTTGAGGGTCTTAAGTGAGTCTAAGTACAGGTAACTCAGTCACTATAGTAGGTCGGTAAAGTAGGAGACAGCAGGGGAAGAGGAGGACGGGGGTTAGGGAGGATCGTAGTCTCAGAAAAGGTACCTCAGTTGAGAAGTGTACTCCACCGGTTTCATGACCTCAAAGTCGAAATCGTAGTAAGGAAGGTTTCTTTAAGGTCCCAACTAGAGGAACTCTTACCTGACCAACCTAGAGGGACGTCAGGTTCCCTGAGAGTTCTCAGAAGAGGTTGTGGTGTCAAGTTTTCGTAGTTAAGAAGCCCCGAGTCGGAAGAAGTGTCAGGTTGAGAGTGTAGGTATGTACTGGTGTCCTTTTTGGTATCGGAACTGATCTACCTGGAATCAGTCGTTTCATTACAGAGACGAAAACTTATACGATAGATCCAACCAGTATTTAAAAGAAGGTTCCTCATTCGTAGAAAATTAAAATACCGACGTCAGTGGTAGACGTCACTAAAACCTCGGGGTTTTTTATTTCAAACAGTGACAAAGGTGACAAAGGGGTAGATAAAGGGTACTTCACTACCCTGGTGTACGGTACTAGAAGCAAAAGACTTACAACTCGAAGTTCGGTTGATAAAGTGAGAGGAGAAAGTGAAAGTGGTTCTCCGAAAAATCAAGGAGAAGTGAAAGACGGTATTCCCACCACAGTAGACGTATAGACTCCAATAACTATAAAGAGGACCGTTAAAACTAAGGTCGAACGTAAAGAGGGTCAGGTCCCAAAGAGTAATACATGAGACGTATCTTCAATTTATTCGTCCCACTGTTATATGTCGGAACTGCATGAGGAAAAGGATAAACCTTGGTCAGACAACAAGGTACAAGTCAAGATTGACAACGAAGGACCGGACGTNAGAGATATAAAATTAAGTTTGTCAGTTCGATTCTCCCCTTTTTATCACCGTATTTCATTAATATATCCAAATACTCTATGTCACTTATGTTTATAAAGAAATAGTAACTAAGAAAATATCTAACTGATAGTCAAGTCAAGTCAACGAGTCAGCACAGGCTGAGAAACGCTGGGGCGTCGTGCGGTCCGGAGGGACAGGTAGTAGTTGAGGACCTTAAGTGAGTCTAAGTACAGGTAACTCAGTCACTACAGTAGATCGGTAAAGTAGGAGACAGCAGGGGAAGAGGAGGACGGGGGTTAGGGAGGGTTGTAGTCTCAGAAAGGGTTACTCAGTTGAGAAGCGTTCTCCACCGGTTTCATGACCTCAAAGTCGAAATCGTAGTCAGGAAGGTTTCTTTAGGGTCCCAACTAGAGGAAGTCTTACCTGACCAACCTAGAGGGACGTCAGGTTCCCTGAGAGTTCTCAGAAGAGGTTGTGGTGTCAAGTTTCGTAGTTAACAAGCCGTGAGTCGGAAGAAGTGTCAGGTTGAGAGTGTAGGTATGTACTGGTGTCCTTTTTGGATCTACCTGGATCTACCTGGAATCAGCCGTTTCATTACAGAGACGAAAACTTATACGATAGATCCAACGAGTATTGAAAAGAAGGTTCCTCATTCGTAGAAAATTAAAATACCGACGTCAGTGGTAGACGTCACTAAAACCTCGGGTTTTTTAATTTCAAACAGTGACAAAGGTGACAAAGGGGTAGATAAAGGGTACTTCACTACCCTGATCTACGGTACTAGAAGCAAAAGACTTACAACTCGAAGTTCGGTTGATAAAGTGAGAGGAGAAAGTGAAAGTAGTTCTCCGAAAAATCAAGGAGAAGTGAGAGACGGTATTTCCACCACAGTAGACATATAGACTCCAATAACTATAAAGAGGGCCGTTAGAACTAAGGTCGAACGCAAAGAGGGTCAGGTCCCAAAGAATAATACATGAGACGTATCTTCAATTTATTCGTCCCACTGTTATATGTCGGAACTGCATATGTTCCTTGGTCGGACGACAAGGTACAGGTCAAGATTGACAACGAAGGACTGGACGTGTGTCTAAAGAGTTCTCCGTCCAGTCCGTCAGACCATAGGATAGAGAGAGTCTTAAAAGGTGTCAAATAACACTAGGTGTGTCAGTTTCCGAAACCCCATCAGTTATTTCGTCTTTATCTACAAAAAGACCTTGAGAGAACGAAAAAGGTACTAGGTCTCCTACAACCGTTAAACTAGAGACCAAGGGAAGGGAAAGGATTTTGGTCGAACTTGTAGTCCTTCAAGTGTCAAGTACATAACGACTTCGGACCGAACCTCTTAAAACTCGTAATGAAATGATCACACACTCTACTCACGTTAACACGCCATCAAACTCGTAAGAAACCGTAACGGAAAGAAACCCTAACTGATATATCAAGGTTGTTTACCCTAGAGGTTATTATAAATCCGAAAATTGAAAAATATCAAGGTTGTTTACCCTAGAGGTTATTATAAAATCCGAAAATTGAAAAATATATTCTTACCGTTTAATCTTGTAATTATTTCTTCTTGGGAATAAACTTATGTAGTTATATTTAATTAACCTTAACAGATATTTACATTTTATAGTACACTCTAAAAATTTACAGAGAGTTACGTAAATCGCAACATGCGTGGAACCACAAAAACAAAGACGATGACTTCGAAATTCTTTCTCCAATCTATTTTGTATTTCCTAGACATCGTATATTTCACCCTTAATGACAGATGAGTCAAACGACGACATAAACGTCCTTTGTAGAGATCCGTTGAAGTTGAAGTATCTTAACTTTCCGTGTTATCTGTTTCTTTGAAAATTCTCTTATAGATTTATGAGAACATCGAAAGACCGACAAAGGAGGATTATTTCGACCACGACATACACACACCTGACATTGTCTCCTGTTCTTACTGACGACCGTTGGATCTGTCCTGACTGAAGTTCCTTCCCTCCATAATGGTGACTTTGCACTACGTGTTGTTACTCCATCTTCTCGACTACCGCTGATGAGTAAGAAAAAAAAAAAAAAAAGTTATAGAACTTCTGGGTCTACCTTATGGTTAACTAAATTAATACGGACTGTTACTCATACAATCGGTGTTGTTGATGTGACTTACTATCTGAGTTATTCTGTAATACTTCAACCTTTCTCCCTGGTTAATCATGCTCCTGTACATTATCAATGTGTGTGTGTAGGACGACATCCAATTTTTGTAGTTGACGTACTCATATTGTGTTGGACACCATGTGGAACGATTTAAGGACCAAAAGAACTGGACTGACGAGAGGTCCAGAAGCAATGAAAAAGACCGAAGGACGATGAGTCCACTGGTAGAAATCCACCTGTGTCGATTAAAGTGGAAGGGAGAAGGGACGGAGCAAAAAGAGTACGGAGGAAGACTCCTAGACGAATCACACGTACGTTCATTTTAGACTAGAATGAGTGACTTTTGTCTTTGACTGTACTCATCTCGTTGTATGGAGGAAAACAATGCCAGGATTCTTTATCCACGAATGCATAATATCGAAGAGTGACTTGACGTTTTAGATACATTGTCAGTGGGAACTAGCCGACGTCTTCGATTATCCTGTTACACAATGAAAAAACCGAGAAAAAGGAGAACGGGAGGACGGAAAAGGTATCATGACGAGGGGAGTACCCTAAAGTGTGATTCTAATGAGGAATAGAGATGGTGAGAGTGAAGTGGAAGGGTAGGGGACTTTATTTGTGGTTGACACATTCATGTACCTCTTCCTTTACCGTTAGGTGAGGTCACAAGAACGGCTCTCTTAGGACACCTGTCTCCTCGGACCACCCGACGACAGGTATCGTAGCGTGTCTCAGCATGTTCTGACTTCACTGAATCGTACGCACGTACGTAACCTCTTCCTTTACCGTTGGGTGAGGTCACAAGAACGGACCTTTTAGGGTTCCTGCCACTCGGACCACCCGACGGTAGATACCCCAGTGTGTCTCAGCCTGTGCTGACTTCACTGAATCGTCGTCGTCACATTCATGTAGTATATCCCCCGAAGGGACTACCAATTCAATTTCTTAGGTGGACGGTTACGTCCTCTGTGTCTAAAAAAGGGAACAGGTCCTTCTAGGGTGTACGGGATCTCGTTGATTCAGGAGTATGGTGTTGATGACTCTACCACGAGATCTCGGACCCTCGGTGTTGATGACTCGAGCACACGAGAGCTCAGGTACGAGACGTTGTTCTCTTCGGCGGAATTTCTCTTCGAACACGTACTGCTGATCTCTCGTCGAAGACGAACGGTGTTGATGTCTTTTCGGACGTGTCTTTGCTCCAGGGTCGTGTCGGTTTTTTTGGGGTTTTCAACAATTTTCATTTATTATATTGTTTCTAGACCCCAAAACATATATTCAAAATATACTCTTTGTGACGTCACATTGACGGGGAGTTTAGTGTTAAGTTATAGTCTGATGGAAATAGTTTCCTCTCCCGTAGACTAAATTCAGGATGTCAGTTCTTCTTCTCCTCTAATATAAACTTGGGTAGAACAGATTCAGATGTGGTATGCTAGACTAAGAGAGTACGGGACACGAAATCCCTAAGTTTAGGTAAAACGTTTTACTTACCATTTTTATACTTCCTATAAGACCTTTTTAAGGAAACCACCCTATACTTTCAACAGAAATTTTTTCCCTTCACAACAATAAAGATTTTAAACTCGAATGATACATTTTAAGGTCACTCTTTATAATTCTACTTCTTCGTCTTCTCGTCAGTGTGTTGATGTTGTTCTTTTGAAATTCTTGCACACACACGGTCAGTAACGTGACGAAATAGAAAATATTTTTAAGAGTAAATACAAGGGTCGTAGGGATGTGTTACGATGACGGGGGGAGAATCTCTGATCTTTTCATTCTAAACCTGTCTAACTCTTTAAACCATTTGCCAGGTAATTCCTTCACCACTTCGATTCTAATCTTGGGGTCACAAATTAGTGAACCGGTGAATTAGTGTAGAACGGTAAAACTTTCGTGTCGTAAGTCTAGTGACAACGACGACGACGATTCAATGAAGTCAGCACAAGCTGAGACACACTGGGGTATCTGTCGTCGGGTGGTCCTAGGGGGCAGGGACCCTAAGAGGTCCGTTCTTGTGACCTCACCCAACGGTAAAGGAAGAGGTTACGTACTTTCACTTTCCACTTTCACTTCAGCGAGTCAGCACAGACTGGTAGTCGCTGGGGTACCTGACGTCGGATGGTCCGAGGAGGTAGGTACCCTAAAAGGTCCGTTCTCAGGACCTCACCCCACGGTAACGGAAGAGGTGTCTAGTGTTATCCTTCTTGTAAATTGTTAGTCTTGAAACCTTCCGACGGTAGTACCACCACTTAAGGAACTGTCACTTCTAAACGGTCGACTGGACGATCCTCCGACCAAGATTCTACTCTGTCTCGGTTGTGTCGTAGGATCAAGATAATAAAGGAGGTGTATCCACCCCGACCTCCCGTCCTGTGTCTCGTCCGAGGTCTCCTTGGTTTCGTCCTTACATGTCATAGGTCCTGAGTAAGGTGTCTTTACTATTTCCAAATACGACCCCAACCCCAACTTCACTTGAGTCTCAAACCGTTCTATCTCGAGCAGTTACGTTTGTGAGTTCATCCCTAGGTTTCCAGACTACCAACTTAACATTGTCGGTGATACGAAATAGTTGTTCCTAGAAGAGTCTGGTATCCGTAAATAGGGAATTATTCCGAAGTCTGTTTCCAGGTAGATCAGTTTCGATACCAAAAAGGACTCAGTACATACCTACAACTGTCAACTCGTATTTTTTTCGACTCACGGCTTCTTAACTACGAAAACTTGACACCACAACCTCTTTTGAGAACTCAGGGAATCTGACGTTCCTCTAGTTTGGTCAGTTAGGATTTCCTTTAGTCAAGACTTATAAGTACCCTTCCTGACTACGACTTCGACTTCAAGGTTTAGATACCGGTGCACTACGTTTCTTGACTGAGTGACCTTTTCTAGGACTAAGACCCTTTCTAACTTTCGTCCTCCTCTTCCCCTACTGTCTCTTACTCTTCCAACCTACCGTAATGGTTGAGCTACCTGTACTTGAACTCGTTCGAGTCCCTCAACCACTACCGGTCCCTTCGGACCGTACGACGTCCAGGTACATCAACGTTTCTCAGTTTGTGTTGACTCGTTGACTTGACTTGACTTCCGGAGTCTATTTCAACCGATTTGGTCCAAAGGTCTTACCGGGTCTACAAATGAATGTCTCGATAATCTGTCACTTTGTACGAATCGGTTCTCGACCCGAAGTACTGGAAGTTTTCAGGATGTTTAAGTCATTTAGGTTGATTAAATCCTTCGGATCATTCCTGACCTGGTGACCCCCTCCGAGGAAATTCTGTCTTATCAAAACTACCTGTGGGTCCTTCAACTGTTATGGGTTGACCAAATCAATCATCAACTAATAGTTACTTTATGAAGGATTATGTAACGATCATATGAAACCTTTATTTTCTCTTTTAACCAAGGACAAACTTAGTATGTTCTGAAAACTTAAGAAAGTTTAGTATTACCTTCGTGAATCCTATTAGGGAAATTAAGTAGGGAGTCGTGAAGAGGTTAGTCACTTGTGTACCTTGACGGTAATTGATAGGACTTCATAGTAAATATGTCTCTGTCCCTTAGTCGGACCTTCGTGGCTGTTGCCAAACGTGTTTACCCGTATTCTGGTGCACTGAGTACTTATCGTCCGTGTAAACCTTCCTTCTCTTAGTGTTGTGGTCGTCAGCATGTCAGTGGTTCTTGAGTAGTAAAGAATTCCGTTCGAAGAGAGCAGAAAAGAGTTAATACGAAGGACGCGTGAATAGAGTTTTAACTTAACTCGACCAAGGAAGTGTCTACCCGTATTGTTTATAAAATCAAAGGTTCGTGGGCTCTACCTTCTTACTGACCATGACCAAGAGTTTAATCTTCGGTAATCCTTCCCCTTCCAAAATCACCCACACTTCTGAATTGGTATAAACTCCCTTTCACCATACAAAGGACTTATAACCCTCTTAAATCAGGAACCACCCCCCTTCTCTTTCCCTCTGACTTCGATCTGACACCTAGTCCAACGAGGAGGCAGTCCGGCCCGGAGCGGGGGTGAACACTCGCGACGTGCGCACTACCTTCCTTCCTCCCGAGAATCTCCCTCTTCGAGACCTCCTTTTCTCCTCCGAAGTCCCTCCTGACCGTTGACCTTTCTCCATTTCGGTCGAACAAAGGAAGACATGGTATTGGGGGACCTGTGTGTCACTTGACACAAATTTAATTATGAGTGACGTTACGATTGGGTTTGGGTCAGGGTTGAGTTTGTGATTGAATTACCTTCTAGTTAATAGATCCACTCATTTAGGACTTTCGGGAATTTATTGACAGGACTTTTCTAAAATTTTAGGCATAGTCGGATACGTTAATACGATGACATTATTGACTCTTTACGAAATGTAACCCGATTTATTAGAGACCACGAATGAAATACGTCAAAAGTATACTCCATAATTTTAATAGGGGGTAAATACTTACTCCTCAGACTCCGAATCTCCCCAATGTACTGCATGGGTTCCAGTATGTCTAGACTGTGAGGTTAAGGTCTTGTCACCCACTCTAACTGTCTGTCGGTCTTTACCCAGAAGTCATTACCTCTGACCTACGGTCCTGGAATGGTCATCGGGTCCACGATACCATTCTCAAGGTGACAGAGTCGACTACTGGTGAGAATAAAGTGTCAGGATGAACGACGTGACGTCCATTAGTTGTTCTTAAAATTTTGGTTAACTCAGTTTACTCAGTTTGGTGTCTTTGTCTCTGAAACTAATCTGTACTTCTATTTGTCTTTTGACTTGACTTGTCTTTTGACTTGGACACCGGACCCCTTCGTTGAGAAGTTTTTATTCTTATTGACATAGTAGTCTGTATCCTCAGACCACTTACTTTAGTGACCAACAGTTGAGACTGAAAGACATTCCAAACAACAAATCAACAATTCAACACAGGCTGAGAAAGCTCTAGGATACCTGACATCGGGTGTCCAAGGAGACCAGGTACCCTAAAAGGTCCGTTCTTATGACATCACTCAACGGTAAAGAAGAGGTTCCCCAGAAGGGCTCGGTTCCTAGCTTGGACACAGAGGTACGAACCGTCCGTTCAAGAAATGGTGACTCGGTAAACCCTTCGGGAAACAATCCGATCCCTGTGAATTTTTTTTTTTTATATATATATATATGACTACATAACCCGAAGTAAGTTCCAGTTAATTTAGTGTTAGAGACCCCTACTCCGGATCTATAATAAAAAATTTTATAGAACACCACAGAGATCACACGTCGGTCTTAATTATTGACGACTAGAAGGGTCGTCTCCGGGGAAAGTTGGGACACCACGGAAGTCGTGAGAAACTTTTCGGAATTAACAAAAGAATATTATCTATACAGAAGGGACCACCGAGTCTCCAATTTCGTAGACGGACCTTACGACCTCTGGACTCAAGCTAGGGACCCAACCCTTCTAGGAGACCTCTTCCTTTATCGTTGGGTGAGGTCATAAGAAGGGACCTGTTAGGGTACCTCCCTCCTCGGACCATCCGATGTCAGGTACCCCAGTGTTTCTCGACCTGTACTGACTCGCTGAAGTGAAAGTGAAAGGATTTTGGGTTGTACTTCTGATACATTCGGTATACAGGAGGAGGGAGGTTGTTTCTGTGACTTCTTACTTCGACTGTATATTGAAAGAGTTTGAGACCGTATACAGTCTGAATGGACCTCCTGAAGACTTTTCTGGTCACAGACCCGGGGTGTGGGTCTTAAAACCTAAATCGTCCATTTCCGTCCCGGACTCTTAGATGTAAAGATTGTTCACGGGTATACTGCGACTATGATGAACAGACTCCTAGTGTGAACTCTTAGTAAAAGTTCGTCTCAAATTTCCTTTCACTACTTTTTTTTTATGTGAATAAAAGACAGTAGGAATAGTCAGATTGTATAAGTTTCTTTTGAAATATTGATCACCACCTTAAAGACATAGTTTACCGTAGTAACTTCCGAGAGAAGAGTACACTAACGGTAAATGATGGTAAAGATTGAGGAGAAAAAGTCTTCAAGTCAGTTAGACAACGACTTGATTTTTCTAGAACAGACTAAACAGTGAATCTGTTCAAATAAAACCGTGGGATCTCTTTAAATTTTCATCGGTTTTAGTTAGTCTAAGAAATGAAAAGGTTTGAGTGAACCATTTCGGGAGTACGAACCCAGACCGGTCATAGAGTTTGGGTGACACTATACCGGTTTCACTTAACACAAATACTGGTCCTTTGACTTATTGTCCCACTCCTCCTCCTTTTCGGTTGAGACTGGACTCGACGATAGGTCCTTCAGGTGTCTTTGGTAGTACTAACTAAAGTTCCCGTTAGTGTCGTCTCGTAGTCCAGTAAGTTTCGGTACTTTTGAAATCCCTACCACTGTCGTAGACAACGAATGGAATTCACTAAGGTAGACTAGACGTATGGATAGAGTGGGATGAAAGGATTTATTGACATAAAGGGAAATTTCCCAGGTGGAACCAAAGACTAGTCGAAAGGAGTCCATATTAGAAGACCAGTCTGACCCTTAATTTTCTGACCCGAGAAAGTAATCATCTTCCTCATTTACATTCATAAATTAAGGGTTGAGTGGTCGTGGGTCTAATTCTTTTTGCTATAATGAGTTTGGGATCTTCGGGTGAAAGATAGAAGAAGGTCTCTAATTCGGATAGGTGTTTATTCGTATAAGATTGAAGATTGTGCCGCTTAGTCAAAATACAAACTTAAAAGAAAAATTGTGACCTTAATACGTCGTACATGAGTAAACACTGACAGAAGAAAGTGAGTTATAATACAAACACTTTAATTAAGTATTTTTGTAGTCCTCAAAAAGTTACAACATATCATGAAGTTAGATATTGAGTAAAATGGATTAGTCGACGACTATCCGCCCGTTAAAGACTTTCACTTTTAGCGAGCCAACACAGACTGAGAAACGCTAGGGTACTTGATATGTCAGGTACCTTAAGAAGTCCGGTCTTATGACCTTACCCATCGCAAAGGGAAGAGGTCCCCTAGAAGGGTTCGGTCCCTAGTTTGGGTCCAGAAAACGTAACGTCCACCTATGAAATGGTCGATCGGATAGGGAAGAGGTCACCTAGAAGGGTTGAGTCCTTAGCTTGGACGCAGAGGATGTAACGTCCGCCTAAGAAATGGTTGACTCGATAGTCCCTTCGGGACCCGTTAAAGATCAACTCCCGATAATTATTTATTGTACCGATATTGTAAACAAAATTTCGACCAAGCCACCACGGCTTAAGAGATACTGAGAACACGTTCAGGAGACCACTGGTAGTGTCCGTTAAGACAAGTCATTTATATGTCCTAAAACCCCAGTACCCTACACGAAAAAAACCGAAATTACCTATGACCGTCTACCAAAATTTTGTTACATAGTTCAAAATGAGGGTGATTGTCACGGATTCACAACATCAACAAAGTGTAAGTCCGATTAAGGACCACAACTGAAAGTAAATTTGGTACCCCCACACAGACATTATCATATATGGTGATACCGAAATTTAACATAAAGGTATTACTGATTACTACCACAATGGATAAATAACGGTAAACAGTTAGAGAGAAACTATGTGTCAAGTTCAGAAGAGGTGTAAAATGTTTACCCAAAAGATTGAAAAGAATAACTAAAAATTCTTAACAAATATGACTTATACTTGAGAAGCAGTCTAATAAGTAGATAGATTAGATAGACGGATTATAGAAGATCTGACACCGAATGAAAGAGAAAATTACCACAAAAAGTGATTTACCAGAATATAAAGATTTCCATGAAAAGAAGATATTAAGACCGTTTGTACCTTCCTTTGTGAAGTATCTTTTATTGTTGAACTTACCATACTGAAGACTATCAGAATCTCCACTTTAATCATGAGGAATTAAGTGACTAATCTTTAGTACCGGTGTAATGAGAAGTAATTAAATATGTAAACCTGAAGATCCATGAGTAAAGTGTATACCTCGGACAGGTAATGTTGAAGACGTGTCACCGGTTGACAGTCAGCTGATACCATTGTAAGGTAGCTTATGTTTTTCTAGAGATCAATAATAAGTCAGTACAGGTAGAGTGGTCAAGTGTGTCCCCTGTTTCCCTCTTCCTTGTCCTCTTCCTCTTATAAGTTTATATTTGTCTCTCTGAATTTTTCTATTGACCCCTTCGTCTCTTTTTTCGTCCGTTCCAAAATAAGTCGACATTTACTCCGAGACTTACTTCAGAAAACTCCTTGACCAAATTCACAGAAGTCTCCGGTCAAAGAAAACGTGAGAAGGTGTCTTCTGTTAAATGTATACATCTTCGGGGTATAGACTTCATTGGTATCATTGGAACGGGAAGGTAGGACAAGTCCCACACGTAAAAAGAGGTAAATCACTTTGGAGAGGTACGTAATCTATACAGTTTGAAAGGTACAACTACGTTGTATTTTATTTACCTAGTCTCAACCTCCTTTACAACGTCCTTGACAGTTCTCCTAACCTCCCTTCTCCCATCTTCCTCTGACGGTGACCTCTTTGGTTTAGGTATCCCCTAAATCACCTTTAGTGTAGACGGACCCTTCTATGTCTGGATCAGACACTGACGGTTCTACATACTAAAAATAACGGACCTTAATACATTTGAGTCTCCTCTTTTACAATCTTTCCCTTCCCCGAGGGAAATCGACACAATATCAATCAGAGAATTTTTGAGTAATAGTCTCTTTACGTTGAGTTTTGGTGTTACTCCATGGTAAAGTGCGGTCAGTCTTACCGACGCTAGGTTTTCAGATGTTCGTTATTTACGACCTCTCCTACACCTCTTTTCCCTTGGGAGAATGTGACAACCACCCTTACGCTTGATCATGTCGGTGATACCTCTTATCACACCTCTAAAGAATTTTTTGACCTTTCTCTTGACGGTATACTGGGTCGTTAGGGTGACGACCCGTATGTGTGGCTCCTTTGGTCTTCACTTTCTCTGTGCTCATGGGGTTACAAGTGACGTCGTGACAAATATTATCGGTCCTGTACCTTCGTTGGATCTACAGGTGATCGTCTGCTTACCTATTCTTTCGACACCATGTATATGTGTTACCTCATAATGAGTCGGTAATTTTTCTTATGTAAACTTAGTCAAGATTACTCCACCTACTTTGACCTCGGATAGTATATCTCACTTCATTCGGTCTTTCTCGTTGAAGTGAAACTGAAAAAGTGCAAGTGCGTGACCTCTTCTTTTACCGTTGGGTGAGGTCACAAGAACGGATCTCTTAGGGTCCCTACCCCCTCGGACCACCCGACGGCAGATACCCCAGTGTGTTCCAGCCTGTACTGACTTCGTTGAATCGTCGTCGTTCGGTCTTTCTTTTTGTGGTTATGTCATATGATTGTGTATATATACCTTAAATCTTTCTACCATTACTATTGGGACATACACTCTGTCGTTTTCTCTGTGTCTACATATCTGGTCAGAAAACCTGAGACACCCTCTCCCGCCCCCACCCTACCAAACCTTCTTACCGTATCTTTGTACATATATTAGTATACACTTTGTTTAGCGGTCAGGTCCAACCTACGTAGTATGTCCCAAGAGTCCCGACCACGTGACCCTACTGGGTCTCCCTACCATACCCCTCCCTCAACCCTCCCCCCAAGTCCTACCCCTTGTGTACATGTGGACACCTCCTAAGTACAGTTACATGTCGTTTTGGTTATGTTATAACATATCGTTAATCAGAGGTTGATTTTATTTATTTAAATATAAAATTTTTTAGTTTATTTAACGTAGGGTCGAGGTCGAAGACCCTCTACGAGAGAGACCCGTTACTCTTCTGGATGATTAGTACCTCGACTCGTCTACACTTCGACCGAATGGATCGCGAACACCTGACTCTGTCACTAAGTGTCTCGATTGCACGGGAGACACGGGTTGCGTTTAGAGATGCGACGTTGGGAGGATAGTCTGGTAGACGTCTAAAAAGACCCAAGGTACTCAATATTTGAATTTTGACTTCATGTATGACTACCGGACAAGACACAACTTTTTAACTACTAGAGTAAGTTTACTAGTTGTGACTGTAGTTGTTATAATAAGTAACAAAAGGATGAGACCACGGGGGAGACTTCATTAAAAACCACACTGTCACACCGCTCTACTCTTAGACAGGGTTACTTAGTGACTCTCCTTCCTTTTGGTTTCTGGTGAGATTATGTCGACTGGACCAGTTACGAAACTAGCCTTCACACGACTTTAGAGTTTCTGACCTCTTGTGTTATAATAGTATCAAGTTAAACTTTCGGTTAGTCCTTACGTAAATACTGGAACACCTCTTTTATGAACCTACAAAAGTAGTTATTTACTTCGGTACCTCGAAAAAAAAAAAGTGAAGTCTCTACGATAAAGACCCTAATTAGTCGAGCACTGAACTCTGGTTGACCTCCTACGATTCCCTGTCGGAAGACTGTATTGTCTTGTGAGTAAAAATATGTTTATGACGGATTTCACGAGTGAGTAAGGGTATACCTTATTCATACCTAAAAAATCATATTTCGTCGCAGAGTCGTTTTCTGTGACGTTTATTGTTAAAAGTTCTTTCTCCTTTTTTCCGTATCATTTATGTTAAGAGGTCTCAGTGGTACTAGTAAATTATATAAAAATTTCAGACGAATATAACTCCAAATGTATAAGGAAAAGTGTTTGTGTTAGAGAGGGATACGTGGTTTGACGAATCTCGTAACAAGGAAGACATTTGCAAGGGACGTCCGTTTTCGTATATGATTTAGACGTAAGTACTGGTTTTATACCGAACACCGTTGAAACTCCGAAACGAGTAATCTTTACGACCAACAAAAGGACAATAAAATATTGCTTTAAACCGAGGATCGATTGTAAAGAGGGATTATCTACGGATGTCATTTCAAAGTTAACACTTGTGAAAGTAATATTAAAAAGTACATATTAAGACGTCATTTAAAATAAACACCCTTTATCTAGATAAAGAAAGTCTCTTTTAGATGACTAATATGTGTAAGAGAGGTGGAAGGAAAGGATATTTTTCCCTCCTATTTGTATTTACTCAGTGGAATTTACACTATCCACGATATATGTATACATAAAAATTTTAATACAAACATAATGAGATCGATAAAGTATTTATAAAGTTTCCTTAGTCTTAAACTGAAATTGGGTATTTTTAATGAAATATTCCTCATAATAGATTAAGTTAAGGTCTTTGTAATATCACTAAGACTACTTATGTATATTTTATGTTTCGTTTTGGTCAAGTCAAGTCAAGTCAACGAGTCAGCACAGGCTGAGAAACGCTGGGGTCCTTAGTGTCGTACGGTTCGGAGGGACAGGTAGTGGTTGAGGGCCTCAAGTGAGTCTGAGCGCAAGTATCACAGTCAATACGGTAGGTCGGTAGAGTAGGAGACAGCAGGGGAAGAAGAGGCCGGGGGTTAGGGAGGGTCGTAGTTTCAGAAAAGGTTACTCAGTTGAGAAGCGTACTCCACCCGTTTCATGACCTCGAAGTCGAAATGGTAGTAAGGAAGGTTTCTTTAGGGTCCCGACTACAGGAAATCTTACCTGACCAACCTAGAGGAACGTCAGGTTCCCTGAGAGTTCTCAGAAGAGGTTGTGGTGTCAAGTTTTCGTAGTTAAGAAGCGACGAGTCGGAAGAAGTGTCAGGTTGAGAGTTTAGGTATGTACTGATGACCTTTTTGGTATCGGAACTGATTTACCTGGAATCAGCCGTTTCATTACAGAGACGAAAACTTGTACGATAGATCCAACCAGTATTGAAAAGAAGGTTCCTCATTCGCAGAAAATTAAAGTACCGACGTTAGTGGTAGACGTCACTAAAACCTCGGGGGTTTTTACTTCAGACTGTGACAAAGGTGACAAAGAGGTAGATAAAGGGTACCATCTCTAGAGAAGTTCTTTTACTCTCTATGGTTCCCTTGTAAAGTACGTTTCTACCCGAGCTATTTCCTGTCTTTACCAGACCTGGATTGTCTTCGTCTTCTATAATTCTTCTCTACCGTTCTTATGTATCTTCTTGACATGTTTTTCCTAGAAGTGCTGGGTCCATTAGTGCTACCACACTAGTGAGTAGATCTCGGTCTGTAGAACCTTACACTTCAGTTCACCCGGAATCTTTCGTAGTGATGCTTGTTTCGATCACCTCCCCTACCTTAAGGTCAACTCGATAAAGTTTAGGACTTTCTACTACGACACTTTCACGACGTGAGTTATACGGTCGTTTAAACCTTTTGAGTCGTCACCGGTGTCCTGACCTTTTCCAGTCAAAAGTAAGGTTAGGGTTTCTTTCCGTTACGGTTTCTTACGAGTTTGATGACGTGTTAACGTGAGTAGAGTGTGCGATCATTTCATTACGAGTTTTAAGAGGTTCGGTCCGAAGTCGTTATACACTTGGCACTTGAAGGACTTCAAGTTCGACCAAAATCTTTTCCGTCTCCTTGGTCTCTAGTTTAACGATTGTAGGAGACCTAGTACCTTTTTCGTTCTCTCAAGGTCTTTTTGTAGATAAAGACGAAATAACTGATACGGTTTCGGAAACTGACACACCTAGTGTTATTTGACACCTTTTAAGACTTTCTCTACCCTTATGGTCTGGTGGGTTGTACGGAGAACTCTTTAGACATACGTCCGGTCCTTCGTTGTCAATCTTGACCTGTACCTTGTTGTCTGACCAAGACCAAGGTTTATCCTTTTCCTCATACAGTTCCGACATATAACAGTGAGACGAATAAATTGAATATACGTCTCATGTAGTACTCTTTGTGACCTGACCTTCTTTGTGTTCGACCTTAGTTCTAACGACCCTCTTTATGGTTATTAGAGTCTATACGTCTACTGTGGTGGAAATACCGTCTTTCACTTCTCCTTGATTTTTCGGAAAACTACTTTCAATTTCTCCTCTCACTTTTTCAAACGAATTTCGAGTTGTAAGTCTTTTGCTTCTAGTACCGTAGACCAGGGTAGTGAGGTACCCTTTATCTACCTCTTTGTCACCTTTGTCACAGTCTGTTGTGGTTTATACCAAAATTGAACGATAACTTACCCTATAGTCTTATAATTATTAGTGATTAAAATTCTAGTCGTCAAGTACCAAACGAGTACAGTGTAACGACACTTGTATCGTCCACAAGTTATTTGTGGAAAACCGTCTGACTACTAATACACTCCAAGTCCTCAAATTTTCACTCACCCGACATAATAAGTGTTGTCGACTTTGTACCCTCGTTGAGTTCATAGGAAGTTGTCTATTTACCTAATCGTTTTACACCTCATAGTACGTCGGAATCTTTCTTTTCTACAAGACTGAATTTGATGTTGTGTTTACTTTGAACTTCCTTACTTCGATTTCCTTAGTCAATGTTTACCAAGTAAATATACTCCATAAATCTCACCAATTGCCTCTTCCGTTACCGTGAGGTGAGGTCATGAGAACGGACCTTTTAGGGTACCTGTCTCCTCGGACCATCCGACGTCAGGTACCCCAGCGATTCTCAGCCTGTGTTGACTCACTGAAGTGAAAGTAAAGAGTGAAAGTACGTGACCTCTTCCTTTACCGTTGGGTGAGGTCACAAGAACGGACCTCTTAGGGTCCCTAGTCCCTCGGACCACCCGACGGCAGATACCCCAGCGTGTCTNACCTGTCTCCTCGGACCATCCGACGTCAGGTACCCCAGCGATTCTCAGCCTGTGTTGACTCACTGAAGTGAAAGTAAAGAGTGAAAGTACGTGATCTCTTCCTTTACCGTTGGGTGAGGTCACAAGAACGGACCTCTTAGGGTCCCTAGTCCCTCGGACCACCCGACGGCAGATACCCCAGCGTGTCTCAGCCTGTGCTGACTTCGCTGAATCGTCGTCGTCGTCGTCTCACCAATTTGAGTACCTCTGTTTTTCATCTTACCACTGACGATCCCCGACCACCCCTCCCTTCCAATGCCTCAATCACGAATTGCATGTGTCAAAGTCAAAACACTCTACTTTTCACAAAGTCTTTACTTACCTCCACCACCAATGTGTTGTTATTTCCAAAATTGCAGTGACTTGATATTCGAATTTTTACCAATTCTGTCATTTAAAATAGAATGTACGTAAAATGGTGTAAAAAATTTTTACCCCTTATTCATGATTACCGATATTACGTTTTACTATATAAGATAATTTCTTAAAAGAGTCTATAAGAATATTTTCAACCAAATTCTACCACTCAAAAGACAATACACATAAAATGGTATTAAAATTTTTAGTCCCTTTTTTACTCTACCCGACTTTTTAGAACTAAATGTATCGAAGGGTTGTTTCTTGTCTTGGTAAACGGAAGAATCTCGAAAGACATAGGGAAGTGAGGTCCTTCAATTCAGGAGAAATATGGGACTACTGGACGTTCCAAATAGAGAGCCGGACTGAAGACAATCCTCGAGGACCTGCTCACGTAGGAGAGTGAACGACGTCCACGGGTGGACACCCAGAGTGTCCAAGGATTCTCAATTATCCTGGATTTAGTGTGGGAAGATGTGGGGAGGAGGAGGATAAAGAGGGAGCTAGTAACGACAGAGTCGTTTACTGACATATTAGTTCGGTTGGAGAGTTCTCCCTTTGGTTCACAGTGGAGGAGAGAACACAGGACATAGGTCTCGTGGTCGCCCGGGACAACCAAGTTGGAGATTGGACATGGGGCTTATGCGAGGAGAGGGTGGGGCAGATGGGTCGGGTACCGGGAGGGTGAAAGAGAGATGTTGGGTGAGAGGTAGGTCTGTGGTCTCTTCAGACAATTATTCATTCTGGCACAGTATGACACACGTTTTACACAAGAACAAAGAGAAACGTGAGGCTTCTTTTAGATTTGACAAATAATACCGGATCTCCTGTACTGGAAACGTTTGGGGAAAACGGGATAGAAAACGGGGGTGAGGGGTAGGACGAGGTCGGAGTGTCGGACTCAGGTCACTCCAGTTGTACGAGGGGAGAAAGGAGGAACTTCGGAAACAAACACGGTAAGGAGGTCAGGTCTCGTAAGGAAGGGACAAGAAACCTTCCAACGGAGGAAATGTTCGAAGTCCAAAGTCAATATACAATCGGGGAGTCTGGGAGGACCTGTCGGCATAGATTTTATAAAGTTGAGCGACAAAAGTGAGTAAAGTGAGAAGGACCATTCACTGAAAACGTTAAGATTAATATACGTTCATTTATTTTAATGTATTTGTTGATACGTACATTAATATGTGTTAACGTATTTTAAATATTAAAGATCTATATATAGTCATTCATATATAAACTATACATATAAATTATATTAGAAACAGAATAATCTGACATGTGAAGTATTTTTGTTCCGAATTTAATACAAGTGAAAACAAAGGGTTAGAGAATCGTGTGACCTGGTCTGTCTCACCTTTGGTTACTGGGTAGACACCTTATTCTTTCGCTTAATTACACAACGTAGATATACGATAAGTTCTTTCTTTGGCGTGTGGAAAAGTTGTAATTCTCAACTGACGTAAACCGTTTGCTACACGTTTTTGAGAAACATTCCATGGCTCCTTTCCTCTCCGTACTACTAAAAGTAAAGAATGACTTCTTTTACCGACTAAATCTTCGCATTGTCACATATTAAAATATCGATTTTCGTAGGAAATTTCTATTAAAACAAGTTTCTCGTTTAAAATCTTGACTTCTTTGTCGGGTTGAGTACCGAAGTCTACAGAATGAGGGTAACAAGTACACTGGATGTGGTGGATGTAGGAAGAATGGAACGAACGGTTAGAGATGGAGTCCAAGACTCACAACGACCTTATAAGATGTTAACATATTTTGAGTGCATACTCCTGTTAATCGACTACCAGTATGAATCGAAAATTTATGTTTCAAAACACGATGGCTCGTAACGGGAAAGTAGAGTCCTTATTTCTGAGCTTTTTCTCGTAATTCTCTAGTGGAAGAGTACAGGGGAGAAGGATTTATTACCTAGTTGTCATTCGTAGTTTTGGTGTCTTTAGGGAGGAAGAGACGTAGAGTCATCATGAAACCTAATGGTCTACCCTACCCCTCTTGAATTTCCTTGTAAAAGTAGAGGAAAAGAAAATAGGGTCTTGATAACTAGACAATTAAGTCCTTATACTAATACAAAAGTTGAATTACCTTTACTCTCTAAACATTACCAATGTCCGGCACAGAAGAATTTGTAGTTTTGTACAACGTTTATAGAACCAGGATACTCCATGAAAGTAAACACAGACTTTAATATATCTTTAGAAAACGTTTACCATTGTAGTTCCATTCGTCCGATGAGACAATGGGTGCATTGAAGACGTCCTCAACAACACCCACACGCCGTATCTGTATTCATGAGACAATTTTCATGTCCGTGCGCGACGTTAAAGTGTCTAGGACATGTTTCTGGTTGTTCGTTTGGATACACCATCGAAGGACTTCACCGAAGACAAAATAAGAAGGTAAGAGGTCTGACGGATGAGACATGTAGTTGAGTTCATGATTCTGTTTTGTGTGTAGTTTACGATACCAGTACCAAGATTTCGTCGCTATAAAACCACCTCTGCCGATTCAATTGGTTACGGACTTCGCACGATACCCTCAGGTCTGTTCTTCGTATTAAGTCAGAGACCCCAGTCCCTTCCAGAGGACCTTCAATCTAATACCCTACTCTTTCCGTAAAGTTGGTTTCCGTTCACGTGTCTCAGTTCTCTGCCACCGTCCTTCTTTTCTCATTTGTTAAGTCGAGTGTGATACTTCACCTCAAATTTTTCTTTATCTGTCGGGAAGAACTGTCAAATGCAACCATTTAGGCCAACGAACCTTCGTAACAATTTGAATTGGACCATTATGACCAGCATTCCTTCCCCGTGGCATCCGACGGAAGTGAACAGACCTTTTGATTAATATACTCATGAGGACCCCTCATCCAGTCCTCTGTCTAGACGTGTTTTGGGTTCACAAGGGACTCCTCTCCGGATAAACGATCCTAAAAGGGAAAATTCAGTAACAAAAGGAAAAGGATTTAGAAAGTGTGAGGTCTTGTTTCAGGACACATACGAAAGTAAAACTCGTCAAATAATTTGACAAGTTTGTCTAAGGTTCTCCTCGTCGAAACCTTAGACTGGAAAAATTACTTAATAATAAGAATTACAAACGTCGAGAGATAGGTGGTCCTTTTCCCGTTACTGAAGACGCTTGGTCTACCCCAGAACCATTGTTTAGAACCATAGGAGGACAAAAGGAGATGGGGTACCCAAAGTTCACTGAGAGTCGTTGTAAACTGTCTATGTTTAATATGACACAAAACCGTACGTTCGTATTTATTTTACGGTCATTTTTCTCCCCATTGACGTTCCGAGTATATACGTAAATAGAAACGTACTTCGGATCATTGAGACATGATACAGTGTTTCTATTATTTTTTTCGTCTATCTGACTTAATACTCGTACAAACAGATGACTTTCATTGAGTCGATAACTGTTGTTGTGACAAGTACTATGAGTGTCCCACACACAACAGACACCCCCGTTTGTCGTCCTAAATGTGGTCTTTCGTCTTAAATACAATCATCCACCTGTCAAGGAATTTAAAAATATCTCAAATAAACTAGTGAACGAAATTTCCACACACTATACTCCTACCCAGGTGTCTGGTGTCCACGAAAAAAAGAAAAAAAGGGATATTCTTCTCAGCATTGTAATTTGAGACCTAAAGTCTTTTTTAGATAGTTTTCGTAGAGACGGAAGGGGACTTTGTAAAAAGGAAAAAATACATACTGAAGGAGTAATAATATCTCGATACACTACTATCGGTATCCGTACGAACTCAAGTGCAATTTTTTTTTTTCTTTTTCTTTTTCGATCCTCATTACAGAGTGAAAGGTGGGTGTTTTGTTGTGAGACCGGGACGTCCTTTTATGAGAGACAACACTGGACCCCTCTCCCCTTCCCTTGAAAGGACGGAATTTCACGATAAACTAAAGGTAATCTGTGAAGGATACTAATCAGTGATATTCCATTGGGACT
Source organism: Capra ibex (assembly GCA_006410555.1). Classification (NCBI taxonomy): domain Eukaryota; kingdom Metazoa; phylum Chordata; class Mammalia; order Artiodactyla; family Bovidae; genus Capra; species Capra ibex. The sequence goes on along the minus strand of SJYO01050590.1, from coordinate 17,759,167 downwards.
GGAAAGAGACATATGACAATTTAATTGGAGTAGATGTGTTCAGACATAATTTTGTAGAGTTGAAATTGTAAACTGGTATTCTTCTATCAAAAATGGCACCTTGTATACTTCCTTTTTTCCCCCCCCTATCGACTAAAAAAAGAAAGAGGATGTAGTAAATTCACAATAGTCAATGGGTTTCAATGTCAAAAATTAATTTACAAGGAAAGATTAACACTGACGATCAACACTGAACCTTATAGTGACTGTTTATGCCTGAAGCGTTCCATATGTGATTTAAGACGAGTTCACTAAAATCCGGAATCCAGACCCTAAAGAAATCCACGAAGATCCTCCATGTAAACGGTTACTTTCAAAAAAAAGGACATCGATCTTATCAAGATTCGTGACTATAAGACCTTTCCAAAAGGGGAAAGGGATATTATTAAGAATTTTATGGTAATTCGGAGTGACTGTAATTTTATGGTGAATTTGGTACAAAATTTATTCTTGTTGATAAATTCATGTTGACTCATGAAATATTGGTTCCATTTACCAATTTTTACTTTAAGATATAAGTTCTAAAGACCACCACATTTCTGAACCGTAAACCGGCGTGTGTGGTTTAGATGATAGAGGTAAATGAGTTGTCCCACCGGAAATCTCTGGTCGTGTCACCACGACAATCCCTAAATTTCGGTCTACACGTCTGTCTTTACCGACACCCTCGGTCTGTCCGTTTCGTCTCTTCGTTGGGGGTGTGGTGGAGGGGGGATCGAGTCGGTCCGATGAGGTATACCCTTAGAGTGAGTTACAGTGACCTAGAAGTCTGACCAAAAATCTTCTTCCCATTTTTTACATCCAAAAATACACTTTAGACATACAAAATCGGTAACCGTACAGTAAATTTTGTAAGTGGAGATGTGTCACACTCACTTGTGTCACGACTGGTTTTCGGGTGTCGTCCTACTTAATGTTAGGTACCCGCGGATAAACCCTTTAAAGAAAATTTTTCTGAGTGATAAGAAATACAAACAATAGATCTTATCTTGGATGGGCAAAAACAGAGGAATTCAAAGAAGATGAAATGTAAGTCAGAGGGGAGACTGAATTCAGTCCAGACGACGACGATTCAGTGAAGTCAGCACAGGTTGAGACACACTGGGGTATTTGCCGTCGGGTGGTCCGAGGAGACAGGTGCCCTAAAGGGTCCGTTCTTATGACCTCACCCAACGGTAAAGGAAGAGGTTTCAGTCCAGATAACTTCATATTAAATGTGTGTAGTTTTTAGTAGGAAAAATTTACATACCAAACTACCCAAACCCCCTTTTACATATCAGTACATTGGTGGTGATGTTAATTTTATACCTTGTAAAGGAAGTGGAGTTCTTCAAGAGACCACGGGGAGATGTATGGGAGTCGAAGGTCTTGTGGACTAGTAGAAAAATACTGGTGTCAAAACGGAAAAGGTCTTACAACTTCCAAAATTGAAAAGGGAAAAATAAGGAAATATTATAATACAACGTGTGTACGTGGTGTTAAATAATTTGGTAGATGAACGACTACCCGTGAATATAAAAAAGGATTAAAAACCGTTATTACTTCTTTCGACGACATTTGTGATCACATGTCCAATAAACCACCTGTATATGAAAGTAAGGAGAAACCGTTTATGGTCTTCCTTTTGACAACCCAGTAGTCAAGTCGAGTCAACGAGTCAGCACAGGCTGAGAAACACTGGGGTACTTAGCCTCGTGCGGTCTGGAGGGACAGGTAGTGGTTGAGGGTCTCGAGTGAGTCTGAGCGCAAGTAGCTCAGTCACTACGGTAGGTCGGTAGAGTAGGAGACAACAGGGGAAGAGGAGGACGGGGGTTAGGGAGGGTCGTAGTCTCAGAAAAGGTTGCTCAGTTGAGAAACGTACTCCACCAGTTTAATGACCTCGAAGTCGAAGTCGTAGTAAGGAAGGTTTCTTGTTGGTCCTGACTAGAGGAAGTCTTACCTGACCAACCTAGAGGAACGTCAGGTTCCCTGAGAGTTCTCAGAAGAGGTTGTGGTGTCAAGTTTTCGTAGTTAAGAAACCGTGAGTCGAAAGAAGTGTCAGGTTGAAAGTGTAGGTATGTACTGGTGACCTTTTTAGCATCGGAACTGATCTGCCTGGAAACAACCTTTTCATTACAGAGACGAAAACTTATGCGATAGATCCAACCAGTAGTGAAAGGAAGGTTCCTCATTCGCAGAAAATTAAAGTACCGACGTTAGTTGTAGACGTCACTAAAACCTCGGGGTTTTATATTTCAGACTATGACAAAGGGGTAGATAAACGGTACTTCACTACCCAGGTCTACGGTACTAGAAGTAAAAGACTTACAACTCGAAATTCGGTTGAAAAAGTGAGAGGTGAAAGTGAAAGTAGTTCTCCGAAAAATCAAGGAGGAGTGAAAGACGGTATTCTCACCACAGTAGACGTATAGACTCCAATGACTATAAAGAGGGCCGTTAGAACTAAGGTCGGATACGAAGAAGGTCAGGTCGCAAAGAGTACTACATGAGAAGTATCTTCAATTTGTTTGTCCCACTGTTATATGTCGGAACTGAGGAAAAGGATAAACCTTGGTCAGACAACAAGGTACAGGTCAAGATTGACAACGGAGGACTGGACGTATATCCAAAGAGTTCTCCGTCCGGTCCACCAGACCATAAGGGTAGAGAGGGTCTTAAAAGGTCAAATAACACTAGGTGTGTCAGTTTCCGAAACCGTATCAGTTATTTCGTCTTTATCTACAAAAAGACCTTGAGACAACCAATATCTATTTTCTCAACCCTCCCCGTGTTATCGACTCACCCTAATTCTCTATGTTTGACGATCTATATTTTATTCATTCAATGTTCCTTCATTATCAGTTCGTGTTTAACCGTGAAGAGTAGAGAGAAAAGTCCTGATTTAGTACACGACGCCGTCGACGACTAGAAGGTGTAGGGGGACTTCCTCGAGTCCCACGTCTCGTCTTTACTTCGTGAGACACGAGGTCCTCTTGATCGATCTGTCTAGAAGTCTATCTATGAGAGTCCTCGACTGAAATACTCTGGTTAAGAAAATGGAGGAGTATGGATCTTTTCGTGATTTTAGGAAGTACCACTACTGACAAAGAGTACTGATCGTCTTCAAAGTGTTCTGGTCGACTTTGAAAGGTTTTTTATTTGTACAAATAACGTACATGAGGGGTGGGAAGTGGTTTTAGTGTATATGTGACTGGAAGGGGGTGACGCAGAAGTCTCGTCAAAGAGTTTCTCTTGATAGACTCCATGACGGAGGTCCCAACGTCAGGAGTATAACGGGGGTTATTTTGAATTGAGTGTTGAGAGTGTGACACGTAAAAAAAAATTCAGTTGTATTACATTTCGTGTCCTTATATCGATTATATTATTGAAATATACTTCTTATTAGATGTTTTTATGGTTTAGTGACATGTGACCTTTCATTGTGTTATAACATTCAGTTGATATACAGTTATTTTTTAAAATCATATCAACTAAAAAAACATGTCAACTAAAAAGATAAAGAATCGAAACGTTTAAAAGAACCATGTGACATTTCGTAAATTACATTTATAATTTCCATCGTTACAATAACTTTCTCGAAACGGGACTCAAAAAGAAGACTCGAAAAATTTACATGACACCTACACTGTCTTGAGTCGGGTTGTCTAGTGTCGTCTGTGACCTTAAGTCTACGACCCTCGGGCGGTGTACCAGGTGCTGAGTCCGAGGACCGTAGTTTCGAGAAGGGACGGACGAATGTAGAGCCGTCAGTTATTAAGTCGATGAAGTCGTTCTCACGGGAAGGGATGAGGAAGGCTCAATTAGAGTCTCTTCGACAACACAGAAAGATTGAGGGGACAGAAACCTTATAGGAGAAGGGAGGGAGTCGTGTCGAAATTGTTCGTTCTGTTACCGTTATTGTCGATGTTTCGTCCTTCTACAGTAATCCTCACGTTTCTGGAGTCTTTATGTGAAGACGACAGAAAGAGTTAGTCCTCTTTTGAAGGGTGGAACACTTCAATGTTCTCCTGCTTAGTGAGAGAAACGGAATGTTGAACCGAAAAGGTAGATTCCATGTCGAACTAAAAACAGTGTTACACGAAGAATTGTTGGGGGATCGTTGTGAATCGTTAGAAGGTGAGAGTTTTAGAATGTTGAATAAAACCACCTTTCCACCCATGTATTCGAAGTCATTTTACCCGTGGTCTCTCTTATTCTTCGGTCCTTCGTTTCTATTACAATATTTCAAAACGACCGTCTCCTTTTCTTTCTATCCTACCACATTTATTCCTTCCTTATTACATTTGTTACTACCTGCTATAACCAATATTTCTTATTTTCTGAAGTGAGGTAATTCAACTAATCTTTTGAGATATACTTATCACAATCACTCGTTCCACCATTTGTCTGACGGTGTTTTAGGTATTTTGTGGAAGACAGGTTCTATGGTGACCGAACGTGTGTGGTTTCGGTTACCAGGTAAGAGTCGTGGACGAATGGGGTGGATACTCACGTAATCTTACCGTCTCGTAAGGAAGAAAGAACTTTCCAAAAGAAGTAAACCGAAGAGCCTGAGGTGGGGTAAAGGAATAAAAATGAGGAAGGAGAGACGGAAGAAGGTGAGTCAGAAGAAACGACCAGGGTGGAATAGAGGGGTTAGAGTCCGTAGTTTGACGAAAAGAAAGAATAGGTATGAGTACGATCCCTTAGAGTAAGTCATAGTTGAATCTATGGTTACAGTATCTGTCTTATTATGTGGTTAGGGGTTCCTACAGGAGTAAGTTTAAGAACCTCGAATGAGGAACCTTCTCTTCAATACTAGTTGCATCTATTGTATAAGTTTTCGTCTCTGTAATGAAACGGTTGTTTCCAGGCAGTTCAGTTCCGATACCAAAAAGGTTACCGGTACATACCTACACTCTCAACCTGCCACTTCTTTCGAATCGTGGCTTCTTGACTACGAAAACTTGACACCACAACCTCTTCTGAGAACTCTCAGGGAACCTGACGTTCCTCTCGGTTGGTCGGGTAAGACTTCCTCTAGTCGGGACCCACAAGAAACCTTCCTTACTACGACTTCGACTTTGAGATCATGAAACCGGTGGAGTACGTTTTTCAACTGAGCAACCTTTTCTGAGACTACGACCCTCCCTAACCCCCGTCCTCCTTCTCCCCTGTTGTCTCCTACTCTACCGACTACCGTAGTGACTGAGCTACCTGTACTCAAACTCACTTGAGGTCCTCAACCACTATCTGTCCCTCCGGACCGCACGACGTTAAGTACCCCACCGTTTCTCAGTCTGTACTGACTCGCTGACTTGACTTGACTTGACTACGGATACAATGGAATGGATCGTTTTTACCTTCATTCCAACGTCTATCTTAATTCCAACGGTTAGTCGACAGGAATTTCATCTGATCAGACCAAATAGAACTCCGACGAGAGAACCCAAACGTCTACCAGACGAAGTGTAAGTCGGGAAGATACTAGAAAAGGTACACACACATAGGGACAAATTTCCGGACCAGAGGTTTATGTCAGTGTGACTCGTAACCCTAAGTTTTATACTTAAAACCCCTTGTGTGAAGTCGGACATTCTCATGATAGATAAAGGAAATACCCACTTACACACACGTTCAAATGTACACACACACACATACACACATTTTAGTTTCGTATAGTCATCTTTATGTTTATTAAGAATAGACCCATATCCGAAAGTCATGAAAATAAAGGAATAACTTGAAGAGACCTGAAGGATTGAAAAGTAATTATTTGTGTACAGTGAAGACCACCGAGTCTCCAATTTCGCAGACGGAGGTTACGTCCTCTGGGCCCAAGCTAGGGACCCAACCCTTCTAAGGGACCTCTTTCATCGTGATAACAGTAAAGTCTCCTCCTTTTTGATACCGTAACCCGTCTGTCTATGAGTTCTGACACTTACGTCTACGGTCCATTTGAACAACCTCCCAGTACTCATTGTCCTTTTCTTGTGTAGTTGAAAGAAGAAGTGGAAGGTCTCAGGCACTCTCATAATAGATCTGTACAATTTCTCCACTGAATCTTGTTACATTCATTTACACCCTATACTATAAATATTATGTCAACATAGTTAAAGAGACCCTGTGTTTCTGAAGTGATGACATGAGGGTTTCACATAAACATTTTATGTCAGTTACCTCTTACAATTATCCATAATTTCCTTATTTGAGAAGTCACTAGTATCAACCCTTTGAGTCTTAAAGGGTTAAAGAAATTCCGAAAAGTCTTAAAATAATATGCATGTATTATCATACAATAAGAAAATTTAATATTACGACACTGAGAGGTACTCCTTCTGTTTTATATATCATAAAGAGTTTGTATTGACCGGTACCTCGGAACGGAGATAAAATCACAAAATTCATCATAAAATGCTTTCTGTTTACCTTTTCACGACAACATATGTTTGTTGAGTTTTTGCAGGACTGAATTTTGACTTAATGTTTCTATATCATACTATGACCCCCAAACCGTGACCGTATTTCTGTCTGTATATCCGGTTGTCTCGGTTTATCTCTCGGGTCTTTATTTAGGTACGTATATACCAGATACTTACCATGTTCCTATGGTTCTTATGTGTTACCCCTTTCCTCGTAGAGAAGTCGTTTACCACAACCTTTTCAATATATAAGTGTACGTTTTCCTACTTTAACCTGGAGACGGATTGTAGTACGTCTCCTTAGTTAAGTTTACCTAATTTCTGTTCTGGACTTTAACATTTTGAGAGTCTTCATTTGTACCCCACTCTCGAAATACAACTACTAGAACCATTACTAAAATACCTACATTGTGGTATTCGTCTCCGTTGTTTATGTTATTAACTGTTGTCCCCGATATAGTTTCATTTTACGAAAAAGTGTCATTTCTTTTGTTAGTCGTCTCACTCCACCTTTAGGTACTTATCCTCTTTCATAGACATTTGGTATATAGTGTATTCCCCAAATAAAGATTTTATGTATTCCTTAATATTGAGTTTTCGGTTTTTGAGAGTATATTGAGTCAAATTTTTACCTGTTTACTGACCTTATCTGTAAGGAGGTTTCTTCTGTCTTTTTACCGGTTTTCCATATACTTTCCACGAGTTATGGTGATTAGTGGTCCCTTTACGTTTAGTTTTGGTATTACTTTATAATAGTGTGTGATCAATCCTACTGATAATCATGTCTTTTTTCTTTTATCTGTAGTCCATAACCACTCAGATATACCCTCGACCCTTGAAAGATGTGATAAACCATCTTACATTTTACCACGTCGGTGAGGTCTTTTGTCATACTACCAAGGAGTTTTTTAATTTTTGTCTTAATAGTATGCTGGGTCGTTTGAGTGAAGACATATATGTAGGTTTTATTTAGTCATCGAACCTCTCTATAAACGGTAAAGTACAAGTAACGTTGTAACAAGTGTCATCGGTTTTGTATCCTTTTTTGGATTCACAGGTAGTCACCTACTTATTCATTTCTTTTACACTACGTGTGTGTGTGTCCTTATAATAAGTCGGAATTTTTTCCTCTTTTGAGATGGTATACGTCGTTGTACCTACCCGGAGTTTCAGGTAATATTATTCACTTTATTCGGTCAGTGTCTTCCTGTTTATGACATATTAAGTTGACTGTACTCCATATATTTTACCAGTATTAATGTTTTTGTCTTCGATTTTACGACTAACGATGGTCTATTCTCCCCATCTCTTTATTCTTCGAAAAGTTACCTATATTTTAATATCAATACGTTCTACTTATTCAAGATCTCTAGACGGTATGTTGACATCTCTACATGTCAATATTATTACATAACATGTGAACTTTAAACAATCCTCCCATCTACAATGTAATTCATAAGAATAGAAGTACACGTGTGTGTTTTATTTCCCTATGTTCTTTTCAAAACCGTCACTGCCTGTAAAGAATGGAACTACCACTAATTACCATAGCAATCTTATTATAAGAAATCACGTTTTTCACAATCGACGAGTCAGCACAGACTGAGAAACGTTGGGGTACCTGATATGGGATGGTCCGAGGTCCCCTAGAAGGTCTGAGCCCCTAGCGTAGGACCAGAGGACGTAACGTCCTTCTAGGAAATGGTCGAGTGTTATGAATTATTGTGTCTTGCTCGTTTTTAATCAATTGAAAACATGAGTTGTAACTCAATTGAAGACCTAGTTGTCGAAGGAGTTTAAAGGAAAACGATATCCGATGGTTACTTTGGACTAGGAGAATTTTACATAACAAGAGATGGGGTCAACCCATAGTCTTAGTGGAAACAAGAAAATCTTTAACCTAGGAGAGATCGGAGTGCCTCAATCGTTCGAGTGCCCCTACTCAGACGACGTAAAGACGACTTTTGTTTGGGTAGTTAGAGGAACGTCAATAAAACTATGTGTCGGTGCAACCCCTGGTTACCGAATCTGTAGACTCGTTATAATTTTGCACTGATACGGACAATATTTGATCCATTCAGGGTGTGTGTCGGACCTACCCTCCCTCTAAACCCTTCTCTTACCTATGTACATATACGTACCGACTCAGGGAAGTAACAAGTGGCCTTTGATGGTGTTGTAGTAATTAGCCGATATTGGGTCATGTTTTATTTCAAAAACAAAAACTTCCATTCAGGGTGGTTTCTAACACGATCATTATTAACGATAGAGTCATACTTTGTCGGGCCTCTCGTCCAAAACTAACTCCCTTCAAATCTTTATTAAACTTCCGAAAGTCTTACAGTTACCTTTCTCCCCTCCAACGACCCTTAGACTGTCCCTTTACATATCCGAAACAAAACTCTTCCTTGGTTCAAACTTAGGACAGACACAGCGACGTTGTATTGGAACCGGTTCAATGAATTGGAGACCATCAGAGTGAAAAAAGGAAGGAATAGACACCTTAACTCTCTATCCTTTATCACGGATGGAGAATTGTTAAGATACCCCTAATTCAATTTACTTTAGTTCACCCTTCATACATTAAAACGGAATTGTTACAACGACCTTTAAATGTTCTTTATATTATCATAGAAAATCCTGTTCGTATTTTATGTTGAGTTTGTATGTATGTTTATCAATAGAGTGGTTCTTTGTCGTCGACCCGAACGATCAAAACATTACTGTGTTGGTACTTTATAATTTTAACCGATACTAACCTTTAACGGTCCTCCCTGTGTTTCTCTTTCGTAGGACTATCCCTTATTTTTACCTCAAACTCCGTCGATGTAAACGAGATCGTCACAATTCATCGTTTATTAAGGACGTAAAATTTATGGTTTTTTAATACGACACCGGCATTCACAGGGACCTTATCCACTTCTTTCTCACTGTTTCGTCATCGAAAGTTAGACTTTTAGTGTTACTGTGTACAAAAAAATTCTACAGAGTAGACTGAAAAACGTCCTACAGTCTCAGAAATCGATAATTACAAATGATGAAGTCTTCAATATAAGAACAGGTAATTCGTAGATAATAATAATAAAATAAATAAATAAAAGACCGACTTCCAAAATCGACGTTTCGGTCAGAGAGATGTCTATATGACGGTGACGGAATTGAGGACTTACCCCTTCGGTCTCTGCGGAGTGGTGTCTATTATGTTATCCTGTCGCTCCAGGAAGGAGGAAGGAGGGAAAGAAAGAAAGACCGACCTGAACCTACGACGTCTCAACCGAACGTTTCAGTCTTACGTAGCGGTCTGTACCGTCCGACCTCTGCGAATTCACCTCTCTCGAGTAAAGGGACCAAAACTACACCAGTATAGTAGACATTTAATATCGTGAGTCGACAAAAAGGTAAATCAGTAATAAGACGGTAAACAAATCGACGGTCAGGATAGGGAGAAGTTGGTACACGACAATATTTAAGGTCTTCGTCGACAAAGTCCTCACTCGGTCAAGTCCCTTTTCTTTATATGTATTTTCGTTTACCATATTTTCGTCTATTGGAAAATAAATTTTAACAAATGTAATAGAAAAGTAGTGGTCAAGGATTGACCTGGGAAATTTATTCAGGACTGGAATACAACCAAATCTAAACTTATACTGAACTTAGAAATAACAATTTGCATAGTCTTGACCGGTTTATGGATAATATTAATGTTAAAATCCGAACAAGTGGTCGACCTTGATGGAATTGGAATCAGGACCATGAAAGTCTAAGTACTAAGACCTTCGAAATCACTCAACATTCTTTCTTCAGTAAAATGTATTCGTTCTACGGAAGATCGATACGTAAAACGGTAAACTTTCGTAAAGTTGTGAAAAAGATTTTCTCATTCAATCTATTGGACGACTCTCCTACTGAGACTCGTTGGTCAGAGGATTTACTCCGACTAAACACAATAGTGTTTAGACTCTCTACCGTAATAGACACAGATTTACCAACATCATCCAAAGACAATAGAAGCAGTTGTAAGTAATGGGTGTTACTATTGTTGGTGTTGTCTTTTTGTGATAAGATGAAACCCCTTTGTTGGGAGAGGGGAAGAATCAGGTAAACTGAACTCATCCCGATCAAGGTAGGGTACTCTTACTCAAACCCAAGTACTGGATTCGGACCGGTTAGTCTCGTAAGGTGGAGGTCATGTAATAAGCAACTCCGTACCCGTACACTTGGTTCCGTCTGGTTATTTTAAGTCAAGATCCTGAAGAAGGACCTTGGTGACCCCATTTTACGATAAAGGTGACCGACTGAATCGAATCTCAACGACCACCGATATGTAAACAACCCCTTGTTTCTATTACTTATTCTTTTGTTTCGGTTTTATACCTGTTTAGTTCTTTGTGCTCTTTCCCGTCCCTCGCTTCCTACTCTCCCCTTCTCTTTCCTTACTTACTCTGTAGTAAACTCGAGGACCTATGTCGAAATGGATTTCTATGTCCAGAGACACTAAAGAGTCAATGTACTCAGTTCTTTAGGAGTAAAAACGTATTTGGTTAGACTCAACACAAAAGTCAAGGAAAGTGGATTTTCTAGGGACTGAAATTTAGGGTTCTAATCCTGTGTCTTCTAGGACCTTAACAAGAAACGAAAAAGAGGAAAATAGAATATACACGTTGAAATTTACTTAGGGACTTACAGAATCGGAATCGAAAATAAAAACATCTTGTACTTTATTACCTACTTTTTATGAGTCGGGATAAAAATCGTATATGACACAAGTTATTTACTGTCGATGATAGTAATAATATTAAATATTGTTATCGTCAGTATTATCATTATCCATGAAAGAAAAGGGATAACCGTTGAAACTGTTTTTGTAGAATTCAAACTGTTGTACTGAACGTATGATAGTCAACGGAAGTTTTTTAGACACTTTATACTAATAAAAATGGTTAACATACTCCTTTATCCGTAGGATTAAAAGACCTTTACTGTTTCTTACCAAGTTAAGTGTACTTATGTGTGTGTGTATGTGTTCGTGACCGTAGAAGAAACGATTAAAACTGTCCCCTTCAGTAGTACCAACGATGTTAAATCGACAGATAAAGGATTTCGTAATGTCTCATGTATTGAATATACTTGAAAGTTTTACGGTGAAGAATTCCCAGTAAGGAACCTTTACTTTAATTGTACGAATTTTTGACGTCACGGTTTCGTGATCCTCTCACGGAATGAAGTGTAGGACTCACCTACGCTTTCCCACTTTATCTCAGAATGGATACCCGATTTTAGATTCCAAGGTCAATAGTCATTCATATCATTAAGTTATTATTTAACATTTTACGAGGATTGTCACAAACTCTGTATTTTATACGAGTAAGGGAGAAGAGATTAGGTAAGGAAGTAAGTAGGTGGGTAGGTAAGTAGGTAGGTGGTACTTTAAGTCCGGGATTTACACAATTATGTTTGTTTCTACTAAGTTTGTATTCATAGAAATCTGAAGGTCACTTTTTTATTGAATCGACTTACGACGGTGAAGGGGTCGACATACGTTCTCTTTGTGACACACATGAATTATCGTATGGTATGATTATATATAATCATAATTAATACTTTATAAATATATAGTACGACGACGACGACGACGACGATTCAGTGAAGTCAGCACAGACTGAGACACGCTGGGGTGTCTGTCGTCGGGTGGTCCAAGGGGGCAGGGACCCTAAGAGGTCCGTTCTTGTGACCTCACCCAACGGTAAAGGAAGGGGTTACGTACTTTCACTTTTCACTTTCACTACGATTCAATGTGACGGTACACTGTTGGTTCTGTTTTAAACTGTCTACTCCTTTGTTACGTTGTTGTCAATGACTGCGTGTCCGTTCGGAACAAAAGATCGTTCTTCGGAAGTAATGGATCAGAACTGTCTAATTAACTTACCCTTAGGTTTATCCGAGGGAATACAAGGTCCCTCTGGATAAAATAAATCTTATAATACTCTTAAGTTTTTAGTCGAACACGCACCAAGTCCTTCAACTTCGATTTCTGGATTTTTCTAGACACTAGCCGTGGACGAAGATGATTTCGTCCCCCCTTTTTTCTATAGGAGATAAACTTCGTCTTGACTTCCCCGAGAACTACATGTTTTCAGCGAAGTTTACATGACTTGTTTTATTAACTAAAAGGGAACTTTCTTATCCTTTATCATGAAGACTACGTTGACAAGACAGTGTTGTTTCAAAACATTGAAAAGAAGAAAAAAGGAATAGAAAATTTTGTTTGGAAGACTTTTATTGAGTGCCAAAATTCTCTTTTAGAGAATGAAACTGATACAGGAAAGTTCTTCCCCGTTTTACAAAGATACATCTTTATTAAATACTACTTTAACTCTTCCACTACCTACCAGGCGGATCCGAAGGAGAGTAAGGGTCTCCCACTACCTCCCCCGTACCCAAGATCTGTGTTTCTGAACTCAACTTTAGGACCAAAACGAGAATTTACAGATGTTTGAACCCGTTTCCGTGTAATGAATTTGACAAACTTGGAGGTAAAGATATGAATGTTGTTCTCTTAATAAATTAGATGAAGTTTCCCGACATTCTTAATACCTTTCTTCACATTCGTTTCTCAGGACACAAGAGTACACCAATAAAGAATTATACGGAAAAGTGGTACGGTTTCCTTTCTCGGACACGATATCTACTTTACAGGGAAACAGAAAAGAGTTAGTTTTAAATGAATACTACATCAAGTAAAATTTCAGTTCACCCTAATTCACACGAGTCCCACTTCCCAACGGACAGGAGAAGTGCTAAGGTTGGGGAGGTGGGGTCGGGATCAGGTGTTGGAGGGAGGTGGGACCATCTCGAGTCGAGTTGGGGAAACACTATTTACCGTCCAGAAAAGAACGGAGACTACTACCTGAGGTTATTAGTTGTCAACTGTTCCGTGTTTTGTTTGTTTGTTTTTTGTGACTTTTATCCTCCTTCTTCCCTCCCTTTTGTACTTTTGTCCTCCTTCTTCTGTGAGTTTCTCTACGTCCTGCCGTGGGACTTTCCTCGTCTTCTCGATGAAGGAGACAGGGCGACTCGAGGCATGGACGATATAGAACTTTCTCGGTGGACTGAGGAGTGTGAGTCGACCTCAGAGTAAATGTTTTGCCGTTATTAAAATGGAGAGAGTATTCCGAAGACAGTAAGATGTCCTTTTGTGATGTTATTTATGACTCAGTGTGGTTACACCCTTTAACAGTAGTTGATCATCAATGAAAATTCGTCTGGTCATAGAACCGGACGATTTTTATGAGCTCGTTCGGGTTACTTGCATTTCATCCACACACCTCACTTTCTTAGATCAAGAACTTCAGTCTGACTGTACCTTGGAAGGTCAAGGTAGATTAAAGGGGTTTACACCGACACCTGTATAAAGAAAGAAAGGTTAGAAGTTAAAAGAGGGAATTTTTCGTTCGTAAGGTTGAGTAGAACGTCTAAAACACTTCTGACTTACATTTTGTATACATTGTGTTGATTGTCTCACAGACCATGTTAAAATGAGTTATTTTTGGCGGTAATATTTCATTCCCAAAGTCCGTTCTACACATTATCCAAACCGTCATCCCAAAACCTCATTAAGAAGAGTGTATCCAAGGACGACGAAAAGGGTAAGTGTACCTTCAAGTCGAAAAAGAATTTTACAGTCTCAACAGTACCTTCGGGTATATGTTAACTCAGGGAAACCTGTTAACAACTCTACTGGACCATCTTCTGTTCTATCAGGAAATGTATTAGTCAACTTTTATCCCACTGGGTTTCTAGGGAATATTCAGGACTGAACCCCTTTCTCTGGTATTTCACCTAAGGAAAACGTCAACGTTGCTCTTTCTTGATTGTGTTTTCCTTACTCTAATGGATTTAGATCTACATACGTCTGTTAGACTCCTCGGAAGTCACAGAGACCTTAGATTAGTTCTACGGTTTCCGTCTACTAGTCCAACACGACTAACCAAAACTTCACGACGTACCTTTAGACACGATATCAGTCAACGACATTACTGACTGTCTCAATTTTACGAATTCTATAATGATTCGAGACAGACCTCCATTTTCTATTCTCCTAGTATCATTGATGTCTCCAAAAGGTACGGGGTGACTTTATAAGGAAGTCTAGTAATTGTTTGTGTTTGAAAAAAACGAAAAAAGAGACTTCCAGAAACTTTTTATTGAATGAAAAGGATTAATTCAAGTATTTCTATTCCCATACGGCATCTCTCATCTTATATAAAATAAGTAACCCATAGATGACATTTAATCTTACGATTGTAATGTCAAGTGTTTAGTTAGAAACCAAAAGACCAATCGTTGTTACGGAAGTGATTTTGAATCTCTGAAGATTCATTTAACAATTTTCCTATTCACATTCCGGCCTGGGGCCCCCGGTACTACCCGGTGGGGAGGAAAGGGAGGGTGGCCGCTTTTTCAGGGATTGCCTCCTAGGAGAGTCTAGGGCCCCTGGTTACTGTCGTGTGAGTCGAAGTCGACGTATTCGGTGGGACGGGGTCGGCGTATCTCTTTGGATAGTCGACCGCTGTACCCCTTGGTCGTTGGATCGGTTTGGGGGAAGGCGATCGGGTCGGTAGGGAGTGTCGCACGCATATATTTGTTTGAAGGTTGTGCCGGGCCACGAGCCTAAAGGAGCTGGACGGGCCAAGCACAGGCCCTTGGGGCGGGCCCTCACGAAGCGATAATTTCGGGCAATCTGTAAAAAACCACATGGACCAGCAGAAAATGGATTGTTATTCTTTACCCGTTTTTTTCCTCTTCCCCCCTCGTCGGTTTTCTCTCGTTCCGACACTTATTAGATGATAAAGACTTGAATACACTTGAATAAGTTCTGTATAGACTTTAATAATTTCAAAATGTAACCCATAAATGTTGTCTTAGGAATCTTCTTTCCTAATGTCTCCTCTGTTTCACACCAAAAATCCTACTTTAAACCTTTTTACTACGTCGAAGATGACATATCGTGTGTCTTAAGACGAGTCCTAATATACCGTCGGACTTACCCTCCTCGTTGACCCCTCTTACCTATGTATATATACGTACCGACTTAGGGAAACGACAGGTGGACTTTGACAGTACTGTAACAATTAACCGATATGAGGTTATCTTTTATTTTTCAATTTTTTTTACTACGTCAGAGTTTTACTCTTTATACATTGTCTTCATACACAACTCACTCGGGAGGGGTTTAAGACTTTTGTCAGGGTCAAGTATTTGTGAAATTTTCGGATTCGTATATCATACGCCGATGACGATGGCGACGACTCAGTGAAGTCAGCACAGACTGAGACACGCTGGGGTGTCTGCCGTCGGGTGGTCCCAGGGGGTAGGGACCCTAAGAGGTCCGTTCTTGTGACCTCACCCAACGGTAATATATAAATAACAATTATTCTTACAAATCTTGTTAATGCATCTTAGTTATTGTTGAATTCACCTCCCTGCAAGGACCATACACATACTTCATATTCGTTCTCCGAGAATGTTAGTAAAAGAGGGGACACTTTTCAGTTGTTTCATGTCACTGATTCTGGGACCCGGGACCTCGGTTCACCCGGAACCTCGGGCCCAAACATAATTATAAACCGAACGGTGAAGGATGTTAATACCAAAATCTGTTCAATTAAATGGAGAGACTCGAAGACCGAAGGTAAAGACACTTTATAGTACATAATCAATAAACAACCACCACAAATCAACGTTTCAGTACAGGGTAAGAAACACTGGAGTACCTGATATCGGGTGGTCCGAGGAGACAGGTACCCTAACGGATCCGTTCTTATGACCTCGTACAACGGCAAAGGATTGAGGTCCCCTAGAAGGGTTGGGTTCCTAACTTGAGTGCAGAGGACGTAACCTTTTACCTAGTAAATGGTGACTCAGTGCCCCTTTAAGTAAACAATGACTCACGATGTATTTTTACTAGTGTTTGGGACCTCTGAATTTTATTGTTTATACATATAATAGAATCCGTCCAAGTCTCAGCCCTAAAGACCTTGTCGAATCGACACAACAAGACCGAGTACCAGAGATTACTCCGATGTCAGCTTTCACATCTGACCCCAACATAAACTATTCCCGACTCCTAGGTAAATTACCTACAGAGTGTTCCGACAACCGATCTCCGAAACAACATCGGTGCACAAGACCCTTTGTTTGAGTGAGTCTTCCTGTTACGTCTATCAACTCACGTCAAATAATGTGACCGTCCGGGTTCCGTCTCAGAGAAGAATCGGTTCCTGGGACCAGTCAAAAACACTTTTGGAATATATGGGATTCACATGTACGAGTTTGGGTGGAGGGGTTTAAGAGACTTTGATCAGACTTGTTTCCTTTTCTTTCTATGTTAGATTCAATTGGGTACTAAGCATATGGAATTTGGGCCCTAAACATACGGAATTCGGATCCATCAACCGTCACCTGTTAATAGTTGTCCGGACACCAGTATAGGGTTATTCGTATTATCTTAAATACTAAGATAAACGAATGTGTCTATTAATCCCATAAGAAAATCCGGTGCGTCTCAGATCCATGTTCGGGACCCCGAGAAGGTACAACCCCCAGACCAAAAGGTCAACCATACAACAAAGGTATCTATGACCCGTATAAGTTTCAGGTGTCAGGTCGGGTTCTACCTCAGGACGAAAGTTCTACCTCGGACAAGACAGACAAAGGAGAAAGTCGAAGTTAGGAAGTGGTACTCTTGGAGAGGTCACCCGACGAACTTGTAGGAGTACTGTACCGCCGACCGAAAGGGGTCTGATTCACTAGGGTCTTTCTTGTTCTACTTTCGGTATTACAGAAAGTACCAGATCGAACGAAACCTTCAGTATGTGGTAGTAAAGAAAGTGAAAGATAACCAGTGTGTTGGTTACGATTATGTGACACTCTTCCCTGATATGTTCCTATATTTATGGCTTTCCATCTATAGAAACACTTTAGAACCTCCGACCGATTTCATTGTTAAATATAACGACAACATTATTCTATAACGTGTGTTTGTCGAATCGAATCTGGGACTATGTACTTTCCTAAAAAATCAATCACCGATTTACTCTAGAAGTACAAAAAAAAAAAAGTAATACTCTCGAAGTCAAGTCAAGTCAAGTCAAGTTAACGAGTCAGTACAGACTGAGAAACACTGGGGTACTTAGTGTCGTGTGGTCCGGAGGGACAGGTAGTGGTAGAGGGCCTCAAGTGAGTCTGAGTGCAGGTAGCTCAGGTACTACGGTAGATCGGTAGAGTAGGAGCCAGCAGGGGAAGAGGAGGACGGGGGTTAGGGAGGGTCGTAGGCTCAGAAAAGATTAATCAGTTGAGAAGCGTACTCCACCGGTTTCATGACCTCGAAGTCGAAATCGTAGTAAGGAAGGTTTCTTTAGGGTCCCGACTAGGAAGTCTTACCTGACCAACCTAGAGGAACGTCAGGTTCCCTGAGACTTCTCAGAAGAGGTTGTGGTGTCGAGTTTTCGTAGTTAAGAAGCTTCGAGTCGGAAGAAGTGTCAGGTTGAGAGTGTAGGTATGTACTGGTGTCCTTTTTGGTATCGGAACTGATCTACCTGGAATCAGCCGTTTCATTACAGAGACGAAAACTTATATGATAGATCCAACCAGTATTGAAAAGAAGGTTCCTCATTCGTAGAAAATTAAAGTACCGACGTCAGTCGTAGGCGTCACTAAAACCTCGGGTTTTTTTATTTCAGACTGTGACAAAGATGACAAAGGGGTAGATAAAGGGTACTTCACTACCCTGGCCTACGGTACTAGAATGCACGGATCAATAATAATGGCGGTTATAATAATGACGTACGATTCAGCTAAGTCAGTACAGGTTGAGGAACACTAGGATACCTGATATCGGGTGGTCCGAGGAGATAGGTACCCTAAGAGGTCCGTTCTTATGACCTCACCTAACAGTACGGGAGGAGGTCCCCTATAAGGGTTGGGTCCCTAGTTTGTACGTAGAGAACAGAGGACGTATCCGTCCACCCAAGAAATGGTGATCGCGGTGGACCTTTCGGGTTATAATAATGAGTAATTAAAATGGTTTCTGAAATCACGACATCATTGACTTGATTATCGTTTGTTATGTAGGAATATCCTCTAATTAGGGATAGAGGTTTGTATTTATGATGTTTTCTGAGGAGATTTAGGACGGGTGAGAGATTTCGGGAAGGAATTAACTTAGGTCCTTCATTATATAAAGAGAAAGAGAGACGGTTACATAAGACTTAGCAATTGTACTCTCTCTATCGTTCTTTATTACTTAAGGTAGGATGAGAAGATAATAACGAGACTCCGTCTATCATAATAAAAATAGAAGAAAGTATATCTTCCTTTGACTCTGAGTTCCTTTGCTTTATCAGACAGGTTCAAATGGGTCGTTTAATCTACCTCTCGGTGTCTACTTGGGTCCGGAAAACGTGTGTTACGAGTGACACAAAAAGAGAAAGAGTAGAAAACGGACCTTCGATTGATCTCGGACCAAATTGTGCCTACGGAGCGATCTCACACGAAACCAAAAGTAAAAAAGGATTGATGATGTGAACCTTCAGGGTCCCCAGGTCCACTCGAAGACGTCATTCACGACTCAACACCCCGTTACATACCAGAACAAAATAAAGACGTTTGTGTCGGGGACTTTGGTGTTTTATTTGGAACATCTTAAAGAGTGGGAACAGACGTTTACTCCAACTTGTTAAGGATTCGGACGTTTGTAAAAGACGTTCGGTTTATGTAGCGACAGCAGTGGTTTATTAAAGAAGGGAAAGTCCACCACCTTACACTTCCCCTGTGGAATAAAATAACGTTTTACTTGTCATTCATTTGTCTCTTTACACTAATTTTAAGTGAACTCCCGTCCGTCCTTAATTCGGTAGGGTATGGGTAGTCAAACAACAGACGGGATTTCTCTCTTTTTCTTTTTTACAGTGACGTCGAGTCGACCTTTGAACAACCGTGTAGAACAATTTACTCAGAGAACAATAGGAGTTGAGAGAGAGACGTAGGAGATACGAGAACTTTCGTGGTACACGTTGTGTTACATGACACTACGAGACCCACCTCCATCCCCGATATCAACTCCAAACGAACAATTGTACTAAGGGACCCCCGGAAAAATATGTTAATGACTCGAGTTTTCGAATTTGACTGATGTAGGAATGGAAGACTCGGAAAGTCTCGGTACGTAATTTCTACTAAGTTATGAGAAATTTGTTTTCTGTTGTTTTTGGGATTTTAGAAGTTCGATATCAAAGGTATCGTTAAGATTTAGGACTCGTCCTGACACAAAAATTTTTACACCGAGTCAACGTTGTCCGGGATTATAGAGTTGTCTATAATTCCATAAAGAGGACTTTCCTGGTCATTTAATACAAAGTATCTGAGTTGTATGAGTTCCCTCCGTTGACTATTGACCAAGTCCGGTTCCCGACGTGTCAGTCGTCTAGACCAAAAATTAAATCAGATCTAGTAAAGGGTCGATCTGTCGATTGGATCCTACTGAATAAACTTAAGAGATTCGAAGTCAAAGGAGTGAACATTGTACCCAAATTTTTAGTCTTACGACTTTCATGCCGATACTACTGATGTACTCTGCTATGTGGATTTCAGAATCATACCCTGGACCGTGTATCATCTGCGAGTTTTTTCACGTTCAACGTCTTTTGTCTTGTTTTTTCCTAAAGACGTCTGTATATACGGACTTTTCCACTTCATTGAATAGGTTCCAATGTGTCGATTGAGTAAAGTCAAGTCAAGTCAGCGAGTCAGTGCAGGCTGAGAAACGCTGGGGTACTTAGCGTCGTGCGGTCCGGAGGGACAAGTAGTGGTTGAGGGCCTCAAGTGAGTCTGAGTGCAGGTAGCTCAGGTACTACGGTAGGTCGGTAGAGTAGGAGACAGCCAGGGGAAGAGGAGGACGGGGGTCAGGGAGGGTCGTAGTCTCAGAAAAGGTTACTCAGTCGAGAAGCGTACTCCACCGGTTTCATGACCTTGAAGTCGAAATCGTAGTAAGGAAGGTTTCTTTAGGGTCCCCGACTAGAGGAAGTCTTACCTGACCAACCTAGAGGAACGTCAGGTTCCCTGAGCGTTCTCAGAAGAGGTTGTGGTGTCGAGTTTTCGTAGTTAAGAAGCCGCGAGTCGGAAGAAGTGTCAGGTTGAGGGTGTAGGTATGTACTGGTGTCCTTTTTGGTATCGGAACTGATCTGCCTGGAATCAGATCAACCCTCATAAACATGATCTTTAGTCTAGACAATTAAGGATCTCATACCGATGAAGTAACAAGACTTTCTACCTCCGATCTGTCATGTACTACTATGAGTTTTTTAGACATTCGAGGATTCTCATACTCTTTCACGTGACAAGATGGACCACGTGTCTGATAACTCAACCTTCTCTTACGGTCAGTTTTCTTGTGATCTCTATACGAGTTTGGTTACTTGTTTCACTGGTCGAACCCACTCGAAGTGAAGAAACATTTTTCTTAATAGTCCATCCAATAATAATATGAAGTGAGGTCTGGTACCCGATATGTAGGTGTGTACGAAGACTGAATGTCTCAGTGACTATCTGTTGTCACGAAACACAAAGGGTAGATTCAACGGGCGTCTTGAGCCAGTCCTCCGATTCCATTTTAATGAGTAGAAGTATAATGGAGTTTATTAAAGGGTTTCCGCACCCTAGTTTAATATCGTAGGAATCTCCCGTCCGAATAAAGTTGTGAAACTTCTCAAGTTCATTTCATGTCTAGACGAATATTCTGGGTTTCATAATTATCAAAACTCAATCAGACACGTAAACCGTAAAATATATTAAACCCTAAAATACATTAACAATACAAATTCTCTCAAGCAGGATAATTCAATCGAAATTTTAAGGTGACATTTTATAAGTCAGGTCTTCGACTGCATCTTAACCCTAAAGTTCAAGTTTAGTATATGTAAAAATATATCGTGACCCTTGTGAAGTCAAATCAAGGTAGTGAGTCAACACAGGCTGAGAAACGTTGCGGTACCTGACGTCGTGCGGTCCGGAGGAACAGGTAGTGGTTGAGGGTCTTGAATGAGTTTGAGTACAGGTGACTCAGCCACTACGGTAGGTTGGTAGAGTAGGAGACAGCACGGGAAGAGGAGGGCGGAAGTTAGAAAGGGTCGTAGTCGCTTGTGAATTCTATTGAATTTCAAGTGGTGTAAACATGTAACTGAAACGATCTATGTATTCCTATCAAAATCACGTATTCTTTGTCTACTGACTCCTTGGAGTTCCCGTGACGGGTATGACCGGACCTTCTCCGGTGTCGTCTCATTTGGAATGGTCTGAGGGACAATCCTCTTCCCGATACTATGAGTCGAAAGGGTCAATATGACTCAGGTGTGGTTCCCCGGGGTCTTCATCTGTCCTTAGACCGACTCCGTGATCACCCCCTTAAGAGACATTACCTTAGTTCCTCTGGGACGTAAGTTATCAGGAACGTTTTGTCGACGGGTTCAACGAGGACACGGTTCGACCTCAGTACCGGTCTAGTGACGTCACCCCTACTCCCTCTGTAAAGTGACAGTTCCCCGATGCCCTGGGACTGGTTCGTCTCTCACACACGGTCAGAAGGTCACGGTTGTCGGACCCGTCGACTCCCCTGTACTGGTATCTCTCGACATTCCCATCTCTTGACAAAAAGTATTTAGGAGTTCCAGTTCATTTGGAGTTATAGCCTATGGTAAAATCTCTCTTCGTTTCTTCTCTCCTGAGTCTCTAATATTTCCTGAAAGATTACATAATGTGACCTGATGAAGAATCTGACCCTATTTTGTAATTCACTTGTACACTCTTTCTGTTTAGTCAGTATCTGTTTTTACTCCTTTATAAAAGAAACGTGTAACAAGAGCATCACACTCGTTTGTACGGGAGAAAGTTTAGACCGATCGAAAATGGAGTGTCTTAGTTTTTTCCCTCTCAACCTTCAGTTAAGTCTTTAATAGATATGGTTGTTGGAGTAAAACTTGTACTCCTTCCATTCCATCCTTTTACAATTCACGGGACCTCTCTATCTTATTGTTACTAGTCCTCGATCTGGACCTTAGTCTCTCTGGCGGTGGGTTTAAGACGACGACGGTAAAGGACCCGACGTGTTGGGTACCGTTTCAATGAATTGGAGAGACCCGGAATCACAGGAATAAAGATTTGACCCTTGTGGTATTATCGATGAAGTTTCCTACAAACACTCTTAGTTTCTCGATTGTGTCGTATCGTGGACCGTTTCTCATTGACGAGTCATTTGTCGTCACTACTCACTTACGACAGGGGCAAATCGTAAGTGGTAGAAAGTCACTACCCTCTCTATCCTGTCCTTGACTCCCGGTCTACGTCTCTAGGAGGACACAAACAGAGGTGTGTAGAGGAGAGTGCCGAAAACACTACGACGTAAGAAAGTCAAAAGTCCCACGGGGTGACCTCCGAAGAACGATAAGAGGAATCACAACGAAGAGGAGAGATTCTAGGGATTTACCCCTTCAAGGAGTACCAGACGAGTCTAAGGAGACAGAAGAGAGATGTAAAAGTCACACTAAGTTAAGAAGGGGTACCGAAATTTATACAGATGTAATACCGGTAAGGTGTGAATGTAGGGATTAGGGTCTGGAGGAAGGACTCGAAGTCTATGAACAGAGGTTGACGAATCCATCACAGAAAAGACCCACCAAAGGACCGTAAAACATCATTCAGTCAGAGTTTACCTTGAGAATTGAACGTCGAATTGGACAAGAGTGAGAGAGCGGAGTAAACAAAGTTCGTAAAGTTATTTACGGTAGTAACAGTAATAGGTGAGTCGACGAGTATGATCTTTGGATATCATTCAGATGGATCGTGCCGGAGGTTTCACCTTGGGTTGAGGTAAAGGTGCCGAAGGGGAGGTCGGGTTGAATTTCGTGAATTTCGAATTTCACGAATTTCGTAACTACTACTACTAAGGAATCTATTTGAAAGAAACTACCTCCCTGTCAAAGAAGACTTTGTAAGTTTAATGTGGATACGACGTCTGTATGTGTAAGTTATACGCCAGACATCTGGTCGTCGTACTCGTGTCGGACCCTCGAAAAATCTCTACGTCTGAGTATCCGAAGTGAGTCTAGATGACTTAAACCTGAAAACTTAGGAACTTCTTCCCGAATCCTTAGACAAATTAGCCCCAGAGGTCCACGACGAATAAGTACGATGGTGTCCTCGTGCTACCCCCGATGTTACGTCGGGTACGAGTCTCGTAGTGACTACTCTTCATATTCGAGAGACGGGTCCTCGGGACCTTGTTAACTGTCGTACCTTTCACTGACAGAGTGCCCTAGAATGGGACATTGGTCCGTTATAAAGATATGTGGACGTCTGCCGTCTAATTGTTTGATCTTGTGACCTGACCCTTAGTCATTTTTGGTTTCAAAATCTTACCCATAATGTGAAATTACTTCTGTGTTACATGTGTTACCAATTTGACTTTAAGTTTGACGTGTGTTATGGATGTTCTTAGAAGGTGAATAAGGTTCACAAGAAAGGATCTCGTTTGTTTACAAAATATAAAGAGTCAATAAAGGAGGTCTTTAGAATAAATGTACAAATGTACAAAGAGTAAAAGAGGACGACATTGTCTTTTATTTAGTATAATAAGAGGATATCGTGAAAAAGGGACTTTTGACAACGATGACTGTCTCTAAGGAACAAGAAAGATTACCAATTAAGGTGACTCAAAAACACAGAATCAAAGAAATGACAACCAGTATATCTGACAAGGACTCGACAACGAGAATGTTCGTTACGATATTTTTATACGAATAACAACATATACACACACTGATATGGACACCCTGTCTACAGACGTTCGTATAGATGGAGGTGTAAACAGAACCAAACGAGTAGTCTAATAAAGACCCCTGGTGACATTGAGACAATTACAATCGAGAGAAGTATCTAATAGGACAAGGTCTTTGTAATTTTATACATTTGGAAAAAAATGACTCTTTTCTAGAGTCAATTTTATACGGTCGAAGACGTCACACAATATTGTGTTTTGTGACTAGTCCTTTTTCTACCCAAATTCTTCAATCCCCTCCATTTAACTAATCGTATTTTATAGGGGTCGGTTCTTGCTAGTTACAAATTTATTAAGAAAGTTGTGAAACGTAGACGATGAATGAAAAAATAATTCTGATGTTCCCACCCCCTTCTTCGTAATTAAAAGAAGAGGGGACACAACGACTTGAGTTCCATAAAGACTCTCAAGACGTAAAGGAGTGTAAACGAATATTGTATGTATTTCATATTGAACCACCAAAGACAAACGTCCTCAGATAAAATTACAATCACACACACAAAAAAATTGGATCTTCCCTTGAGTGTCGTAAGCGTCCTATACATATATGTATCTGTGTACGCGACAATATGAGTGAGTGACGGTCATTCTAATACACTCTTTTAAGGTGGTGTTCTCCCAATACCTGTTCTAAAAGAAACGAAGAACCTTCTACCTTTTGAGGGACTGTTCCTAAAATAAAAGTAACATCACCCGACAGTCGTATCGGTAAATAGTATCGGACTTAATTATTCCGTTCTTGTCTTCTTTCTGCCGAACGACGGTTTGTCGAACCCCTGCGAGCCCCGACGTGTCTAGTTAGTCGACCTGTGGGCCCGATAACAGACGAGTAGTTAAGTAAAAGTAACTCAAAGTCTTGTCTATTGTGGTCCGGAAAAAGACTCCGTACTCGGATTTGACTGGTGGATACGAACAAAGGGTAAGGTGGGAAAATTAGGGTGTCCTGTGAGTAGTTCCACCGTAAAACACAAATCTAATTCGAGAAAGAGAGTTTTTAGTCGAGTACCGTCCGGTGACGAGGAAAGGTAACGGGTTCACGTGTTCTCGGAATTCTTAAAAAGTTTTGTCCGTTTTCTCTAAGTGTAGTTCGCGTAGATTCTACGTTTCAGTCTGGAGACACGTAACACTGTCGTATTACTTAATTTCTTATTTTACGAAAGATTCCATTACCCTCTGGACATCCGGTGTTTCCTTTTGTTGTAACTAAAGGTCACCCGACGAGATTACCTGTAAAACAACAAGAGAAAATAGATCTTACAAGATCTTTTTATCAAAAGATCGTGTAGATACTTTTTATCGAAAGGAAAGAAAGGGGGGGGGTCGTTTCGTATGGGAGACGGTGAAAGACTAGAACACAAAGACCGACTTGAGGTGTCAATCTCGTGAACTGACTCCACTCTGTGTAGTGTTGTAGGGTAAAAGGTCCAGTGTCACTAGTCAAGGACTTCCCTGGGTACTGTGTTGTCCCGGACACTCTGTATTAATCTAAAGGTCTTATGAATAAATATAAAACGACCGGCGTTCTCCCATTCTTACATTTACCTCGCAGTGGTTCCCGGAGATGTCTCCTCTATTCTCGGAGACGGACATGCCGTCTTTTCTCTTTACTCTCTCTGCCTTTGGTCTTGACTACCACAATAACCTCGATGACCTCTTTGGAAAGATTCCGAAATAGGGAAACTTAATTTCTTTGATTATCTTAGGAGTGTTATTATTAAAATTTTTGGGTCACTCTTGAGTCAAAGACGACATCATTTTTTTCTTAGAATTGATTATATCAACTTTTTTAGATAATGAACCCGATAACTGAAATCAAGGGATTTAGGATTTTGAAACTTTATCAAGGTTTTCGAAGGGAAAAGTCTGTCTCAGTTTATTTATCGGAAAGATTAAACCTTTAGTCTTTTGTACTTATATGGTACACAATCGATTTATCGATTTTATAAATTTTAGAGAGATACTTGAATCTCTGTAAAGATAATCTCTGTAGAGGTAAAGATACTCTGTAGTGATCTACTACTTATGGTTTTAGTCTAATTAATATAAGAAACATCGGTTTCTACCTCTTCGAGATATGTCAGTCGTTTTTATTCGGGCTCTCGATTGACACCGAGTCTAGTACTTGAGGAAAGACGTTTTAAGTCTGAATTTAACTTCTGTCATCCCTTTTGGTGATCCGGTAAGTCCATACTGGATTTAGTTTAGGGAATGTTACTATGTCACCTTCACTGTTTATTTAAGTTCCCTAATCTAGAGTGTCTTACAGACTTCTTGATACCTGCTTCCAAGTATTGTGACATGTCCTCTGTCCCTAGTTTTGTAAGGTGTTCTTTTTCTTTACGTTTTTTCCGTTCTACCAACAGACTCCTACGGAATCTTTATCGACTCTTTTCTTCTCTTCGATTCCGTTTCTGTTTTCCTTTATGTGAGTGGACTTACGTCTCAAGGTTTCTTATAGTTCCTCTCTATTCTTTCGGATGGATTCACTAGTCACGTTTCTTTGTCCTTTTGTTATTTTACCCTTTGAAATCTTTAGAGTTCTTTTCTCTATGGTTCCCTTGTAAAGTACGTTTCTACCCGTGTTATTTCCTGTCTTTGTAATATTCTTCTTCGTCCCCCCCTTTTTTTCCTTTCGATAAAAAGCATCTACACGATCTTTTGATAAAAGGAATATTCTTCGTCTTCTATAATTCTTCTCCACCGTTCTTATGTGTCTTCTTGATATGTATTTTCTAGAAGTACTAGGTCTATTGGTGTTACCACACTCGTGAGGGGATCTCGGTCTGTAGGACCTGACGTTTCAGTTCACCCGGAATCCTTCGTAATGATACTTGTTTCGATCACCTCCACTACCTTAAGGTCAACTCGATAAAGTTTAGGACTTTCTACGACGACACTTTCACGATGTAAGTTATACAGTCGGTTAAACCTTTTGAGTCCTCACCGGTGTCCTGACCTTTTCCAGTCAAAAGTAAGGTTAGGGTTTCTTTCCGTTACGATTTCTTACAAGTTTGATGACACGTTAACTTGAGTAGAGTGTGCGATCATTTCATTACGAGTTTTAAGAAGTTCGATCCGAAGTCGTCATAAACTTGGTTCTTGAAGGCCTACAAGTTCGAGCTAAATCTTTTTTCCGTCTCCTTGTTCTCTAGTTTAACGGTTGTAGGTGACCTAGTGACTTTTCCGTTCTGTCAAAGTCTTTTTGTAGATGAGGACGAGGTAACTGATACGATCTCGGAAACTGACACACCTAGTGTTGTTTGACACCTTGTAAGAAGTTCTCTGCCCTTATGGTGGAACGTACGGAAGACTCTTTGGACATACGTCCAATTCTGTGTTATCAATCTTGGCCTGTACCTCTTTGCCTGACCAAGGTTTAACCCTTTCCTCATGTAGTTCCGACATATAACAGTGAGACGAATAAATTGAATGTACGTCTCATGTAGTATACTTTACGACCCGACCTACTTCGTGTTCGACCTTAGTTCTGAAGACCTTCTTTATAGTTATTAGACTCTATACGTCTACTGTGGTGGAAATACCGTCTTGAGCTTCGCCTTGATTTCTCGGAGAACTACTTTCACTTTCTCCTCTCACTTTTTCCACTGAATTTTGAGTCGTAAGTCTTTTGCTTCTGGTACCGTAGACCAGGGTAGTGAAGTACCGTTTATCTACCCTTTTGTTACCTTTGTCACTCTCTGAAATAAAACCCCCGAGGTTTTACTGACGTCTACCACTGACGTCGGTACTTTAATTTTCTGTGAACGAGGAACCTTCTTTTCAATACTGGTTGGATCTGTCGTATAATTTTTCGTCTCTGTAATGAAACAGTTGTTTCCAAGTAGATCAGTTTTGATACCAAAAAGGTCATAGTACATACCTATACTTTAAACCTGGTATTTCTTTGGACTCGTGGTTTCTTAAGTACGAAAACATGACACCACACCTTTTTCCGAGAATTTTCAGGGAACCTGACGTTCCTCTAGATTGGTCAGGTAGGATTTCCTTTAGTCAGGATTTATAAGTAACCTTCCTGACTACGATTTCGACTTCGAGGTTATGAAGCCGGTGGATTACGTTTCTCGACTGAGTAATCTTTTCTGGAACTAAGACCTTTCTAACTTCCGTCCTCCTCTTCCCCGGTTGTCTCCTACTCTGCCAACCTACCGTAGTGGTTGAGTTGACTGTACTCAAACTCGTCCGAGTTCCTCTACCACATCCTGTCCCTTCGTACCACACGACGTCAGGTACCCCAGCGATTCTCAGTCGATCCTTACTCGTTCATTTGTTGTTGTTTAAGATACTCTACACTTCTTATCGCGAAAGGTGAAAACCAGTAACAACTGTCCCATTATACTTACGTATTCTTCACTACGAAAACTTGACACCACAACCTCTTCCGAGAACTCTCGGGGAACCTGACGTTCCTCTAGGTTGGTCAGGAAGGATTTCCTTTAGTCAGGACTTATAAGTAACCTTCCTGACTATGACTTCGACTTTGAAGTTATGAAACCGGTGGACTACGCTTCTTGACTGAGAACTTTATTCTGGGACTTCGAACCTTTCTAACTTCCGCCCTCCTCTTCCCCTGCTGTCTCCTACTGTACCAACCTACCGTAGTGGCTGAGTTACCTGTACTTAAACTCACTTAAGTCCCTCAACCACTACCTGTCCCTCCGGACCACACGACACCAAGTACCCCAGCGTTTCTCAGTCTGTGCTGACTCACTGACTTGACTTGACTTATACCTGTTTTAGAAACGATTCCTATTGGGAATTTAGACCTTTTTTGTCTTTTTGTTTTGTTTCTATAACGTTGCGATTATTTTGTCCCTTCTTAATAACCCGGTTTTATCTGTCCTCTTCGGTCATGTACTCTCTACACAAGTCTTACAAGAGAAGATTTCCTACTTCGACTCTCAGACTCGGTTTATATACTTTCAAATACCCCTCCCTATCTCAAGGTCCCGAAAGATGTCTCCACCCAGTAATATTTACGTTAGACACTACACTGGGACTTATAGGCAATAGTATCCTCTTTCCCATTTAACGTTAATTTTGCAAAGAGTGTATTTAACTATATTCGGTCCTATAAATACCCGTTAGATCTTTTAATTGGTGGAATCTTGACTCAATTTCATTAGAGTCTAATTGATCTCGGAGTTTATGAGTGTCGTCTTTGTTTTATAAAATATCTCTTTCTATTGTAGTGATATCTATACGTAATAAAAATATTAAGAATCATTATTAGGACCGTATGTTAGTTTCTATTCTTCTATATGTTCAATTATTCTATTATACCCCTTTTCGTCTTTTCTTTTGTCTTTCGTTAGGTGTCACAGAAGTCTTGGACCTCACTCTGAAACTTTGTTGATACGAATAATAAAGTTCCTGGATTTTTTACCTGATATATTTGTCGGTTATCTTATGAAGTATTTAGTGTCTCTACTTGTTCTCTTAGTTTATCTTTAAGATCTGAATTTTTTTTTGATTTTAATTATTAAATAAGCTTTGTAAATTGTCTAATATGAGTCAACTTTTCTCTTAAGGTCATAAGGTCTTAAGGTTATGGGTGAGGTCAAGAGAACGAACTTTTTAGGGTACCCACCTCCTCTGAACATCCGAGGTACCCCAGCGTTTCTCAGTCTGTATTGACTCTCTGAAGAGAGAGAAAGATTTTTCTCTTGATGACATAAAAATCCTTATCTTAAACATTAAAATTACATCATGTTAGAAAGTTGTAAAAAGAACAACTAATCGTTACCGTGGGTTGAGGTCATGAGAACGGACCTTTTAGGGTACCTGTCTCCTCGGAGCATCCGAGGTACCCCAGTGATCCTCAGTCTGTGCTGACTCTCTGAAGTGAAAGTGAAAAGTGAAAGTACGTAACCTCTTCCTTTACCATTGGGTGAGGTCTCAAGAACGGACCTCTTAGGGTCCCTAGCCCCTCGGACCACCCGACGGTAGATACCCCAGCGTGTCTCAGCCTGTGCTGACTTGCCTGAATCGTCGTCGTCGTGAAAAATAGAGGAATAACTTCTTATCAAGGGAAGAGGTTCAGTATTTCTACCAGTAGTTCTAATAGAAGATTTTAGAAATGACAAAATAGAAAGTATAAATATAGTCGTTAGGTGATATCAATAAAAAACAAATACCGTGCCCCGTCTCCAGTCCCTAAAAAGGGGGATGTGATATAGGTAAATAGGATGAAGATGATGACTTTTCTTGTGGAATGGAGTAATGAGACGTCTATTTAATCTTCTGTAAGTTTGTTTAAAGAAGTACTGGAACCTCTTCCTTTGATAGTGTCTCACCATCTTCTATAAACAATTCATATGTTGTCTTTTCCTGAGTACATGGCTAATATATTTATGAGGGTTAGTATTTTACTATCCGTTGGTTTATTTATACATTCTGTGAACTTGTCTGTTCACCGTTTTGTCCTATGGATTTACTGGGACTTGTATACTTTACTATACGTCGAGGTGATTATCATTTTATTCACAGTTAATTTTGGTGCTACTCGATGATGGAGTGTCAAGTGGTCTTTTTTATTTCTTATACTTAACTATCTTTGAGTATGTCTCGAAACTTGACCATACTTTACCAAACCACTATAGTTAGTTTCAATTTATATATGTATAGTTCCTGGGTGGTTAAGGTGAAGATTCGTGTATAAGTTGTCTTTAAGTATATGTACACATCATTCTCTATGTTCTTATGAGTACCGTCGTGCAAAAACATTGTGAGGAATTGATAGTTGTTGATTAATTGTCTTATCAATTATATCCACTATACAAAGATATTACTTATATGTCATTTCTTATACTTGTTCGATCAATATTCTGTCTACTAACAGTACCTATACTAGTTTTCTTTAGTCTTTTTTATAATGTGTGATATACTGGTAAATATGTTTCGAGTTTTTGTCCATCTGGGTTAGATATCGCAAATCACCTACACTTGACGAAATAACTGATACAGTTTCGGAAACTGACACACCTAGTGTTATTTGTTACCGTTTAAGACTTTCTGCATCCTTATGGTCTGGTGGACTGAACGGGGAGTTCTTTGGACATACGTCCAGTCCTTCGTTGTCAATCTCGACCTGAACCTTGTTGTCTGACCAAGGTTTATCCTTTTCCTCATGTAGTTCCGACATATAGCAATGGGACGAATAAATTGAATATACGTCTCATGTAGTACTCTTTACGACCCAACCTCCTTCGTGTTCGACCTTTAGTTATAACGGTCCTCTTTATAGTTATGGGAGTCTATACGTCTACTGTGGTGGGAATACCGTCTTTCACTTCTCCTTGATTTCTCAGAGAACTACTTTCACTTTCTCCTCTCACTTTTTCAACCGAATTTCGAGTTGTAAGTCTTTTGATTCTAGTACCGTAGACCGGGGTAGTGAAGTACCCTTTATCTACCCCTTTACCACCCTTTTTCACCGACTGAAATAAAAAACCCCGAGGTTTTAGTGACGTCTACCACTGACGTCGGTACTTTAATTTTCTGCGAATGAGGAAGCCTCCTTTCATACTAGTTGTATCTATCGTATAAGTTTTCGTCTCTGTAATGAAACAGTCGTTTCCAGGTAGATCAATTCCGATACCAAAAAGGTCACCAGTACATACCTACACTCTCAACCTGATATTTCTTTCGACTCGCGACTTCTTAACTACGAAAACTTGACACCACAACCTCTTCTGAGAACTCTCAGGGAACCTGACGTTCCTGTAGGTTGGTCAGGTAGGATTTCCTCTAATCAGGACCCACAAGTAACCTCCCTGACTACAACTTCGACTTTGAGGTTATGAAACCGGTGGACTACGATTCTCGACTGACTAAACTTTTCTGGGACTACGACCCTTTCTAACTCCCGTCCTTCTCTTCCCCTGCCGTCTCCTACCCTACCAACCTACCATAGTGGCTGAGTTACCTGTACCCAAACCCACCTGAGACCCTCAACCACTACATGTCCCTCCGGACCGTACGACACCAAGTACCCCAACGTTTCTCAGTCTGTGCTGACTCGTTGACTTGACTTGACTTTATAGGTACCATTTTTGTAATTCTTTTAATGAGGTTTTCAGTCCCGTCACTAATAGAAACGTCCCCTCGTTTTTGTCCCTTTGTTTATCGAAACCCCGACCACTCTTACAAAGTAAAGAACTATACCCATCATCCATGTACTCAAAAGGGAAATAATATTGAGTAATTCCAGACATAAAATTACATAAAAACCAGACATAAAGTGTTATTTTTACAAAATTTTACAATCATAATGAATTGACTAGATATGGTGAATTACGGTAACCACGTTTGGGTTATCGTTGAGTTCCTCTTAAGAGACCTCAATCTACGGACTCAAATTTAAGGTGGAGAGAGGATTCTTTACATACCGACAAAACTCATTAAATTGGACACAGAGATAAAGAAACACACAGTCCACTCATAACACTTCAACTCTCCTACTTTACTTTATTTCGTACATTCAGTGAATCGCTGACGGACCGTGTAATCTACTCACGTTAAAACGAAATCAATAGGTAGATGTTTTTACAAGGGTTACACTCAGTTACAGTATGGACCCGTCTTGACCGAAGTAAAATGTGGTAAGAGTACGGCTAGGAACGGAAACTCACAAGGACAGATTTCACCAATTACAATCTTTACCTCTGGTAGATTTATATAGTAGAGTCTAACTCCACAAAGTGTTTAAAATGTTTCGCGAAAGGGAACATAAAAGATTAGCTTAAAAAGTCTTGTCGTACACTTCAGCCCACATAAAAAGGGTGTCTGTCTCCACCTCTTTTCCTCTTCAAATTGACGAAACTCACTATACGGTCTTCAGGGTCATCGATCACTCACCGTCTCAGTTCCAGACTTTTTGGGTCCAGAGACAAGACCTGGGTCCTGAGACACAGTGCTACATGAAGTACTTTGATACTTACTCATCTACGAACCACCACGGTCACCCCTGGTATTTCAGAGGTGACAAGTCAGACATTACGACTACAAGTTGGTTCTTCGACTCCGTTACGGAGAAAGAAAATGAGTCACCTTCTCTGTTAGATGTTGGTAGACAAGTCATGGACCCTTGCTTTGAAAATTTAAAGTAAAGGAAATGAGGTACCATTATTCTTTGAGTAAAGGAAGACGAGAGACTAGAAAAAAAAAATTAGTAAAAAAAGGTATACGAGAAAACAAGAGAAGGAATTTTGAGGTGGAGTTATAAACGGTAATACGATGTCAATACCGGGACCTACTGCCACTGTTTAGACCCTGTGTCTTCGTGTTAGATACGACTAAAAGACAGTTTATGAAACTCAAACAACGAGTTCAGTCAAAAATTTTTTAAAAAGTTAACCCCATATCTACTAAACGTTATATACTATCAAACTACATATATTGGTTCATTAAGTCAATATATAATAAAAAGTCTGAGAAAAAGGTCATATCTAATAATGTTTTACGACTTATATGAAGAGACACGATATGTAATAGTCAAGTCGTAATTTTTCGTCAAGTCTGAAACCTTATAAATAAGGGTTTCGACTACGACTACGTCCAGACTCAAGTGACATAACTTACGGAAGGAACTTGAGGTTCACAATTCTTTATGAGTCAGAATGTTGTAGTAGGAAAAAGCACGGGTGTGACCGTTTATATGAAAATCAGGATTGATGACACAGTAACTACACCCTTCTGTGATTTTCTTTTTGACCTTTGTTTGAGTCGAATTTTTCGACAATGTCAAAACAAATGAAAATAAATCTTTTCTAAAGTCCAGTTCAGAAGTCTTTTGACTTTGATTAAAAACAAACAAAGTGGTAACCGAAGAAAGACGGTCGAATGAGACCATTCTTAATCATACGACAAAACCTTTTCTTTCAATCTTAGACTTTAGATTTATAATTATTTAACTTCTTTTAAAATAACCCGAGGGTGACAAAAGGTTTGTAACACGATGTCTGACTTCTATTTCACTATTTGTTTTATTTACTTCAGGACCGGAAGTATCTTGAAAGTCCGATGAGTTGACATTCGTGTCCGATCAATGAAATAGTAATCAATGAGTAGTAAAAAGAATAGAGAGTTTACCCCTACTATTAAGGACAAGATAAATAGTCCCGATATCACTATTTATACTCTATATGAATACTCCTCATCCTACTCCGATACCACCTTTAAATTCAGGTAATTTTTACAGTCCACTTAAAGTCAGGTTCTACCGTTGTAATTTCAAAAGATTTAGATGGAGGAGGGTACCTGTGTTACTTTGACATCAATATGTACCTCGTTGAGAGGAAGTTTCTTTAGGTCTTTTGATCGATTAGTTAAGGGTGGGTAGTCCGTTTCTTCTTTTATGGAAATCGTGGGTGTTACTTCGTCCAATTTTTCGTCTCTGCAATGAAACGGTTGTTTCCAGGCAGGTCAGTTCCGATACCAAAAAGGTCACCAGTACATACCTACACTCGCAACCTGACTTTCTTTCGACTCGCGGTTTCTTAACTACGAAAACTTGACACCACAACCTCTTCTGAGAACTCTCAGGGAACCTGACGTTCCTGTAGGTTGGTCAGGTAGGATTTCCTCTAATCAGGACCCACAAGTGACCTCCCTGAATGCAACTTCGACTTTGAGGTTATGAAACCGGTGAACTACGCTTCTCGACTGAGTAAATTTTCTGGGACTACGACCCTTCCTGATCCCCGTCCTCCTCTTCCCCTACTGTCTCCTATTCTACCGACCTACCGTAGTGGCTGTGTTACCTGTACCCAAACCCACCTGAGGCCCTCAACCACTACATGTCCCTCCGGACCGTACGATCCCAAGTACCCCAACGTCTCAGCCTGTGCTGACTCGCTGACTTGACTTCACTTCGTCCATCCTTTCCGTGTCAATGTAAGAAAGGTATTTGGGGTGGGAACTGTGTCACGGTATATTAGTCCTACCTTGAGGGTTAAGGTTCGGAGAGAGACTCTTTACGTCTCATACCTCTGGTCTAGGTCGTAGGGATTAAAATTCTGTGGGTAGACTCCCTACCCGAGGGGTTTATGGATCGAGACTTTCTTTTGTCCTGTTTTTACGTATAGAACGTTAGAAAAGGACTTTCTACGGATAAACGTGTGAAATTTTCAATGACGGTTTCCCAGACCGAAGGATAAGTCGTCCACAGGTCCCCGACTGGTATTAGGAAGGGTCTCTGTGCCTCTCGGTCGTCTGTGGTGGAGATGTAAGAGTGAACTCGGACGACGGTTACAGAGGGACCTTTCTCGAGTATGTACGGACTTGGAGTCGAACAGTCGACGAGGGGTTCCCTACCCAGGGATCTAGTGGATTGCACTATCGGTTACCCCGAACTTAAGTCATCAGAGTATCCTGATGTCGTTTGTCTCTTCAATAATTATATATGTCCTCGTGGGAACGTCAATATGTGGGTTCAGGTTACGTCTCCCCGCTCTTGTTTTCAAGTAGAGTAACCTTCACGACATTGATCGTGACATATGAAAGGGTCGACGCCGTACTTCTAGGTTGGAGGGTGGTCGGATGTAAGTCCGTAATTGACTTTTTAGATAATTAGACTACCCTCAAGGGCACGTACATTGTTTGACGAAAAGGGAACAAGGAAAATTATTAGAAACAGAAATTACCAACTGTAAAACTAATTTTGCACAGAACCGTCCCCACAGAGAATTCCAAGTAGACTAAACCTTAAGACATTTGAAGGACCTAGACCTGCAGGAATGAGTCCAATGTCTTCATAAGTTGGTGACAAAGAAGTTCACTCTAAAGACGGGAAAGGAAAGAGAAAAGGATGACGCTCAATTATCTTACTTCCTTTATATTTCAAATCTCATCTTTATTCATTTTATCTTTGGTTTTTCTTTTTTCCTTTTTTTATTCATTTTGGTTCTCAACTAAAAAAACTTTTTATTTGTTATTTGTTTAGAAAACGAACTGAATGGTTCCCTCCTGAGTTTGATTCTTTATTCTCCTATTTAATATCGACTATTTCTTTAAATTTCCTAGTATGACGACGACGATGACAACGATTCTGTGAAGTCACAGGTTGAAACACGCTGGGGTATCTGCCGTCGGGTGGTCCGAGGGGGCAGGGACCCTAAGAGGTCCGTTCTTGTGACCTCACCCAACGTAAAGGAAGAGGTTACGTACTTTCACTTTTCACTTTCACTTCAGTCTCCGATGATAATTTTTGTTGTTTAGTCTGTTGGACTTTTTTACCTATTTAAGGATCTCCGTATGTTGGAGTCTTCCGACTTAGTACTCATTTTTTCTTTTAAACTTGTTCGGTTAATGGTCATTCCTCTACCATAGTCATTAGTTTATAGAAGATTGTTTATTTACAGGGTCTGGTCTGTCAAAATGACTAATTAAGATGGTGTGTAAGTTCTTCTTAATTATGGTTAAGAAGAGTTAACGAAGATTTTGTATCTTCATGTCCTTTGTGAAGGTTTGAGGAACAGATTCCGGTCAATAATGGGACTATGGTTTTGGTTTGTTCCTGTGGTACTCTTTTCTTTTTGTATCTATGATTTAGGAGTTGTTTTGTAATCGTTTCTTTTAAGTTGACATGCAATTTTCCTAATGTGTCGTACTAGTTTACCTTAAATAGGGTTCCTATGTTCCTACCCAGTTATTTGTGTTTAACAAGTTATACTATGTGATGTAATTGTTTTACTTCCTATTTTTCATGTACTATTATAGTTGTCTACATCTTTTTACACTGTTTTAAGTTGTAAGTACTAATTTGATAACTGTTTCACCCATGTCTACCTTGTATGGAGTTGTGTTTTTTCCAATACATACTGTTTGGGTTTCCATTATCGTAGTACTGGTCCTATTTTTAGACTTCCGAAAAGGGGATTCTAGTCCTTCTGATGTAACGGGTGATGGTTGTACGAATAAGTGGAGGATGACCATCAGGATTAGTCTCGACAATTCGTTCTTTTTCGGTATTACCAGTAGGATTAATCTTTTATTCATTTTGACGACGGTAAAAGTCTACTGTGTTTTGACATACATCCTTTAGGGTTTCTGATAGTTTTTAACGACGACGACGATTCAACGAAGTCAGCACAGACTGAGACACGCTGGGGTGTCTGTCGTCGAGTAGTCCGAGGGGACAGGGACCCTAAGAGGTCCGTTCGATCTCGGAATGTTTACTCGTTTAAGTGAATTTAACACCCTATATTTTGGTTATGTATTTTTAATCGACGAAAAGATATTAATTATTACTAATAGTCTTTTTCTTTATTTCTTTATTCGACGATTTTAGACATAGGTTTTCCTATTTTATTAATCCTTATTTAAATTGGTTCCTACATTTTCAAAACGTATTACTTTTATCATTTTGTGATTACTTTCCTACACTTCCGTATTTATTTACCTTTCTAAAAAGTGTGAGTACCTAAACTTGTTAGTTTTAACAATTTTACAGGTATCTTTAGTTTCGTTAGACGTCTGAGTTACGTTACGGATAGTTTTAAAGTAACCCTATAAAACTTTTTTATCTCTTTCTTAAGATTTTAAACAAACTTTGGTGTTTCTGGAGTTTATCGGTTTCTTTAAAACTCGTTCTTGTTTCGATATCCTTAGTTCGTAGGACTAAATTTTAATATAGTGTTTTGATATCATCAATTTTGTTATACTATAAACATGTTTTTATCTGTGTGTTTAGTAACCTCGTCTTATCTCTCGGGTCTTTATTTGGGTACGTATATGTCTATTAATTAAATGTTGTTTCGTCGGTTCTTATATAATGTCCTTTATATAATGTCCTTTTACTGTCAAAGTAGTTATTTATCACGACCGCTATGACCTGTCGTGTATGTTTTCTACTTTGATACATAGAATGTGGTATATCTTTTTATTTGAGTTTTACCTAATCTTTGTATTTAAAGTCTGGACTTTAATGTTTTGAGATATTCCTTTGTGTCTACCATTCGAAGGACTGTGTCGACAACTGTTACTGGAAGGCCTAAACTGTGGTTTGCACTTCCGTTGTTTTCCTTTTTATTTATTCACCTTGATAAAAATTTTCAAAGACGTATCGTTTCTTTCGACAGTCACGTTACTTCTCCATTAGATGTCTTACCCACTTTTGTAAACGTTTTATATCTAGATAAAAAACCCATTTAATATCGGTGCTATTCTTTGGTTATAGGCCTTATGTA
Organism: Capra ibex; assembly: GCA_006410555.1. Classification (NCBI taxonomy): domain Eukaryota; kingdom Metazoa; phylum Chordata; class Mammalia; order Artiodactyla; family Bovidae; genus Capra; species Capra ibex. The sequence goes on along the minus strand of SJYO01050590.1, from coordinate 17,720,633 downwards.
TATCTTGAGTTGTCGTTTTTCGTTTTGGTTTTTTAATGTCTTTTCGTTGTTGTTGTTTTTTTTAGGTCAATTTTTTACCCTTCTTCTAGACTTATCTGTAAAAAGGTTTCCTCTCTATGTCTACGATTCTCCATGTCCTTTTCAACGAACTGTAGTGATCAGTAGTCCCTTTACATTTACTTTCAGTGTTACTCTATAGTGGAGTGTGGACAGTGTTTCTCATGGTAGTTTTTCCGTTCTTTATTATTGATAACCGTTCGTATACATCTTGTCCCTTTGGAACACATGTGTACCCTTACGTTTAAGGACATGGGTCATACCTTTTGTCATGCCTCTAAGGAGTTTTTAAGTTTGATCTTGATGGTATCCTAGGTCGTTAAAGGGAAGACCCATATTATGTAGGCTGTTTTTCCTTTTGTTCTAGAATTCCTCTTTCGACGTGAGGGTACAAGTGACGTAATAGTGGGTATTCCCTGTTCTGTACCTTTGTTGGGTTCAGCCAGTTACCTGCTCATCTGTTCCTTAATCCGTATATCCACGTGTCTATGTACACTATAAATCTATACATACACTGTAGATACAGATAAATGTGTGTTATAATACACATTATTATAAGAGTACCGTATTATAAATCGGTACTCTTCATCCTATAGGATGGTAAGTACTGTTGTTCCTACTGGAACTCCCATGATACGATTCACGTTATTTGACCTGTCTCCTGTTTATCTCGTACCGGTACGAAATATTGACCTTAGACCTTTTTTTTTTTTTTTTTCGATTTGAGTCTCTCACCTTTTCGTCAACCATCCCCGATCATCCACCCTTATGTCTCCAACCATTTTCCAATGGTTAAAAGTGGATTTTATACTTATGTTAGACTCCTAGATTACATGTTGTGCTACTGATATCAACTATTGTAATAATGTGTTGACTGTAAACAATTTTCTACTACTGGACATACAAGAGTGGTTTTTTTTTTTTTTTCTCTCTCTATTTATGCACTCCAGTGTATATGTGATAAGTTGATCTAGCCTCCTGAGGAAAGTGTTACATATGGACATAGTTTAGTAGTGTTATATGTGAAGTTTAGAATGTCAAGATAATCAGTGAATATGGAGTTATTTCCGTTTGTAAATTTTTATAATCCATTATGATGTGATAAGAAGTACTCTATCAGTATAAATGTGAGGAATACCAATTTTACACGAAGGTCTAATACCCCTAACTCGGAGGAAACTAGTAAAAATTTTCGTTACTTCAAAGTATTGATAGTACTACACTTAATGAATCTAAATTCTCTTTGGTTCTGTGAATAGGGCTTGGGTCTCTTATCATAAATAGAGAACTTGGCCTGATTCGTATGAGGAATCCTATGTCCGTATAAAGTCTCTATGACGTCCAAACAAAGATTTGGTGGTGTTATTTCACTCATAGAGTTATTCCACTCAGTACTTTTAAAACCAAAGATGTACGTATATTTTTAATATAAATAGACAACAACACATCAACGATTCAGTACATGTTGAGAAAACACTGAGGTACCTTACATCGGGTGGTCCGAGGAGACAGGTACCCTAAAGGGTTCTTTCTTATGACCTCACCCAACGACAAAAGAAGAGGTCCCCTAGAAGTGTTGGATCCTTACATTGGGTGTAGAGGACGTGACCGTCTGTCCAAGAAATGGTGACTCGGAAGATGTGACATCAGATAATTCACAGGTGACGTAAAATAGATTTTTTTGTTACATGTTTGGAATTAATTTTTCATGAAATAACGATTTTTTACGACAGTGAACTGTTACGTCCCAACAGTGTTTGGAAGTTGAACAATTTTTTTTTTTTTTTTTGTTTGTGTCATAAACTCTTCGTTACATTTCATTTCGAGTTATTTAGTTCCACAAGGACATACACCCTTACACGGACATTCATTTGTCTCTATGGTGGAATATAGTACCTTTAAACGGTTTCGAAATTTTGATTTTGTCTGTGTGTGACATCCAACTTATATTTCGAGTCTAATAAAAAAATCTTTAATTTTTTTCTCTACAAAGTTTGAACAATGTCCGATGACATTCGATTCAGGGATCTTGACACTCCCCCATTAGTTAGTTAACTTGAAGAGACAAGAATGTCAAACAAACCACTTTTTCAAACTCCATCTAGTTTATTTACTAGTTTTCGTCGTCAAGATCTACCATGTCTAATTTAGTCTTTGGGTCCTTCCAAAAGGAGGTACTTGAGTTATGACACCAAGAGGACAACTCACCTGACGAAAGACCACAAAGTTATATCCTTTGTCACCACGGGACTACCCCCTAACGAGGGTCGGTCGACAAGACCGGCAAACTCTGTTATGGGTACCCTGTTTCGTTATCGAAGAGTCATTACTCTACCGTTCTACCGATTTCGAGGGGACCTAAGTCCAATTGTAGACCTATTACCAAATAGACAATGGTAAGGTACGACGGTAAATGTCTCGTGTTAGTACTACTCGAATTACAAACTTCTTACCTTTAGAACGGAAAGTTTGAACTACTCCTCGAGGAACTATCAGGTTTACAGAAGTCAGGAGGTATACCGGATCTTTCACAACTCATCTTTATTTCAAATGGAGAGATTGGTTCGTCGATCTGGGTAGAAGAAAGGGTTTCATGAACTCCACCGAGGTCCGTCAGATCTGTGAGGTATTTATTCTGGTTAAAATTGGACTGAGACGAGAGTTTATTATTCCATAATGGATCCAGAAAATAATGATTTTAAAACCGGTGCCGGACTTTTGGTTCCAGTTACTCTTTGTTCGTGTGTAAGAACCATCACGGGACACTCTATAATTGTTTTCTCTTGTTTTGTTCAGACTACTGACGGTAGTGTTCAACCTTTTTTCTTCCGTTCTCTAACTTCCGTCTCCAAGAAACTTTATTTAAATACATTCGTCCTTTCTCCCCTACCTTCATAAACAATAGAAAAGACATCGTAAACCTCATGAACACTCTTCCCGTCGAATAAGTGACGGACCGCGTCGGGTAATATTAGAGCGATCGTACACTTTACTCTCGTTGACATACCATCAAACCTGTAAGAAACCATAACGGAAAGAACCCTGACCTTACTTTTGACTGGAAGAGGTCAGGACACCAGTGATGACTCAAAAGGTTTATACGACTGTATAGTTCATGTCGTGAAGCTGTCGTAGTAGGAAATTCTAAAATTTATCGAGTCGACCTTAAGGTAGTGGAGGTGATTGAAAAAAGTATTATTACGAAGGATTCCGGGTGAACTGAACAGACCGAGACCACTTACTTGTGTGGTGACGTCGGGTAATATAGTCCGTCTTCTTTCCCCGGTCGTTCTAATAAAGGTACCAAATCTCCCCGTTTTTACATACTGAAGAACTCTTGGTTCACTTAAGGTAGAACGACGGGTGGTTTTACTCCCCTGAAGTATCTTAATTTTGACACTCACATAGTGTCCTCCCCTACAAAGTTTTCCAGTCGACATCTTGTGTCGTGGACCTAGTCTTCAGTAACCTTAGAGATTTCTTGTGTCAATATGTGGGTGTTCTTATAGGTCCTAAATGGTTCTGTCTTAAACTGTTCGTTCTCTCTTGATATTTGTGTTAACTGATTTTTGAGAATAAAAAAAAGGTAGCAAACAAGTGAGAAACAGAGAAGGAAAGAGAAAGGGTTTATGAGGTTATTTGGTTGGTGACTTCTAAGTCCCGGTCTCTCTCTCACTCGACTTCCCGTTCTTTGTACTTTCTTGTTTCACAGGAAGAAGGTTAAGAGAGACTCGTTTCCTCCATTCGACACGACCGCCTCCTCTCTCCGAAATTGACTAGCTCTCTAACTTCAAAACTAAATTTGACCGGGTCCAAAAAAAAATTGTAGGGACACACCTTTTTTTCCACCCCCTCCTTAGATTCTCACCTCTCTTTCTGGAGTGAGGACTTCCGTCGTTACCTCTTCAGTTTCCACAAGGACTAATATAGGATGATTTGACTTGACTGAGTTGTGTGCTCGTTATCAATTAACGATATTTTATAATGTCAATACCCTGCTAAAAAGTTAATTTACTGGTCTCTTTATGAATTAAGGAGAGTCTTGGGTCATAGTCTCCTGACCTGGAAGAAGATTGGTCCCTCGTTTTCGAGTCATATGTAATATCTCCCGTTTCTCGTCGTGAGTCTTACTACTCTCCGAAAATACACGGTTTTTCTTTTTCCTTCTAAAAAAAAGAAGAGACAACAGGGATACATAAAGAGACTGAAGTCTCTTTCCGATTTTCTCCTCAAAAGTGATAAACATTAGTGGGTTTCCTGGTGTTTCCCTTACCCAGATGTTTGACACCATGTCTAGGTGATACCTTACCTTTGTATGGTGAATAGGATTGGGACACACGTTGTTGTACCTACTTACAGTGTCCACGTTATAAATCACTTCCTACAGTCTGTGTTCTCACGTATGGTACACTAAGTTAAATACATTTCAAGTTTTCGTCCTCTTTGATTCACGCTGACCATCTGCAGTCCTTTCCCAATTGAGAGCCACCCCTCGTCTCGAACGATTCCCACACTTTCCCAGAGACTCTCCTTTGTAAAATAAAGAACTGAACCTAAACTTCCTTGTAAGTCAAAGACTTTTACACTTAAAACAGGAGTAAAAGTATGAAATATATTGATAAATTGGTAAGTTATTTTACAAGTTTTTACAAAAGGATGAGGACAGGGGGGTTTTTCGTCTAATGGATAATCTTCAAGTCTGTCCCCAATTAGTATGCCGACCCCTGTCACTGATCTTCCACTCGACTCTCTAAAGGACTGAAAGACACCCATACAAGGGAAACACTTGTCAGTAACTCGACATGTGTACACACACACACATATATTTTGACATATCTGTGTATGTACATCAAGTTATTTAAAATGTGATTTTATATCCTTATGAATTAAAACTTTAAAATTTGAAATACAGGACTTATTATGGGATGTTTTTACGTTGGATAGTCTAGAAAATGGCAAAATTTAAAATAATATGTTATTTTATAAGGGGTCAATCAGGGGAAGACGATACGATTTTGTAATAGTCACTATTAGTTAATGTCTAGTCTCTAGAAAAAATCTGGATACTTTGAGAAAAAAACCAAGAGGATAACACAAAAAGATAGTCGGACGATCCTATAATTTTACTGATAAATCGAACCCAACCGTTTATGTACCGTTTGCATAGGGTAGCACGTACGCAAATTTTGTGGACATCAGACTTGCACACTGTATAGATGTACCGAGTGATAGGGAGACGGTCAGATTGTTTATGTAGTTTGACCTCAGAGTTCGTGTCGTAGAGGCCCTTCTGAGAGCGAATACGTCCACCTAACACTATCGAGTGAAGTGTCGAGACTTTTTGATCCGTTCGTGGACCTTGTTGTCTACGAGGTAGTTATACTGTTAGCCCCGTCTAAATTAAAAGACTCTAATTTCTCAGGTCCGGAATTAGACGATTGATGTATCTTTGTTCCTCTCGTCAATCTCAGTAAAATGGTCTATTGATTATTCTAAATCATTTATCTTAGTAAAATAGTTGATTCATGTACATTCTAAAGTCGACCGTTGTCTAAATAGACAACACTAACTCATCAACGGTCAAATTAATATGATAGAAAAATTACTTCTTCCAACCCTTTAATACGGTAAGTCTTATGTCTGTCCGAAATCGTTTGTAAGTTTCTTGTCTATTTATGACGTACATGGAATAATTGAAAAGATGGTCGTTTCAATTTAGATAAATTACACAGGGTAGACTTTAGTCTTTGATGGTGTACGTGACTTTTTGCGACTTAGTGTCCGGGATAAAGTAAGTGTTAATGTAATTTTGTTAATCTCTTTCCGTATCATGTGACATTTTGTCTTTACCACGAGAATTAGTGACTCGTTATTCATTCCTTAGTACCTTCCTTATTCCTTTCTCATCCTTTTAATAAAACCACAGACGGAATTCGGTTTGTACGAACCGTCGATCTCTTCTATAAACTGCGGTTGGTACACATGGTTTTACTAGAGTCATTTTGACTCCGTTTCTTCGTTTATCCTTACAATGAGGGTGGTGTCACTATAACTTAGAAAAATTTGTTTTGACAATATCAACCAGCATAGAGCATTTTTTCTGTTAGGAATCTTCAAACGAAAATTCAAAACTACCCATCTTTTAATTGACTGAGAGTTTTCGCATACTAATCTCCTTCGTAAAATAATACGACCCATTTATTTATTTATTTTACTATTGTCTTTTGTACAGAACAACTCAAAAACCTCGAAACGTCAAGGCTCCGTCGCTATCGAGTTCATCAATGGTACAGATAATGGTCCCTTCAGTCACTCTGTACTTTGTTCCTACTTGGGGTAAACGGACCCGTTTCTCGGGTCCCTCCTTCATTAACGATCAACCCCGTGTCGACGTCTATCTCCAACTAGTTTGAGTTTTTAGTTTACGAATAAAGTAAGACTATTTTTAGTAATTTAGTACTTAGTTGAATGAGGTCCGAGGACATATTGGTCCTTTACTGATACATATGGTAGACGTGTATTGACAGGGAATTATGTGACTTTACCACTGTCGTCGAAAGTAGTACTTTAGGGATTTATATTTGTTACATAGTTTCACGTTCGTCAGTAGTAAGTGTAGAATAAACCGATGGTCTTACTCTGAGGTATATACTTGAACCATATCCTTTAATTTTGTTTTTTTGTTTTTATGGAGATTTAAACCCTTTTCTTTTTGAGGTCTTCCTCTTAAAACACTTGATAAAATCATACCATAAAGAGTAAACCGACTAGGAATAAGTGTAAAAGACTGATGTATCTCTTTTAGACTCTCCAATAATGTTTAATATATTATATTTATCTTACCATTTCAAAGAATGATACAGGTTTGAACATGACAACGGTGTGTTTTCCTTTTATTTAACTCTCTACTCAACAACCCTGTTCCTTATACCTGAAATAAACCTTTCGTTCGACTGACTCCTCTACCACCTGATCCCCGGAATTCTTGGTAGAATAGACTCAATCTTAAGTCCAAAGAAAATATGGTTTTCCCTTCCCCCACACCAAACAACGAGGATATTTGGAGATCATTCTGTTTTGAAGAGGTATTGGGAAGAAGTGTCGAGATTGAAATGTAAATAACACGGTAATAAACTGAACATAAACTGAAATGTAACCGTTGTCTGAAGTCATAAGAACGGACCTCTTAAGGTACCTCTCCTCGGACCGTCCAATGTCGGGTGTCCCAGTGTTTCTCAGTCTGTGTTGACTCGTTGATTGTAAAACTGAAATGATAATTCATCTGTACTAGAGAAGTTGTATGTGTATGTTATTTATAAACGACTTATGTACTCTTACTTACTTAACACGAGATAAATTCAGACACCATTTATCGTTCGACTTCGACTATAGACGTAAACCAGACGTCGACGGTACTTTTACACGGGGAAGTGATACCAGGACACGATTTATTCAGCGAAGTTAGTACAGACTGAGAAACGTCTTGGTTACCTGATATCGAGTGGTCCGAGGAGACAGGTACCCTAAGAAGTCCGTTCTTATGACCTTACCCAACGGTCCGGGAGGACGTCTCCTAGAAGGGTTGAGCCCCTATTTTGGTAGTAGAGAAAATAGAGGACGTGACCGTCCGTCCAAGAAATGGTGATCACGGTGGACCCTTCGGGAACTGATACCCGTATAAACTACCTTTCGGGATTGACGACCCGAGACTTTGGGAAGTGACACAAACGTAGCTCCAGTACGGAGAAGGTCCCCAAGACTCGGTTACCTACTAATACTGTCCCTATGATTCCGTCGAGAAAGGTCCTCTAAGTCTATTGAAGACTGTCCTCGTCACTGACCTCCTGAGGGGTGCCAAGAATAGTTTGAGATGGTGGAAGGAAGGAAGACAGGAAGTGTTCCCGGTCTGGATTTAGTAGTAGAAGACAGAGAGGACCATATAAAGAGGGAAAAGGGAGAGTCTACAAAGGGACCATTTATAGAACCTATAGATTGACATAATACCATACATAAAGAGTGTGTTGGCTCTAATTGTCAAACTGTTTCTGACACCCGAACTACCTACGTTTACACGGTTGTAGTATAACTTTTACTTTACGACTCCGTAACACGGAAACAAGATCAAACATAAAGACTTTTACTGAAGAACATAGCAAAGTCATAAAATATGTAAAAACGATACACTATAACTTAGTTAATAGTGAAAACATGGAGTTCGTCTTGTACGTGTCATGACACGTTAATTTACTCTATGAATTGTACTTTTAGAAACGTTTCATGGGTTGTGTATTATTTTCGTGTTATTTCCACTTATAGTGGTGTTAATGGTAGTAGTGACAGTGAGAAGAGGAGAGGGTGTCCAAGATGGGAGGGAGTTTCCCATCTCAACCCACACATTTACCCGAAGTGGATAAATTAGTAGATCATAGGTCTTTGATCAGATACTGACAAAGACTTGTGTTGAAATGATTTATGGTTAGTTACAATTCATTAGACAAGTAAAACCCCCTTTGTCAGAACAAAGTAAGATGTCAACTAGTTTATGTTCAAGTTGGTTCGGTTAAAAGAAGGATGAAAAACGGTTGGAATCGACTAGTTTTAAATATCGAGATAATTCGTCTATTTTCGTCAAACCTATATCCTCTACTTCAGAACGATGAAGTCATGTCTTGTCAAAAGGACACTAAACTGGGACTGAAGACTTTTAGTGTGCGACGAAAACCTTGGGTACCAGTGACACCTTATAAAAGTTTTCATAGAAAGACCGACACGTCTTTGTAACAAGTTGTCCGAATCCGAATCAATGATTTTGAACGAAGAGTAAAACATTAGATAAAAACATTACAGTTTTCTCTAAAGTCTCGAACCTATTTTTACAGTTTTACTGGTAATAAAGTTCACTTTTTTTGTGTCACTTTTATAAAGTCAGGAAATTATAAAAGGACTATACGAAGAGACAGGAGGTTGGAGAAGAAAGGTTTCCGGGCCACTTCAACTGTGTCCGGTACCCCGACACCTAGTTTTTCATCTCTGAACGAAAAAATGGTGACGGATAGGGACCACCGAGTCTGTCATTTCTTAGGAGGACGTTACACCCTCCGGACCCAAACTAGGGACCCAACCCTCCTAGGGGACCTCCTCTCGTACCATTGGGTGAGGTGATAAGAACGGACCTCTTAGGGGTACCCGTCTCCTCGGACCGTCCGATGTCAGGTACCCTGGCGTTTCTCAGTCTGTGCTGACTCATTGATTCGTGTCATGTCGTATGTTATACTTCCATGATTAAATAAGAACAGAAGAATTTCAGGGTCCTTTTTGTAAATATCATTAAATAAAAAGATCAACTTTTCTACCAGTGACTTTCGTAAGTCGTCCTTTTTCTATTGACCTAAATTTTTATGTTTCTCTTTTACTGAAAACTTCTAAAAGGAGAAGTAATCCTTATAATACGTATAATATAATTAATTTAGAAATTTTACAATTTTAATGATAGAGACCCATCATCTTTTTACCTTTAAAAAAAAGAAGGTTAAAAGACACAAAATTGTATGATCACACCCTCAATCGTCAGATCCTACTTCACTCCTCTTAACCATTATACAGATCTTTGATCTCTAATTATCCTAAGTCCCCCAGTTTAATTAAAAGATAAGAAAACTCTCGAGACTGTCCTATTTCAACTACAGTTCCGTTTGAAAGACTTCGTTGACAGGTTTAGAGACGATTTATGTTAGACACTTGAACGGGACACCGGTTGCTATACACCAAACAAAACAAAACAAAAACGAAGGAAGAAGGAGTTTACGGAATCTTAATATTTGACATAATAGTAATTTTACATTTTGACTCTAAGACTTCTCCTTGTCGATTGACTATACGTACTCAAAATTGAGTCCTATACAACGAGTCGACCACTTTGAGACAAGTGCAGTTCGTAAAACGATCGTTAATTTGTTAGTTCCTTGAGTAGGGTCTAGAAGGTGACCTAAACTTGTTTGACTTATTTTAATACCAATTCTTACTAAATAGTAATACCGATTTGTTTATATACCAAAATTTCATATATTTTCAAACAAAGGAACTATATTTATAAGGGAAGATATTTGTATAAAAGAATATGGTCAAAAGAATACCATCCTAAAAAAGTAGTCTTCATATTTAGTGTAAGACATATAGATAATAGATTTTAAGATTTGAAACCCCTGGGATATATACATCAAAATGATACGTCTATTTACTCTATACACTGATCTTGTAAGAGATGTTGTTACACGAACAGTATACAGGGATAGGATTAGAGCCGTCACTCGAACCGAAGATACAGACATATTCTAATTAGTTCTCTACTTATTTTTTACTGACGGACAATGTTAGGTGACAAATCAGTGTGGGAGTCCCAGAGTAAAAGTCGACCGGAGTTAGGCATACAGGTTTGACCTGGACAATGAACCGAAAGATCTAAATGTTTTACAGGACGTTTGATTTATTAATACGACGATTTGAAAACACACACACAAAAATTCCTAGTTATATGTTTTTCGATGACTTCTCTAATCTAATACAGTAAGTTTAACCATCAAAATATTATTTCTAATGTTCCACGTTTTCGGACTTGACTATACAGGTTCCAGTGATTCAATCTGGATCACGCTTAGCCCACAGGGCTAAGGATCAGGTCACCAGAAGGAGGATATCGTACGATGGGAGAAGGTAGGTACATCTTAGTCCACCACATTAGATAAATAGTACTAGGTCAAGGGAAAAGAGACATTAGAAGAGTCCCCATAAAGAATGTGTAACGTGGAAAAGACACCTACACCTTAAGAGAAGATTAAAAATTTAATGAGATATGTTTTAATTAATGAGAGAGTAAAAGGAAAGGATATAAACACGTTTTAGACTTACGTATCATTGTCCACATCTAGTCTTTCGAGTGATTGTTCTCATGTTTAGTAAAAGGGATTACGGAAGTGTGAACACCCGTCTAAACAGTACGAGTCTCAAGTAATCATTTGATCAAGACACTAGATCTTTTAGGATCTATTTATAGAAGTATTTATCCTTTTACGGTTCAATACTTTCACCTCCTAGGGGTTTCAACTTTACAAGGAAAAGAATAACGACTTATCTGTTAATCGTTTTGGTTGATAAATAACTGAACTACAAAATTGATACATCCTGTATAAAGTATTATATAAAATGATATACGTATAAATTATTATATGTAATTTTTATTACTTTTTTGTTACTCAAGGGTTTCTTTAAGATTTCAACTGTAAGAAAGGGTGTGAAACTAAGGATAGACAGTGTCAATTGAAAACTCACATTTATACTCTTCGTCAAAATCTCTTAGTAAAAGACAAATTTTAAGACAAATTCATAAAAGTCTTAGTTATTTCATCTTTCACCTCCCAATAAGGATTTTTGACTTTATTCATTATTCAAACAAGGTGGTTACGTCATAAAAAAAGATACAGGTTAAGACATAAGAAATAAAGCCATACTAATACTGTTCGGACCTTTTAGGGTAGCTGGCTCCTCGGACCATCCGACGTCAGGTACCCCAGCGATCCTCAGCCTGTGCTGACTCGCTGAAGTGAAAGTGAAAAGTGAAAGTGCGTAACCTCTTTCTTTACCGTTGGGTGAGGTCACAAGAACGGACCTCTTAGGGTCCCTGTCCCTTCGGACCACCTGACGGGAGAGACCCCAGTGTGTCTCAGTCTGTGCTGACTTCGCTGAATCGTCGTCGTCATCGTCATACTGTTCGGATTTATAGAACCCTCCTTTTCTTTTTTCCTTTGTTTACGTTGATACATACTCAACAATTTGATTTATAAAGTTACGATAATGTTCTTGGATCTAACAAAAGACGTGTGAATTCATCAAACCATCTAAATATATTTATGAGTTGAGAGATCTCTATCTTTCAATTTATGTCGTTTAATGAGTGATTATTCCCGCATTGTGACTTCTATAATCCATCACAATTGTGCGAGTTAAGGGGTAGAACAAAGGAGGACAGTAAGTTCTTTTAATCGTGGTCAAGTCTCTTAAACTCTAAAACTTTTCTTCGTTATGGAAATTTTAAAATTTGAAATAAAAAGGGGATTTCAATCTTCCCTTCCCCTACTTACTCGGGTGTACACATTAAGTATAGAGTAGTGGTTACCGTAGACCACAGAGAAATAGACTGTATGTGTAAGAAAGAGGACTCAAAGGGAGAGTTGATGTTACTAACCGTCTCTCGTTTATCACTCCAAACCCTAACTTTCCATGGTCCATGTTTCTTGATTACTTACTAATATTGTGTATTAAGTATACTGACACTTATTGGTTGTACTGATATTTCGTAATCTTTTTTTATATCTTGAAAGACGTACGTTTTCGATTACATAGAGTTATAGAGTATATGAACCTTCTGATAAAATTACAATTGAGTATAAGTACTTACGGAAGAGGGGTCTTTATGTGTGTCGTGACGAAAACGTATTACTTACTGAGTTTCGGACAAAAGACGAGAGAGTGACCGGGTTCTTTCGTCGACCCCACTTTACCTTTCTTCATTTTAAAAAAAGACGAGATCTATAAGGTTCCATATCGTCCCCTACGTTCGACACTCTCTTTTGATAGATAAGGGTCTTGTAATATCTCTCAAGGGAAGAGGTAATCTGTGCTCTAATAAGGAATCGGTCATCAATAACCTACCACACACGGAGTAAAGGTCTCCGATTCCAACCCTACTACAGAAACGAGAGATCGGCGAAGATAATACACAATTCCTCTTCTCTTTTTTTATTCACATCTCCTCACGTGTAATGTCCGACACCATATGTTTTCGTAGTGACTGTATAGAATGATTTTACATCTAAGGGTCCGGGCGGTAACTCACATTACCGATGTATTTGAGAGTGTTTTAAATCACCGAATTTTGTTAGGAAAAATAAAACGAATGACAAAACACGTAGTCCTTAAATCCTTCCCGAGTCTATCCTGCAAGAGTAAACCTCATAAAGTATACCAATCTTAATTCACAACTGACTTTGATGTGAGTGGACTTCCGAGTTGACCTGTTCTGAAAAGTTATACTGAGTGTGTGTATCTATAGTTCATTACGACTGACAACCTTCCTTGAATCACAAACGGTCGTATTACCATAGTCTCATCAGTCTGAATATACTGTTGATCGAAGAGGGTGCCACTCACAGGGCTATCTTGGTTCACCCTCATTCTTTCGGACAAAACCGAATCAACACAGTAAAGATGATATTACAACCGAGTACATCATGTTTAGACGGGTCTGAGTTTTCCTCGTCTGTTTCTCGGATGATGAGTTGTCTTAATAGTCTCTTAGATTCCGATAACTTTTTTTTAGAAGGGAGACTCTAATTGTTAATATATGTAGGAGAGTGAACGTTTTATATGAACAGAGAAGTGAATCTGAGGGTTTCAAAGGAGAATAATACTGTAGTTGAATTTAAGATCCTATAACAGTAGATTCAGTCCAGATGACACCCATTCCCAGGAATCCATACTAAGGAACTCATACCCAACAGAACTAGTTTTTTGGATGGTTAATTTCTTTATCCAATAAACGGGGGGGTTGAGAATAATGTATATGAACATCCGTACGTATCTTATTGACGATATATATTAGGACAAAATTTTTCCCCCTTTTCTCGTCTACTTTTGTTAGAGACCGGGTATCGTTAAAACTTTAGGTTAGTCCATGCATAAAGATCAAGGAACTTAATCTGATTCGATAAAAAGTATCTCGAGGTTTTAGTGACATCTACCACTAACGTCGGTACTTTAATTTTCTCCGAATGAGGAACCTTCTTGTCAATACTGGTTGGATCTGTCGTATAAGTTTTCGTCTCTGTAATGAAACGGTCGTTTTCAGGTAGATCAGTTCCGACAAAAAGGTCACCAGTACATACCTACAGTCTCAACCTGACACTTCTTTGGACTCGTGGTTTCTTAACTACGAAAACTTGACACCACAACCTCTTCTGAGAACTCTCAGGGAACCTGACGTCCCTCTAGGTTGGTCAGGTGGATTTCCTCTAGTCAGGACCCACAAGTAACCTTCCTGTCTACGACTACGACTTTGAGGTCATGAAACCGGTGGAGTACACTTCTCGACTGAATAACCTTTTCTGGGACTACGACCCTCCCTAGCACCGGTCCTCCTTTTCCCCTGCTATCTCCTACTCTACCGACCTACCGTAGTGACTGAGCTACGTGCACTCAGACTCACTTGAGACCCCTCAACCACTACCTGTCCCTCCGGATCGCACGACGTTAAGTACCCCAGCGTTTCTCAGTCTGTGTTGACTCACTGACTTGGTTTGACTTGACTAAAAAGTATCTAGAAATGAGACGAGTACCTTAAAAAATAAGTACAAGGATCGTTAGGAACAGAAAAATAATATTCACCGGACACAAATGTGTTCGGTAATATTATTGAAATTTTCATACTACCGGAAGGACGGGTACGTACATATTTGGTAAGGTAAATTATTTTCGGTGTCAGTGTTTAGAGAAACTTCATTCACAAAGAGAGATGACCAAGGGAAACCCTGACGGTACCATTTTGTCTTAATTATAAAAATCCTCGGGATAACGACGTCTTTCCCAAAAAGGAATTTTAGGTATCCTTCAACGTAAATTTTCTTAGATACTTTATTGTTAAATTTGGAAAGTTAAAAGAACTCTTCAACAAAATTAGTGTGTAAAATAAAAATGACTTTGTAAAATGACTTTCAAGAGACCGAAACTATAAACGGAGTGTCGAGAAAAAAAAGAAAAAGAAAGACCTTCTAAAATTGATAGTGGGTTTGGTGACAGTTGAATATTTTTTTTTTTACATGTCACACTTTCAACGTTCAATTTAAAATAGACCCCGTTATACTCCTGACATCGGTCCCTCTGTCATGGAGTCCATCGAGACTCTTTGACGAGGTTTCTCCATCGACCCCCTTCCTGTCATATATACACTAAAACCATTTCCCCTTTATATACGGTAGTTCGTGTATGAAAAAAAAAAAAAACATCTGTCAAAGACGAACAGAGTACTTCGAAGACGATCAGTGCTCTTTACTAGTAGTGTACTTCCTAAAATCGTGAGTTACCTATACTCAAACTCGTTTGAGGTCCTCTGTCACTTCCTGTCCCTTCGGACCGCACGACGTCAGGTGAGGTACGACCGACGTTCCTCAGTCTGTGTCGAATCACTGACTTGTTGTTGTCTATACTGCTCTATTTTCTTGACCCGAGTATTTTAGTCGAGGATTATTATAGATTGATAGACTTCTGGACAGGACAGTCAAAAAGACCTCGTGTCTCATGAAGTAAAGACGAGAGGTAGGACTCGAGGAAGTCTCTCACAACCTCAAGTCGTCGACGTCGTCGTGTACTAAATTAGGAACATCTCCGTCTACTGTTCGTGGGTATCGTTCACGGTTAAATACCGACGGTCGGAGTTTATAGAATTAGAGAAAGGTATATGCGACAAGTTGTAAATAAGTTTCTGTCCCCATTTCTGAACGAATACTTGTCACTCTTGATATTTCATCTCGGTTTATTTTTAGGGTGTTGATTTTTATGTTTTTAATTCTTGAGTTTCATACCCAAATGTTCGTCCAATCTACGTCTTCTTAGTCTTAATTACTTCCATCCATTCCTCTTTTACGGATCCTACTTCGTGTCACCCTTATTTCCTATCTTTTACATCATTTTCGTGTTATACACACACACACTATATATACACACACACACTATATATATATACACACACACACACACATATTATATCGTGTGGTCCGAAGGGACAGGTAGTGGTTGAGGACCTCGAACGAGTTTGAGTACAGATAGCTCAGTCACTACGGTAGGTTGGTAGAGTAGGAGACACACACACACATATATATATTTACCTTGTGTTATTCTTCTAGATTATACGCAGAAGTCTCAAGATTATCTTTTATTCTCCCCGAAACGACCACCGAGTCTGTCATTTCTTAAAAAGACATTACACCCTCTGGGTCCAAACTAGGGACCCAGTCCTTCTAAGGGAGTTCTTCCCTTACCGATGGGTGAGGTCATAAGGATGGACCTCTTAAGGTTCTTGTCTCCTCAGACCGTCCGATGTCAGGTACCCCAGTGTGACGACCTGCACTGACTCACTGTGAAAGTACTTTATTCTACGTTTGTTATAAATTTTTCCTATTACTGACTGTTAAAAAACAAACAAACAAACAAAATTAAAAATAAAAATGAAATAAAATGAAATGTTATGACATAACCAAAACAGTATGCAACTGTACTTAGGTGGTGCCCACATGTGACTTTATCTTTTTTTATGTGATAATCATCTTGATAGATCAGTATCGTATCACTTTG
This sequence comes from Capra ibex, assembly GCA_006410555.1. NCBI lineage: Eukaryota > Metazoa > Chordata > Mammalia > Artiodactyla > Bovidae > Capra > Capra ibex. The sequence goes on along the minus strand of SJYO01050590.1, from coordinate 17,704,178 downwards.
ACGATTTTTGGTTTCTCGTTCTGTCTTGGAATTGTCACTTTCTTTTTGTTTTGTGTTAGACTTTTCCCTATTATTCTGTCTGACTATTAACTGAAGAGTTGTCTTTGTTTCCTTCGATTACTGATACCTGACTATAAAAGTTTTACGATTTTATTTTCTTGAGAGTTGTATTTCGGGATGTGGGTTTTTAGTTTCACTTTTTCTCTCTGTAAAAATCTGTTTGTTATGAACTTTCATAAACAGTGATAGTACGGAAGTTACTTTCTTTATGATTCCCCTCAAGAAGTTTTGTCTTCCTTTTAATAGAGTCTGACTTCAAGTTTCTATGTCCTCCCTTACTCCTCTTTGTCCTTCCTATATATGTGTCCGTCCACCTGACATATTGTTTTCTATTCGTGTCAAAGATACCCTAAATCTTATGAAGATCTTTAGTCAGGTACTTTTGTTATCGTATTTACAAATTCTCCCATTTTCCGGGAACAGACATATAGCGTTTTAAAGGTTAGATATAAACTGAGATTCTTCAGTTATATTCATGTCATCATACCATTATAAAAACCATGTCAGAAATTTTCCTCTTATTATACTACATACTGATTTTTCGGTTATCTCCCTTTATACCTTATCATTAATTATATTCTCCGTTCCTTCCTCTCTTTTCTATCGTGTTATACGGTGTGACTTTTGTTTGTCATTCTACCATGGAAATTTGAGTTCAACCCCTCCCTCTCCCACCCTACTAAACCCTCTTACCGTAACTTTGTACATATGATAGTACATTCTTTGTTTAGTGGTCAGATACAAGCTATGTCCTATGTCCTACGAACCCCGACCACGTGCCCCTACTAGGTCTCTCTACTATACCCTACCCTCCCACCCTCCCCCCAAGTCCTAACCCTTGAGTGCATGTGGGCACCACCTAAGTACAGTTACATACCGTTTTGGTTACGTCATAACATTTCGTTTTATTTCATTTTTTTTTATTTATTTTTATTTTTATTTATGAGAGTTCACATAGTCATCAATGTAATTTCCATTTAAAAAAATTTTTCGTGATAAAATCTCTGTTCTAACAGTTTACCTCAAAAATGTTCATGTTAAGATACATCGAATGTTTTCGTACGGAAATATCGTTCTGTATGTTTCTCACTTTCATTTTCTTACCGTTTTTTCGATAGTACGTCAAATCTTTCTCGATATGGATTGGTAAAAAAGGTTTGTCCTTCTCACGCAGTTCCGACATATAACAGTGGGACGAATAAATTGAAGATACGTCTCATGTAGTACTCTTTGCGACCCGACCTTCTTTGTGTTCGACCTTAGTTCTAACGACCCTCTTTATAGCTATTGGAGTCTATACGTCTACTGTGGTGGGAATACCGTCTTTTACTTCTCCTTGATTTCTCGGAGAACTACTTTCACTTTCTCCTCTCACTTTTTCAACCGAATTTCGAGTTGTAAGTCTTTTGCTTCTAGTACCGTAAGTCAGGGTAGTGAAGTACCCTTTATCTACCCTTTTGTCACCTTTGTCACAGTCTGAAGTAAAAACCCCCGAGGTTTTAGTGACGTCTACCACTGACGTCGGTACTTTAATTTTCTGCGAATGAGGAACCTTCTTTTCAATACTGGTTGGATCTATCATATAAGTTTTCGTCTCTGTAATGAAACGGTTGTCTCCAGACAGATCAGTTCCGATACCAAAAAGGTCACCAGTACATACCTACACTCTCAACCTGACACTTCCGACTCTCGGCTTCTTAACTACGAAAACTTGACACCACAACCTCTTCTGAGAACTCTCAGGGAACCTGACGTTCCTCTAGGTTGGTCAGGTAAGACTTCCTCTAGTTGGGACCCTAAAGGAACCTCCCTTACTACGACTTCGACTTTGAGGTCATCAAACCGGTGGAGTACGTTTCTCAACTGAGTAACCTTTTCTGAGCCTACGACCCTCCCTAACCCCCGTCCTCCTCTTCCCCTGCTGTCTCCTACTCTACCGACCTACCGTAGTGACTGATCTACCTGCACTCAGACTCACTTGAGGTCCTCTACCACTACCTGTCCCTCCGGACC